>CM033689.1:51199030-51536036 GCA_019514585.1 Dendrobium officinale | reverse complement strand
TATTATTGGGTGGAGTTGCATCAATCAAATAAACCTATTTGTAATGTAAAGCATTCTATAAGCATTGTTTTTGAGCTCACATCATCTGACAATGCTTACCAGATTTGTAAGTAAGATTGATAAGCATTATGTTTATCACCGTCCAAACCAGGTGTAGAAGTTCTCTTTCTTTTTTAGCAGCCCTGCATGCATTCTGAAGGAACCACATGAAAAACCCAAGATTATGTAACCTTTAGTTGCAATAAATCCTTATTATGGATTTCATAAATCCAAATTCCAAACAAAGCAAACTTTCTTTGACCTTGTAGGTGTTCTGTAGTATGTTTAGCATCATTTATTCATTTGCTTTAAAGGTTTAAACTTTATTACCTCTGCAGGTTTCCAACATTAACATATTTACACGTTTAGTTAGTGGGTTTTGTGTAACTTGTGATCCACATTCATTTTTCACGTTATTGTGCCTTAGATATTTTATGTTATCATGTTAGGAATCTTGGAGGAACTATTATGCTATGCTTCGACTGTCTTTCTCATGAAGTGTTTCCTTGTATCTTGATCCCTTTTGCCAGTTGGTGCTGTTTTTGTTTTCTAAATCTATCGCATTTTCTTTGATCTTCAACTACCTGACTTACTATCTCCGTCTATGCTTCAGGGCGGTGACAGGAAGGATGTTTTCTTTTATCAAGCTGATGATCAGCACTATATCCCAAGAGCTCTTTTAATGGACCTTGAACCAAGAGTTATCAATCAAATACAAAATGGTGAATACAGAAATCTCTACAATCATGAGAACATATTTCTCTCAGATCATGGAGGCGGCGCTGGAAATAATTGGGCTAGTGGCTATCACCAGGTTGGTCAAGACATTATTCATTTACAAAGAATTTATAATTATTGAGCAAATCGTCAGTATTGAGGCTATATCTTTGTATTTCCTGTTTGCTAGCCTTCTTCTAATGAGCCGACTTATAGGGAAATTTTCCCGTCCAGATTTTAGCCCCTTTTAACTCATATAACATTTTACATATTGATATTGTTTCTTACCAATATGGCTGTTGGATAAAAGTAGTTTTTGGTCTGTCCAATTGATAGTGCTGGTGACACAATCATATACAGTTCTTTGTCCTCTTTAGTGTAACAAAATTCTGATTCAATATGCAATTCTTCATCAAGGATTTATCTTCTTATTACCCACTGCCTAAGATTTTTATTAGCCTTGATAATAAAAGACAGCTTTGGGAACATATATTTTTTCCAGCGCTAAAAAGTTTAGCACGTGCTTTCATCATTTTTAACTGATAACCCAAAATTCTTACATTTGTTACCGTCACTTCAATGTGAATGCATAGAGTGAACATAAAGCATGCAATTGATCATAGTGAAACACCGGAAGTTGAATGTGTCCCTGGTGAATTTTCTATGCAAGCATGTTTTCTAGTATTATTGAACCGTGTTTAATCATTTGGAACTTAAATTTAGGTGATAGTAAAAAATGAAAAACAATAGCTACACTTTGTTGAAGGAGGCATCAAGTCTGAAATGGAAACATAAGAAATCCTTAATTTATACATATGGTATAAGATATTTGGTATTGTTTAAACTAGAATCTCCTTTTAATGGCATGCTTTCACTGCAACGTGCTTTCTTCAGTCCAGCTGATTTCTTATTTGCTATTTAAACCAGGGAGAACAAGTGGTAGATGATATCATGGATATGGTTGATAGAGAAGCTGATGGTAGTGACAGTCTTGAGGGTTTCGTTCTTTGTCATTCCATTGCTGGAGGGACGGGATCAGGTTCTCTCTTTTATGTTCCTTTACCATGTTGTGTTGCCTGTTACTATAAACGTCTAAAATTTACCTTATTCTAGAATGTTAAAAAAACAACTAAAATACAAATGCACATTTTTAGCTAGTTTCTAATGCTGTTGTTTTATGAATTTACATGCGGTTGATCCTTAAGCAATGAAGACTGATGTTGAGATCATTAACCTTAAGAAGAATGACTAAAAGTTTATCCTTTCCCTGTATTTTGACTTGAAGTACAACCATACAGCCATAGGACTTTATCCCACAGTATTGGTAGTTTTGATTGCCTGGGACTATTGATAAGCTTCAAAATTGCTACTATCATAAAAGAATTTCTCAGCAGATAGAGATTTTTTGGCAAGGATCACGTGGCTCTCTTTATTTCAAATCTACACAGTTAAAAATAATAAAATAAAATGAGATTGTTAACCCCACTGGCTGTATTTGATGTGTATCTTGATAATAGCTGCGAAGTTTTGGCGAGGACTTTTCTTGTGGCAAATACTGAGGGTTTAATCAAATCATGCGAGAAGCAATTGACTAATAAAGCTGATTTCATGTTTGTAAAACTACCTATATAGAAAGTATGGTGATTTTGTATTTAAATTGATCTTTTCTGTGAAGAAACATGTGAATGATGCATCGTTGTTTCACAGTTTCTCAATGCTCCAAAGCGAAGTGCAAAATGAGCTCTCCACAGACATATTATTCTTTTCACAATCGTGAAGAAATAGCTTTAGGAATTAATGGCAGAGTTACATGATGAAAATGATCATATGGATATGATAGTTACCACCACCACCTCTTCAACCACCATCATCATCATTAGTTCTGGAGTTAGCCTTATGAATTCTCATTCTCCAGTCATTCCTATTGGTTATTGTTTGTGATGTTAAATCCATTTTGCATAAATTATTTTTACTTATATTCATTTGACCTTCTACCTCTATTTTCCTTCCGAGTACTTTCATATTAGTTTATTGATAATGGTTCACCCAAATTGGCTCAATAAGAATTTATTCTTGTATTTGAGCTGAAGGTTTGATAAATGCAACCTTCTTGTTATTTTGAATGTAGGATGCATGCTCATATATCTTTCCTTGCATCCCTATGCTATAATCGTCAAACTTTCCGGGTAGTTTCTCATGCCCATGTCTTTTTGTCCCTGTCTACATTCTTCGGAAATATCTTAAGCCATGTTATCCTATAAATATTTTATGTCATGTTATCTTATAGTGCAACTTTTTCATTAATAAAATGCTCTTGTCAGTTGTCCATGATCCACCATATGGCTGTTTAAATAAATATTGGACGTTATGGTATGAACATTAGGTGGTGCCTTGAGTGTTCCAACTAGTTTTGAAAGACGAGGACTCAATGGATAGTAGAGTTGGACAAAAACAAATTCTTTTGAGTTCATTATTTTATTCAAAACTTTGTTAAGATGTAATTTACAGTTGAGCTCTTTGATCTTTGCAAAATAATTTGTATTTCTCGTAATAACAATTAATTATCAATTGGTACTTGTTTTTTAATAACATAGCACATCTTTGCGGCCATCGGCTCTCGTTGACATTGCACAATTCAAAGGGCTACATAACTGAAAATAATGTCTATTATAAGCTACATGTTTCATGTTGAAGCCTATGTTGACCTTTGTATATGTTTCAAATTTGATTTGAACAAGTGCAATGTGAATGTCAATTGATTGACATAACATCGTATGAAATGACAAAATGCCTTGATTGAGATCAAAATCTCCTAGATGTTGCTCGCTAGCAAAATGGACTCTAGACACATCTAGAGCGTTGAAATCACTAAAGAAAGACCCACGCAATCAATTTGATCAAACACAATGAAAACGATGGGATACATATGCAACATCATGCAAAAGTCATACAAACACTATTTGTTCGAGAAAAAAGTTATGCAAACAGACTAAAAATGTCTTATATACTAAATGAAGCACCTCCCGTGATCAATTCCATCAATCATGATGAAAATGACACGATGTGCGTTACTTCACACAAAAGTGGCTCAAATATCTCTCATGCACAAAATTGATTGTGCTGATGCATCCAGAACGTTGAAATTATCTTGAAGGGACAACCATATTGCTTAAATTGCCATACAAAGGCAAAATACAAATTTTGCTTACACATGAGGTAATAACATGAAATTCGAGCATATTGATAATAAAAATCTTCGGGAGAGAATCGATCACTCAAATAACTTGTTTCAAAATATTTAAAATTAACAGTTTGTCTTTAATGTGTTAATATTTATATTATTTTAAAAAAATCCTATTAAATTCCTATCCTATTGCAAACATCTCTAAGTCTTGGTTTCTGCACTGTAACATCGGTGGGCCGCCCTGTATCATCCATATCTTCTAAATTGATGAAAAAAATATAATGCTTCTTTTTTCCAATAGTCTCCCACAACGCTTAGCAACCCGTCTCCATTCCTTTTCTCCGTCACATGAATTGTGCTTTCTGTTCCTTCTCAGAACACCTTGGAAAATCTCGAGCTCATCTCCCATGCTCCCATCCTTCTTGCCCTAGACTAAACCACCAGTCACACCAGTCAACCTAGCCTTCTCCTTCTTTTTCTTGCTTGCCTGTCTCCTCTCCCTTTTCATAGCTTTCCATGTGCCTGACATTGAACTATCTGCAGCTAGTTTTAACTGTTGTACCACAACTTACCACATCCCCATCCTTCACTTCCCAAACCAAACCTAGTCGCTTGGCCTCCCTACTCCACTCCATCAACAACTCCTCCTAATTGACTTCCTCCGACCACCCTCGATCTCTTCCCCTTTGAACTCTAGCCGTTGACGACCTCAGCGTTGCCGTCGACCCTAGTGCTAGACAACTACCTCCAAATTCTCTCTCCCTCTTGCTCATCTCTCCTTCCTCTCTCTATGCTGTCTTTCACCCTATTTCGATCTTCTTCAATCCCTCTAACTTCTCTATCTACCGCACCCACTCTATCTATTAACTCACCCTCTTTCTCTCTCTCTCTAAATAGAGAAAGAGAAATATTTCTTTCTTTCTCTCATTCTCTTTCTCTCTTTCCTCCCTTTTTCTTTCTTCCTCTTCTCTCTCTCTTTTTTTCTATAAATAATATATTAAAATATAAAAAAGAAGAAGTGTTTTTGCTCTTGCAATCTCATCCTCACACTCGGTTAATATTTGTTGTTGCTACTTTGTGTGTAAGGTATAATATGAAATTTTAAAATTAAGTGCCTGTGCGCATTAGTCTAATGGGGGGGAAAAATTGTAAAATAAGTGCACTTGCATTTGCATTTTTGCTCATGTAGGCGAAGAACTATGTGCGCTTTTTAAAACATGATGGGATAGAAGATTCCTTGATCATGGTGTCACACGACATCGATCATGCATGATTTTTTATGTGTGGTGGAAAGGCCTGGCACCTTCGAATACACCTCCGAAGTTTGGGGGGGGGGGGTTGACGTCGAAAGACTGTTGAAATTTAGATTGAAAGAACTTATATGGAATAGAACATTAAATTTCCTTTTATTTGAATAAAATATAACCAAATAAAAAACAAAATTACAAAACAAGAAATGAGCATTAGGTTGATAATGAACTTTACAGGAGACTTGTAATTAACTCAATAGCCCGCCAACGAGCTCTAACATATTTTCCTCTTTGCTCCTAGAATTCTCTTGAATAAATGAACTCTCAAAACTTTGTGATTTGAGTACAAAAATGTGTAGGCATCACTTCTCAATATGAGGGTGGAATGATTTCCTGTGGGACCCATTGTGCAAAATTACAAACACAACAGATGAAAATATCACATCTTAATGTATTCAAAATATTCCTTTTTGCCTTGTGCATCATTGTCTATGCAGTATATGCATGTAAGCGGATATAATGCATGTGTTAAAATAAAAATAAAAAATTTGTGTGCATTTCAATGATAAATGCTTGCATAAATAAACAAAAGATTTGAATATTTTTAAATCCTATGCACATTGAAATGTAACAATCAAATTTAAATGCAACATCTCAAGAAGCGTGTCACTTCAAGAAGGCACCACTAGCTCAAAAAGCGCGCTGTCACCTCAAAAAATATGTTGTTGTCTCAAGAAGTATGTTGTTGCTTAGAGAAGAATTTAGCTTGCCTCGAGTAGTAAGTCATTCTTTTGAGAAATGCACAACCATCTTGAGAAGCATGCAGTTGCTTTGAGAATTGTACATCGCTCAAAAAACACACAAATACATCATGTAAAAATATTGGGAAGCATGCACCTATACTATGCAATTGCATTTAAAGCATACAAGTACATTTAAAAGTATGCGAATATTTTGTAAAAATACATAAAAAAATGTGCAAGTATATCACATAGGCACATCGAAAAGTTTGTAAATACATTGAACAATATGTGAATGCATAAAAAAAAACATACAAGTGCATTGTGTAGATGCATATAAATTGAAAAGCTTATAAATATGCCATGCAATTGCATAAAAAATTGTGCACCTACATCATGTAGCTGCACCAATAAGTGCGCAATTATATTGAAAAATGTGTGAGTGTATTGCGCAAATGCAGCAAAAGATGCAAGTGTATTATACAAATGCATTAAAAAACATGCATGTTATCCAAATGATATGTTGAAGTGCTAAGATAAATCGCCTGTGCTTTAATCAAATACGTCAAACTCTTTAATTTGAGGTCCAAAAATATTGCTGAAGTTGAAATAAATAATGAATTTAAATTTTATTCATCTTATAAATATAAATTCTATATAGTGCACCAAGTCTATTTTCGCAAATGAACATAAGTTTATGAAATCTGCAAAAAATATTTTATTTTAAGTTTGTATTAGACCTTCATTGTCTTTTATGAACAAAATACAAACTCTCAAGTTCATTGCTCATATAGTAGTTTGCAAAAATGCACTATTCCAATCCTTTGTTAGCAAGTAGATAAAGTTAACAATGTTCAAATAACAGAAATAAAGTCATTCAAATACCATGATGATTGTCACAATAAAAGCAAATATCAACCATAGGCGCTTATATCTTTTAAAATGCCTACTAAATTCTAAATTTAACGATTTGGGGCTTAAACTTTGATGAAATATAAAAAATATAATATTTGTCAATTTACGAATATTTCAAGTGAAATCTACCACCTAAAACATAAAACAAAATACATCCATCATCTGCTACCATGTGTTGAGGATGACAAATTCAATTAACATCCTCATAAAGAGCCAATTTCTTGTTGAATACATCATTACGATTTATTCTCAAATGATTTCTCGTCAATAAGGACGTAAAAAGTGTTCTTTGACTAGTGGTTTTGATGCTAAATAGTATCACAAGTAAATAGTTATTATAGAGGTCATTCGATCAGTTGTTTTTGCTATAAAATGACATTATTAAATTACGGTCATGACGAGAGCCCCCAAGTTTTCCAATATATAAAAAAAAAACCTAGAGTAATGAATCATATGGTGCACTTGATATGGTGCAATGTTCTATGTTAGCTAAGTTTGATTTAAATTTATTTCCTTCGATAAACATCCACCCTAAGTCTATAACGTACATTAGATGAAGCAACGCATGCCTGTCGGTAAGGATCCTTTGTTAAGATTGGGTTGATTACATCCTTTGACTAAATAGACCAGAGTCTATAACTGTCACGACCCAACCTGACCGGAACGAATCCCTTCGCGTCGGGTCACGACGGATTAATCCAGGATCTAGCTTTGAAATTTGCTTTCAGACTTTCTTCCAATAAACAGACACACAGAAAATACAGAGCTACTATAAACATCCAAATATACAGAAATTCATCTAAAATTTTCTTCTTTCTTTCATCAAAATAATCATATATATTACAGTGCATGGCTACCAACAGAAAAAACAGAACAGAAAAGTCATGACTGTACAAAAATCAAAAGTACAAAATACCTAATCCCAGATCAAACACTGAACGGCTAGTCCAAGACCTCTTTCCCAGAACCTAAAAATCACGCAGATAACAAGAATGAGCTAACAGCTCAGCAAGACTACACCAGCCAATCAAAATCTCCAAAAACTCACATCCACAATACATCAGAAAAGTAGCCGTACAGAATTCAGATAATCGTACAGAAAATCGTATAATTAGACAGGATACAGATACTTGATGAACAGAATATTCAAATCACTGATATAGAAGAATTCTTCAAATCAGATTTCAAATCTGAATTATCTTCAAATCACAGAACAAACAAAATCGTACAAATCATAAAGCACATTGTCAAAACAGATCAGATCACATATCACATATCAGATCAGATTCCCGGACCCTGACAGAATCTCAACGGATTCTGGCCCCTTATGCCTCCCTTCTCTGACACAGACAGAATCTCAATGGATTGGATTCTGGCCCCTTATGCCTCCCTTGTGCTTACAGCACCAGAACATATCAGAGATACAGAATTATCAGATCATAACTTATTTTCAGAATTCAGATTCTCGGACCCTGACAGAATCTTAAAGGATTCTAGCCCCTTATAACTCCCTTCCCTGACACATACAGAATCTCAAAAAATTCTGGCCCCTTATGCCTCCCTTGATAGCATACAAACACATCAAATCATCAAATTCAGAAATCAGATTTCGTCAGAAAAATCGTCAGCGGCATAACGACAGTATATGGAAATTCCACAGAATTCACCATTCAGAAATTTACCAAATTACCACAGATAGCAGAAAACATCATTTCAAGACTTTCATTGTACTGAGGAAAATATTTTTAACATCCAAATAATTCGCTATTTGATAAAAACTCCGCATAATTCAAAATATCCGGTGAAAATCTTTCAGAAAATACTCAAAACATGCAAAATCATCATCTCAAAAACATACCAAAAATTACGCGGTAAAATATTTATTAGCATGAAATGAAACCAGATGTTCGCTAACGAAAACAAAATTCGAAACAGAAAATTCGTCAAAATTCACATTTATGAAAATTGAGAAAGGCGGAATGTGCTTTACCTCGAGTCGATCAACTTTTCCAACTATGGCGACGGACGAAAACGGACTGAAGTTTCCCAAAATCCACTTTTCTTTCTTTTTTCCTCAGATTTTCTCTCTCCTCAGCTTTCTCTCTCTTCAAAAAGATCTCAAACAGATACATACAAAATAGGATCGTACGGGACGATTCCTATTCGTCTCGGGATGATTTCTCCTCTGGACAAAATTCGTTCAGACGAATTTGTTATCATACCTGGACGACTTGCTCTCTGGACAAATTTCATCCTGACGAACCTAAATTCGTCCTGGGACGAACCTCTCTTCCCTCAGGTTTTGAACTGATCGTCCTGGACGAACTTGGAAGGAAAATCGGGTTTCACAATCTCCCCACCTTCAGAACAATGTCGTCCTCGACATTCTCAAAACAAAATTGAGTCAGAACAGACTCGGATATAACTGTCTCATATCCGACTCCTCCCAAGTAGCCTATCTTGCTGTTCTATGTTTCCACTGAATCTTAACCATCGGAATATGTTTACTTCTTAACTTTCGCACATCAGAAGCCAAAATCTTTTCAGGCTCTTCCTTGTACTGCAGATTTTCCTGAATCTCCACATCATCAGCATAAAGTTTCTTTCCAGAATCAGATATCCACTTTCTCAAAGAGGATACGTGAAACACATTATGTATATCAGACATTTGATCAGATAATAACCTATAAGCAGAATTTTCAATCCTTTCGATGATTTCAAAAGGTCCGACATACCTTGGACTGAGTTTGCTCACTTTTCCAAATCTGCTGACGCCTTTCATCGGACTGACTTTGACATGCATAAAGTCACCAACTTGAAATTCTACAAATCTGTGCTTCTGATTGTAATACTTCTGTTGTCAGTCTTATGCAGCTTTCAATCTTTCCTTAATCAAATTGATTTTCATAACAGTTTCATCCACAAAAGTTGAACCCATTCTTGTCTATCTCTCACCTCAGTCAGAGTCAAAGGTGTTCTATACTTTCGACCATACAGAGCTTCGTAAGGTGCTTCGTAAGGTGTCATACCAATATTGGACTGATAACTGTTATTGTATGCAAATTCTATCAATGGGATATTATCTTTCCAACTGCCTCTAAAATTCAAAATAATAACTTCAAAAGATCTTCTAGTACCTTAATTGTCCTATCAGACTGTCCATCAGTTTGCGGATGAAAAGCCGTACTGAAATGCTACTTCGTACCAAATCCTTGCTGAATACCTTTCCAAAGTTTGGAAGTAAATCGTCAATCTTGATCAGATCAATCACTTTTGGCATACCATGAAATCTGACAATTTCTTTAACATATAGCTGAGCTAACTTATCCACCGGATCCGTCTGTCTGATCGGGAGAAAATGTGCAGACTTCGTCAATCGATCAACAATCACCCAAATAACATCATGCTCTTGTCTTGATTGAGGAAAACCCATAGCAAAATCCATCGTTACCTCCTCACACTTTCACCCAGGGATAGACAACGACTGCAAAAGACCTCCTGGTCGCTGATGCTCTGCCTTCACTAACTGACAGACTTCGCATTTCGAAACAAATTTTACTATGTTCTTTTTCATTTCAGGCCACCAAAACAAGCTTTTCATATCTCCGTACATCTTACCACTTCTTGGATGAATGGTATAGCCTGAATAATGAGATTCGTGCAGAATCTCTTTCCTCAGATCTCCAAACATTGGAACTCACAGTCTATTCTTATAGAAAATGATACCAGAATCAGAAATTCGTAGTTCAGGTTTCTTACCAGATTTGATCTGATCAATTAACTTCAAATATTCAGAGTCTTACTTCTGAGCTTCAAGAATATTCTCTTCCAAAGAAGATTGAATGTTCATCTGAGTCAACATATCCGAATCTGAACCAGTAGAGGAAATCACCTCCAGTTGTAATCTTTTCATGTCTCGTATCAGATACTTATCAGAAGTGAGCTGAACACATGATAGTACAGAGGATTTTTTGCTCAGAGCGTCTGCTACCACATTAGCCTTACCAGGCTGATACTGAATCGTCAGATCATAGTCCTTGATCAACTCAAGCCATCTTCTTTGCCTCAAATTCAGATCATTCTGAGTGAATATGTACTTCAAACTCTTATGATCCGTGAAGATCTCAAATCTGACGTCATACAAGTAATGACGCCAAATCTTCAAAGTAAATACAATAATAGCCAATTCCAAATCATGCGTCGGGTAATTCTTTTCATGTGGTTTCAACTGTCTTGAGGCATAAGCTATTACCTGACCATGTTGCATCAGAATACAACCTAAACCTTTCAGTGAAGCATCACTGAATACCTGAAATCCTTTTGTACCAGATGGAAGTGCTAACACTGGAGCAGAAGTCAAACAATCCTTTAATCTCTGAAAACTAGCTTCACACTCCAGTGTCCAGACTTGGGACCTAAATCAGAACAAAACTCAAGTGACTAATAAAAAGGCCAAATGAAATAAAGTCAAAGTTGGAACCAAATTCAAGTCAATCTGAATGTGAAACTGAACTTGCAAGGACTTCAGAAGATCCTGAACCAAAGTCACTTAAACTTATATTCTGAACTCAAACTATATCCAAGCTCAACATGAATAATGAAGAACCTGAACTTTTAAGAATAACAATGGACTCGGTCTTGCATTTGATTTGGATATCAAATGAGATGAACAAGACTCTGAACAAAAGATTTGAACTTGTACATTGGAACTCAGACTTGGACTCAAGTACACTACAACCTCAACACGTATAAACAAAGAATGTAGTGGACTTTTACAACAGTCCTTACGAGATCGGGAGCATCGTACCTACGAGAATAATGAATGGCTGCAAAATATACGAGTACTCCTACGTACTGTTGGAATCTCCTACGACAATCCTTATAAGCGCCTGTTGATTGAGAAGGCGACATTGGAGATCAATCGTCAAAGAGCTGCCCCTTACAAGCAAGTGCAATCATCAAACCACCTGAGATTGGTGACAGGTGGGCATGATGTAGGCAACAATGGGTCTCCTACGAACAGTTCTAGGAGCTCGTAGTGGCTACAATGGGTTCCCGTAAATATGTACAAGTCGCTTGTGGATAACAACAGCGGGTATATCGTATGTACGATGAACCGCTGTGGACACAAGTACGGATATCACTTATGACAGTGGTGATCAAAGTGCTGTTAGTGTACCGGGTACAAAGACAACCCGATGTATGAGAAAGGACACCTCCTGGCAGAAGGGAGGAAAGTTCAAACAAATTAGAACTAAATTTCCTGGTGTTCCAAAGTTTCTTCCTTGTTTCATCCTTAGGAAGAAAACAGTTCTGATGTCTACAAATACCAAAAAATAACGGTCCGCTACACCGAAGATCCTGAAAGGAGTTCTTTCCAAATCAGCAGTCATTGACTCCGAATTTCAAGAAAATAACTTCCCCGGTGAATGAGAAAGGGGGAAGCAACATCAAGACGTACGCCACTGGATCTGCAACATCCATGAAAGCAGACAGAAGGCGTCCACAATCTACAATGTAATGCCACCGGATCTGCAACATCCATGAAAACAGACAGAAGGCGTCCACAATCTACAATGCAACGCCACCAGATCTACAACATCCATGAAAGCAGATAGAAGGCGTCCACAATCTACAATGCAACGCCACCGGATCTGCAATACTCATACAAGCAGACAGAAGGCGTCTACAAATATTTCAAAGTACCCCTACACGTGCACCATAAATTGTATACACATAGGTACACAATGAGGTACATCTAAATCAATATAAAAATCACCCGCATGGGCCCCGGCGAGCATGTTATTGGTACACATGTGACGTCTAGGGATGCTGCGCGGGTCAACAAGTGAATTCTAGTTCGAGCCTGACCCTTCTATACTGATCAATAAAAGTCGACAGGGTTCGAACCTTCAAATAAATACATGGTTGTGGGGATCGATGTATTTGTTTCAATACATTCATATTAGACATTCAAGGCCTACAATCAAGAGAATTCATTGATCAAAGGCACTAAGCCTACGAGAAACCCGATCCTCCTAAGTAAGCAAATAGGATGGTTCAAACCATTGGATAAATATACGGCCATGAAGTCGTCCGGAATATGTATCTTATTTATCCATATTAGGCCTTCAAGGCCTACAATCAAGAAAATTCACAAGCAAAGACATGAAGCCTATGAAACCCGATACTCAGTCAATATTGTTTGTCTGAGTTGACAAGGTTCAATCAACAAATGGAAATGACCTCAAACACCCCGATGATGGTCGTGTTGAATGAACATCTCAACCGAAGGGGTCCATTCCAAATATTTTTATAATGCCACCCAAATGTCCATCAAAATCCAAAAATCCAAAGCTCCACCCAAATACTCTAGAAATCCAAAATCCAAAAAATCTCAGATATTTAAAAATTGAAATTATCCATCCATACTTAAAGCAAAAATCCATCCACCATCCACAACAGTTTGTCGAGGTGGACAAATCTGAAAGTTACTTCTGCTCACAAAGAGCGAAATGCCTAGTCGAAAATATCACTAGGATCCATTCTCAAACAATCTCCTGCTAATAAGGACGTGGTACGTGTCCTCTAACCGGCGGTTTGCCGCCAAATGGCACCGTAGGATAAACGGTTATGACGACCCGGGGCCCTCTGAACCAAGTGATTTTGCCGCCAAATGGCAACACAGATAACGGTTATGGCTAGAGCCAATACGTTCCTTAATGGCATCAAATTCTTGAGATATGAATCAATAGGATATGATCAATAGGGCACAGAGCCCTCTGTTAGCTAAGGTGGATTTAAATTTGTCCCCTTAGACAAACATTCATCCCAGGTCTACAAGGTCCCCTTGGACGAAGCAACCCATGGCTGCCGACAAGGATCCTTCTGTCAGGTTGGGTCGACTACCTCCTCTGACTAAGTAGACCAGGGACCACGATGGCCCGGGACGATGGAACCATGGGATCTTGATCGGGTCCATCATCCATTCCCCCACCATCCGTTTTAAGTGCAAGATGGTGAAATTTTCTATTTTAAATATCAAACTTTCCAAACCTTTCCAAATACCCAAATCCAACCCAAATTCTCAAATCCAAACCCATTGCTGCTACTATATGCCAGATAACATGTATTCTCTACGTATTTGATTGACGACTAGCCTTAATCGAAAGTTCTCTCTCGTTACCGGGAGGGGTAATTAACTATAGGGGATTGCGCCTATAGGAAACCAGAACTCAGATCATAAAGTCCTCGCAAAATGAGGGCGAAATCTCTGGGTAGTGTCTTATCTACAAACCCATATGCCTTCTAAAATTTACCTCGGAACTTATTCAGTTAAAACTCCCTCGCCAAATAAAAAGAAAAAGCGGGCGCGGAGGCCGGGGCCGAATTTTCGGAGCCCACAACTATCTACTTTAAATTGAAGGTTATAATTTTTTTTGTCTGTTGACTAGCCTTACTCAAAAGTTTTCTCTATTAATCATAAGGACTTTACCTATGGGAAGGTTGGAATTGGATCATAAAATTCTCGTGAAATGAGTGTGAAATTCCTGGGCAGTATTTTATCTGCAATCAAATATGCCTTCTAATAAAACACCTAAGCTCTATCAAGAGAGGTGGAATGCAAATTTTTTAGCTAACATCCACAATGATCTCTCATGAAAAGGTCATTGCTTCATACATCATATCTGCTTTGGTTGTCCCGATAGTTATATTGAAGATTATGCTTTAGACCTTCTCTTCTAATTAGAAAGATTTAATTTTGCTATTAAAATATCATGAAATGTTCTATTAGAATATGAGAACCCAAGAAAAGATATGACAGGTTCCTGAAAGGTTGACAAAAAAAAGTAGTGCTGTTACCTGCAGTTCATAACGCCAAAATATTTAAAATATAGTTTTGAATGTTAAGTGTTGCGAGCAATGATTATGATGCTAGGAGTGAGTGTTACAAAAACTATATCTCATGCATGGGATGTGAATTTCATCAAGAAGTATTTTCTTACTATATAATAAGTTTTAGACTTACTGCAAATAATTGAACTCCCTTTAATGCTTCTTTCAAAATGGTCCCACCATCATCTTTCTACCTCAAAATGGGACCTCAATCACCCTTGCTATAGCAACAACCAGGAGTGCTAGAAGAGAGTTGGACAAGCGTTTCTCTAGCTTTGGTAAGTTCCAAGGTAGGTGGAGGAGAAAATAGAGGATGGGATGGGATGAGGCTAGGTTGGTTTAGAAGAAAAGGAAAAAAAAAAAGAATGATTTGGTGATCTTGAGAGTATTTCAGAATAGAAAGATGGCCTTGAAAGAGGGGAGAACAAAGTTTAGTGTTTTGTTTTCCCATTTATTAATTGAGGGACCATACGTGTGATGATAGAATGCACTTAAAAATTGAAGCAAATTAAAGATAGCTTGTTGTGTGAACGAGCCAAATCTTATTATTCATGCTTGTTTAACAATATAATTCCGCTAGCCAGATTTAGCTTGGTCTTTGATGTAGACAAAGGAGGGGTCAACACAAGTCCAAAATAAATCAGATTTTGGCTTCCCTTGAGTCTACTAGCTCAATCCAATTGAGCTAGAATTTTAGCTCATTTATGAGCTAGGCTTTAGTTCATTTATTGAACTAGAGGTTAGCTCATTATTAGCTAGGATTTTTAGCTCATAGTTATCTTTTAATTAATGTAATTTTATGCTTTTTATGTTTGTCTCTTGGAATTCCAAACCGGCCTTTGGAATTCCAAGATTTCTTTTTCCCATGGTGGCTCCTTGAATTCCACCATGGCCTTTTAGCATTTTGTGTGTCTCTTGGAATCTCACGGCTGGGCTCATTCTCCCGTGGCCGTGGCTCTTTGGTCCGTGCGGTTCCTCGTTTCCCGCGGCTGTGGCTCTCGGTCCGTGCGGTTCCCTTCGTCTCCCGTGGCTGTTCTCCTTGGTTCCTGGTTTGGGTGTAAACCGAGAGCTTGGGGGGAAGTTTTCTATTCTTTTTAATGCTTAGGTTATTTAAATGTTTGTGTCCTTTTGTATTCCTCTTTCATACCTATAAATATGAGGGGTTATGTAATGTTTTGAATAGTTGAATGTGATATTTGATTTTTGGAAAAAAATCTGTTAACCTGCGGGTTGCTTGGAAATCCTGCGGGCTCTTTCCACCCTTCTTTTCTCATCCCCTCCGGAAATCCTGCGGGCTCTTTCCAACCTTTCTTCTCGGGCTTCTAACCTCTTTCGTCTCTCCGCAAGTGCCACTCCACCTGTATCCTTCTTCTCCAAGTGCAGCAACTTTAGGGTATCTTTTTAATTTTATTTGGAGTCGTTTGTATTCGAGTCGAGTTTTGTAATTTTAATTTCTTTTATTTCTTTAATTTGAAATATAAGAGTTTGTTCGTCATTTTTCTCGTCTTTTTTTCAATTTCGTCGGTAGAAGTCCGTCGCCTGTTTTTGTCGAGCAAGAAACATAGGGAGCCTATAGTTTTTGCCCGCATCAGTCTTTGAGCTTAATAGATTGAGCATATGAGTCATTAAATGAGTTGAATTAGAAAATAAATTTAGTTGATTTGTGCATATAAAATGACTGGTTAGATATACACCAATAATCAGATGAACTAAATTAATTTCAAAGAATTTTGAAGTAATGGGTGGACCATTTTATGTTATGATGTATCCTGCTGTTACAAATTCTATGTTATGATATATCCTGCTTTTACAATCCTCGTGGAATATTTCACGTTCATTCTCTTGTATACAACCTTGTCATCCATTGCTTACTTGAGGACAGGAACGTACAGGAATGGGTTCATATCTGTTGGAGACTTTGAATGATAGATACAGCAAGAAACTTGTTCAGACTTACAGTGTATTTCCCAACCAAATGGAGACTAGTGATGTAGTCGTGCAGCCATACAATTCACTTCTGACGCTAAAGCGGCTGACACTGAATGCTGATTGTGTTGTTGTTCTTGACAATACTGCGTTGAATAGGATTGCTGTGGAGCGTCTTCATCTAGCGAATCCAACTTTTAAAGAGACAAATTCATTGGTTTCTACGGTTATGTCTGCTAGTACAACTACATTGCGTTATCCGGGATATATGAATAATGATTTGGTGGGCCTTCTTGCATCTTTGATTCCAACTCCAAGATGTCATTTTCTCATGACAGGCTACACGCCACTAACTGTTGAACGCCAGGTTAGAAATTATCTATATGCATCTCTTGCTCCTGACAAGTAGTGTCGGTTGAAGTTAGTATTGTTGTTGCACTAATTAGTTTGAGCTCGTCATATTAATATCAGAAGGAAGGTTTTAATTTTTTTTAACGTTACGCTATATCATATTTCGAGGAGGAAAGGTCAACAGTATATGGCATTTGCCATGCTTATTACTCAAAAGAATGATGAAGTTTTTTAGAGCAGCTATGACGTCAATTTCTGATTATCCACTCCATGAATTTTTTTTTTTCTTTAGAAAGGAAGTTGGGATTAGTAGAATAAATATTGAATATAGATATATAATTTCATTGGCTATGATAAATGTAAATTATCAGCTCAACTTATTTTTTGGAAGGTGAGTTGATGTTTAGGTGTGATAGATTTAAATATTGTAGATCTATTACACAATAGAATTTGGATTTAGATAAGAGCAAAATTTTAGAAACAACTTGTTGATTAGTAGGATTTTGAGAAAATGATCAAAATTGTCCCTTGACTCTTTATGGAAAACTAAAATAATCTCCAACAATATTAAATAATCATTTTGATTCCTCAACTTCTTAAAGAGGAACAAAAATAATCCCAGCATGAGAATATTTTAATTCCTTTTTAAAGACTTGAGGGACCAAAATAATCATAATATAGTTGATGATCATTTTGATCCTCGATAAAGAGTCAATGAATCATTTTGATCATTTTCTTATAGAATTATATAAATCTTGATTTCAGTTATCTGGTCGGTCAAGTTTTATTGATTAAAGATGCTTTAATTCTTAAAGTTGGCCAAGCAAAGTAAAATTTGTCTTATAATATAAGATTTTGGCATTGTTTTTCATATTCTGGTTGAATTCAGGGAGCCAAGAAATATAAGAATAGATTTACGGATTTGGAAAATCCCATCAAAGGCTAAATTTGTGGGAAATAGAAAGAGAGTGATAGGAGAGATAAGAGATTTCTTTAAAAAAAAAGTTAATTATATGATAAGTGTCTTAGAAATTTATCATCATTATCATTGCCACCATATCATCATCATTGGATTTAATCCAGCTGTTGGGTTTATATCATTTGTTTATGTTGAAAAATGCATGAAGTGTTAAACCTATTCTACACATATCATTTTGCACAAATTTCATCTAGGTTATCATATATTTACTTTTCTTTTTTCAATCCTTCAACTTATGTTAATATATGCTAAACATGTTTAAACCACCCAAATATATTTCCTATTATTTTATCTATAATATATGGTATTATCATCCTTTTAATACAATCCTTTCTCAATCTTATCCTTCTTACTTTTACCACAATTATCTTAACATTCTAGTTTTTGTCATATTCAACTTAGCATCAATCATTTTTTATTGCCCAACACTTGGATCCGTGTAATATAACTAATTTAATTGTGATTTTATAAAGTTCACCTTTAAATCTTTATGATATTATCTTGTTGAATAAATGAATACATTTTAATCACCTTAACTATGGATAATAAATGTAAGATAATTAAATCCATCATGTCACGCTATCTTATAGTAACACTGATTGATAATTATTAATATTACACCTCAAATTATATATGAGAAAAATGTAAAAATAGTTCCTAAACTATTGAGAGAGAGAGGGGGGGGGGGGGGGGGGATGAAGGGGCATTTTTAGTCTCAGACTATCAAATGTGCTCAATTTAGTTTTTAAACTTCTCAATTCTAATAAATAAAAGTTCATTGACTATTCAAATTTGATAAAAAATAATTCAATAGAGTGACTATTTTAGATCATATTTGAGGCAAGAATAGGGGTCAGTTTGACATTTTTTTCTCACTTGTATATATTTTATCTACTAAGCATTTTTTTTCAATATTTTAATCCACTTTTTTGGGTATATGTTGATTCTATATCATTTGAGAAAATCATACATTAGGGCATCTCACTATGAATACCCTTTGTAAACAATTAATAATCTTAAAATGTCCTATTTAATTACCAATGATAATTATGCAATTTTGTTAATTACTTTTTAAATTTAGTGACTCAATAACTATATATATATAATGTAATGAAGATTTATTCACAATTTGTTAGGACACTTCTCATTGAATCGGCCCAGTAGGCTCAACGGGGGCCAGTTCATGTGTACAAGAGGTGGATAAATCATGTCCGCCCTCTATGATTGCCACCCAAATCTAGTGGACCCCACTAGGAAAACCATTATGGAAGGAAAGGAGGGTGGCTAGGGTTGGAGGGAAATTTTGAATTAGGGGTTTGAATTAATATATTAAATAGGAAAAGATGTTTAGGGTTAGAGTTAGACATGATTATTGTGGCTGAATTGGTGTCTTAAGTTCTAGGAGTCTTGGACCTTAGCTTCGTCTAGGGATTAGGAGAGAACGATCATCCTCTCGAATTAATGATTAATTGTATCTTGCTGTTTTTTCTTCCATTAATTTGATTTCCTACAATTTTTCTTTGATTTTCCATCAATTTTGTAAAGTTATCTCTCTGTGTTGTCAACATTGTTAGGGTTTACTTGAGATCTTCAAGTATTTCCTAACAAATTTGTATTAGAGCAGATTTTGCGACCGTTTGTGGGCTGTTTCTTGGAGAATTCAATGGCTAATTTTTGCCGAAGTAAGGGATCTTTGCTGTTTTTTGGGTCAAATATCCATATTTTTTTTAACTTACTAAAATATGAGTATTGATGGCGTCCAAGAAGGTAGATGTGTTGGAGGAACTCCTTGAAGGGGAGATGAGTCAAATGAAAGTAATAGTGGAAGATAGAATTTCATCCGTGGAAGTTAACGTTTCCGATCTTCATGAGATGGTGAAGAAGATATTGGAAAATCAACTTCAAACGGGGACATCAGAGACAAAAGGACCGGTGGGGAGAACGACGAATCTTGAATTGCATAGGAGGGACAATGATGTGAAAATCATTGAGGAGAAAGGTGGAAAGTATGGGGAGCGACCTGGTTATGGGGGCATGAACCAAGGGGAGAAGGGGGTTATGGTAAGAAAATTGTTGATTTTGAATAAAAGATGGGAGGAAGCGAAGAGGGGTTTGGGTACGAGCATGGAAGGGAAGATCGGGGAGACTCAAAGATGAGGAAGCTAAAGATGCCCATTTTTGAAGGGGAGGACGCACACGGGCGGATATAAAAGGTGGAGAGGTATTTCACCGTCAATGTGCTGACGGAGGAGGAAAACTTTATGGCAGCAGGTTTATGTTTGGAGGGGAAGTCATTGTCTTGGTATCAGTGGAGGGATCAGAGGAGACCCATACGGAGTTGGAAGGAATTCAAGGAATGCTGGTTAGAGTGTTTTTGAACTGGCAGGGAAGGGTACTTCTATGAGCAGTTTTTTGCACTAGTACAGGACGAATCAGTGGCAGACTACCGCGAGAGATTTGAGCACTTGGCTAGTCGAGTGGAGTGACTATTGGAGACTGCTTTGGAGGGTAACTTCACGAAGGGACTTAAATCCGAGATCCGAGCTGTAGTGAGGGTCATTAGGCCTCATGATTTGGGAGAGGCAATGGAGCTGGCACTGTTGGTGGAAGATCAGATGTATTAAGAGAGGGGAGCCACGGGCAACAATTTAGGTCATGGTTTAAAATTGCGCAATATGAGGCTCGCCTTCGCGCAATTCCAGTAAAAAATGTCTCGATGCTTACGCCTCGAGTTTTTTTTTTTATGAGGCTTGCGCCTCAACTTGGTTGAGGCCCGCCTCGCCTCACTGGCATGAGGCTTATGCCTCATGCTATATATATTAAAACTTACATAAATCTTGAAGTAAATGCCTGACATTGGACTCTATAGGAGAGGAAGAAGGGGAGAGAGCAGTTCACCATAATGATGATTCAAATGAAGAACCCCTAAGTGATGACAGTGTTGATGACTTATGAGTTCTTATGTGATATGTCATTGCTATTTATTTTTGGAAATTGGAATTATATGTTAATGAAAAGAATAATGGGATTTGGGAAAGATAGAATTTTGAGTTGAACTATATTTCATGTTGTCTTATTATTGAGATATTTTGATTTCACTTCATATGTTATGTTTTTTTTATGTTTTATATTATTCACTAATTAGTATATAAAAAATTTATCATTTTATGTTTACGCAATCTTTTGATTTTGAGGCTTACGCCTCAAAACGCCTTGAGGCTTACGCCTCGCCTCACGAATGAAATACGCCTCAATACCCGAATACGCAATTTTAAACATTGATTTAGGTGGCTCCTACAAGATGACTACCACTCTTCTAGCACCCAAGGGTTCTGCAGCAGACATTCTTCTTGAGGCTCCAAGGGAGAAGCCAGTAGGAGGAGCAAGTGGGGGAAATATCAAAAGACTTACGGAGAGGGAGATGTATGAGAAGAGGGCGAAGGAACTATGTTTCAAGTGTAATGAGAAGTATACTCTAAGGCATAGGTGTAGGGACTGAACTCTTCAGGTTCTCACCATTTGTGATGATGAGGAAGTTGAAGAGGGAGGTGAGAGTGAGGTAAAGTGGGAGATGGAGAACAAGTTGCATCTAGACATGGCGGAGGTCTCCTTTACCTCACTGGTATGATTCACTCCGAATCATACCATGAAAGTGAAGGGGGAAATAGCAGATAAGGAGGTGGTGGTGTTGATTGATTGTGGGGCTACCTACAATTTCATCTCCACCCATGTTGTAAATCAATTGGAGGTGAAATTGGTGGATACATGATGTTATGGAGTAATGATGGGAACATAAAAGGTAGAGATGGGCAGGCGATTTATAGAGGATTGGTGTTGACTATATAGGGGGTTCAGGTGAGGGAGAATTTCCTCTTATTAGAATTAGGGAGCACTGATGTCATCCTGGGGATGAAGTGACTGCAGACCTTGGGAGACACCAAGGTCAATTAGGGGGTCATTGACGATGGAGCTGGTGGTGAAGGGGAGGAGTAGTGATAAGGGGAGTTACAGGGCTCTCCAAAGTCATGGTTTCACTTAAAACCATAATGAAGAGCATACAGGAGGTGGGGGAAAGGTAATCTTGTAGAACTGTACAGGGTGGAGGGGATTAGACTGGAGGAGGGATGGGAGGTTCCTCTTTCAGTACAACTATTGATTTAACAATTCAGTGAGGTTTTTAAGCCACCTCAGGGATTGCCACCACCAAGGGAAAACGAGCATGCTATCACTTTGAAGGAAGGTGTGTCACCCATCAGCATCAGTCCCTACCATTATCCTCAATTTCAGAAGGATGAGATTGAGAAGTTAATTAGAGAGATACTTGAAGTAAGGATTATTAGGCTCAATATTAGCCCTTTTTCTACCCTAGTGTTACTGGTTAGAAAAAAATATGGGAGTTGGAGGTTTTGTGTAGACTATAGGGTAGTGAATAAGGAAATTGTGTCAGAGAAGTTTTTCATTCCAGTGATAGATGAGCTGTTGGATGAGTTAAGTGGGGCAGTTATCTTCACCAAGATAGATCTGAAGTTAGGATATCGTCAGATCAGAATGAAAAGGGAGGATTTGTCAAAGACTGCTTTCAGAACTCATAAAGGGCATTATGAGTTTTTAATAATTTTGGCCTCACTAATGCCCTAGCCACTTTCCAGTCCCTAATAAATAAAGTCTTCAGACCCTATATTAGGCGATTTGTGTTGTTCTTTAACGATATCTTGATCTACGGCATATTAGAGGAGGATCACTGGGAGTACTTGAGAAGGGTGTTAGAAGTGTTACAGGAGCACCAACTAAGGGCCAACCTGAAGAAGTGTTGTTTTGCCAAGGTCAGTGTGGAGTACTTAGGGCGTATCATGTCTAAGGATGGGGTGGCGGCAGATGAGGCGAAGATTGAAGCTATATTAAGATGGCCAGTGCCTAAGAATCTTAGGGAGTTGAGGGGATTCCTAAGACTAATAGGATATTACAGGAGGTTTGTGAAGGGGTACAACACCATCCCATGACCACTGATAGAGCAGTTGAAGAATGATGGTTTCTTATTAGGGGAGGAGGCCACAATAGCTTTTGAGAGCTTGAAGAAGGTCATGATTACTATATCGGTCTTAGCCTTACCAGACTTTACTCAGGTCTTCATAATAGAGACAGATGCTCAAACTATGAGTTGGGAGAGTACTCATTTAGAACCGTTAACCCATTGCTTATTTTAGCCATGTATTGATAGCCAAGGCCAGGCTGAAATCAATCTATGAGAGGGAACTAATGGCCATTGTGTTAGCCATCCAGAAATAGCGACCCTACTTATTAGGTCGACATTTCATCTTCATAACAGATCAGTGGATCCTAAAGTACTTGTTAGAGCAGAGGATGGTGACTGAGGAGCTCCAGAGATGACTGTCAAAGTTGTTGGGGTATGACTTTGAAATCCAGTATAGTCTGGGAATGAAGAACAAGACGGTAGATGCATTGTCTAGATGTATGGGGGAGTTACAGGCGATAGCAGTGTCGATCCCATTGATTTTGGATTTGGAGGCCATTAAGGAAGAGAGTGCACGAGATGAGAAGTTGGGGAATATTAGGGCTGATTTGTTGAAAAGGGGAGTAGCCACCCATGATATTCGTTGGAGGGTGAGAGGTTTCTGTATTAGGGGAGATTTGTGATGCCTTGGACATCAATACATATTCCACGCCTATTCTAGGAGTTGCATAGGAGCATGGTTGGGGGTCATTCAAGAGTGCAGAAGACTTGCATGAGACTTACCTCAAAATTATATTGGAAATGGATGCATAAAGATGTGGAGGAGATGATAGCCAAGTGTGTTGTCAGAGGAACATGTATATGGCCATGTCTTTAGGAGGATTACTTCAGCACTTAGCTTTATCAGGTCGGGTTTGGGAGGAGGTATCCATGGACATCATAGATGGATTACCCCTATTAGAAGGTTCACAATGATTCTGGTGGTAGTAGATAGATTGAGCCCCTACGACATCCATACATAACAGTAATATTGGTATCAACTTTCATCAAGGAAGTAGTCAGACTGCACGGAGTACCAGAGTCTATAGTTTCTGACAGAGATAAGGTGTTCCTCAACCATTTCTAAAGAGAGTTATTCAGACTACAGTGGACAGTATTGAATAGGAGCACCGCCTACTACCCTCCGACAGATGATCAGAAAAAGTTGGTCAATAGGAGTTTGGAGACATACCTACGATGCTTTGTACAGAGACACCCAAGTTGTGGGCCAAGTGGTTGGCATGGGCAGAGTATTAGTACAATACTTATTATCATTCTGCTTCTCAGACGACCCCATTCAAAGTGTTGTATGGAAGGAATCCTCCTCACATGTTGCATTTTGGGCATAGTAGCACCTCAATTTCTTTAGTAGAGGAGTATTTAGAGGAGAGAGATCGGGTGTCGGAAGAATTGAATAGACATCTACTTAGGGCCTAACATATTATGAAGAAACATGTAGATGGACATCCAATTTGAGGTAGGCGACATGGTGTTCTTAAAACTCCGAGCTTACAGGCTTGACTGTCGCCAACGAGAGGAATGATAAGCTGACACAGGTATTTTGGGCCATTTGAAGTGTTAGAAAGGATTGGAACAGGGGCACGGCTGAAATTGCCACCGACAGCAATCATACATCCTGTTTTCCACGTATCACAACTGAGGAGGGCAATTAGGGATCATGCAGCCAGTTCTTAGCTATCAGTGATGTTCATAGAGGACTTGGAGGTGATGCTGGAACCCCTTGAGTTACAAGGGGTACGCCAGGGGAAAGGAGGTGTTGATCAAGTGGAAGGACTTCCCAGATTATGAGGCGACATGGGAGCCTTATGAGAGGGTGAACTATCAGTTTCTCTCCTTTCACCTTGTGGACAAGGTGATTCTTTGAGAAGTCGGTATTGTTAGGCCGGTTATCATTGAACTGGCCCAGCTGGCCCAAGGAGGGTTGGCTTATGTGTATAGGAGGCGGACAAATTATGTACTCCCCATATGATTGCCGCCCAAATGTAGTGGACCCCACTAGGAAAATCATTATGGAAGGAGAGGGGGCGGCTAGGGTTGGAGGGAAAATTTGAATTAGGTGTTTGAATTAATGTATTAAATCGGAAGAGATGTTTAGGGATAGGGTTATGCATGATTATTGTGGCTGATTTGGTGTCTTGAGTTCTTGGAGTCTTGGGCCCTAGCTTCGTCTAGGGATTGGAAAAGAACGATCCTCCTCTTGAATTGAGGATCAATTGTATCTTGCTTTTTTTTCTTCCGTTAGTATGATTTCCTACAGTTTCTCTGATTTTTCCATCAATTTTGTGGAGTTCTCTCGCTGTTTTTTCAACATTGTTAGGGTTTACTTGAGATCTTCAAGTATTTCTAACACAATTCTCATGGAATCTCATGGAAGGACCAGTGTTTCATTGGTTAAAAGAGAAGCTTGTTTCTCCTTGGTCACGGTTTAAGGCACAGAGAGAATTATTGCTCACCATAAATTTGGGCAAGAAGAAGTAATTAAGGACTAAGTTGAGTATGCTAGAGTGAGAGTATTAAGGTGAATGTGCGGAAAAAAACTAGTAGTATAGAGTGAAAAATAATCTTGTTAAAGATACCATATGAGTTGCACCTATTTATGATCTATTTTAAAAAATTATTTGAGCAACATTAGAGGGCAAGCAGTGCACTATCAAGATAGATATAATTACAGTGAAAGACTCTGGAAGAAAAAAATGTTGACTAGAATGATTAGATTTTGTGCCAAAAGTATTTTTGCATTTCATGTGGCAAAAATGAATTAGAGGAAGATTTGTTAATAGTTAGGTAAGGCTATTGACGACGATGACGTTCTTTCCATGAAACTTAAAATACTTTTTAATCAAGCAAAATATTTTGAATTTCTTTTGCAGGTCAATGTGATACGTAAGACTACTGTGTTGGATGTTATGAGAAGGCTTTTGCAAGTATGGCTTCCTCCCTATCAAAATTTTTTTTTGAATTCTGTATTTTTATAGTATTATTTAATTTTTGGCCATCACTTATGTAAACTTGTTTATTTATTTGCATTTGGCAGACAAAGAATATCATGGTCTCTTCTTATGCTCGAACCAAAGAAGCCAGCCAAGCAAAATATATATCAATTTTAAACATTATTCAAGGAGAAGTTGATCCTACACAGGTAAAGTTTTCAGAACTTGCTTTTTATTAGTCATAAGCTGAAAAACTTCAATGTCATATTAGTCATAAGCTTTACCAATTGTGTTATCTTAACTGTTGTATGTCTTTGGGTTTTTGAGATTACTCCGTTAGCTCATGCTTGAGCCTTGTTATTCATCCAAAGAGGTGCTTTTACGTAATCACTATTCTTCTTTAATTTAAATTTTGAGGTTGTGATTTTTAAATTTAAGATCAAATTGCCCCTTCTCATTGACATCATTAAAAATAATGGCACGTGCAATTTCATGACACATTTAAAGAGCTTGATCATCAATCATATCCTTCAAATTTCTCAGTAGATGGCTCTGATTGGATGAGAGATAACTCCATTTTTTTTTTGCATAAATTATTTCAAATTTTTTGGAATTTAATGCATGGAAGAGACTGTATTTGAGGATTGATTAGTGAAATAATGGTTTATGTTATTCAAAAATCCTAATTTTTTAACAAGCTTGATGATTGAATGGATCATTAGTAAAATTGATGAAGCTCATGAATTGAAGTTGATGAGACTCTATGAGCACCTCGCACAAAATTAATATTCTGAGAACTATTGTTCTTTCCTAGGAAAAAGTTTCCTCTTTCCTGTCTTTCACATATGCAAGCGCTTGTTCTCTCACCCACCCACCCACAGCGTGCAATATATATATATATATATATATATATATATATATATATATATATATATATATATATATATATATATATATATATATATATTTGTGAGTAAATGGTGCAATTCACCTTATTTGACATATTCAAATCGTCCTCTGTTGTCTGTATCCCTTCTTTACTGCCTCCATATTATTGGATCATTTGTTTGGGCATGAAGAGACGGGAAAATGGCTTCTGAAATGAGGAGTTTGGTTTTTGAAACAGTTTGCAATTATCATATTATTCTTCAAAAGGTTTTACTATAGTAAACTTATGCATCATTTAGTTCTTCAATTGATTTTTTTAATTGTTAATAATTCAGTTTGATTCAGTTTTTTTGGCTTCATTATCATGCCAATTATTACAATTTTTAACTAGGTGCATGAGAGCTTGCAAAGAATACGTGAAAGAAAGCTAGTTAATTTCATAGAATGGGGACCTGCAAGCATTCAGGTAGCTTAAAGAACCGATCAAGCAAAAAAAAAGGGCTTATTCAAGCTGATGTTTCTTCAGAATGTGTTTTGTTGCTTTAACTGCAGGTTGCTTTGTCCAGAAAATCTCCATATGTTCAGACTACTCATAGGGTAAGTCTAATTTGATTTTTTGCATCCTTATTGGTATCAATAGATTTAGGCTTCGTTTGAGACGTCTTTATTACTGCTTCTTAAAACAGCTTTTTAGTGCAAAAGCTAAAATTATTCTATTAAAAAGCTGCTTTAAGAAGTAATAAGAAAGCCGTCCCAAACGAAGTCTTAAGCTTCATTTGGGACGCCTTTCTTAATGCTTCTTAAAGCAGCTTTCTAGTACAAATATTAAAATTTTTGTACTAGAAAGCTGCTTTAAGAAGCATTAAGAAAGCCGTCCCAAACGAAGCTTTAGTTTGCAAACTGTTACCCATGCCACATTTCCTTCTTTTAACGTGAATGGCTAATAGACTTGATTCTAATTATAGGTTAGTGGTTTAATGCTTGCAAATCATACTAGCATACGGCACCTCTTCAGCAGGTGTCTGGGTCAGTATGAAAAACTGAGGAAGAAACAAGCCTTCCTAGACAATTATCGAAAGTTCCCAATGTTTGCAGTAAGTTTTTTATTGATCCCTGATTTTTTTTTAATCTTTTGTTGAAATATTTTCTTTTGAATTTGCGTTTGTCTTTTTGTCATTTTTATTTTGTATGTTTGCTTCTGTACTAATTATGAACCAATTATGGCCTTTCATCCCCATTTTTATCATTTATATTTGTTCTTTTGTTTCTTTTAATTGTTGCTGCCTTGGTATGTGCCATGCTGGTGGTGGATAGAAAAAGTTAAGGGTTTAAAGCCAAGCTATAGCAAATTTCCTGCTCCGTTTTAGTTTTGAATTATGGAATTGGCTTAAAGATGACTTGCAATATTGCTCTTGCTAAGACTTTCTATGCTTATTCTTTCTTTGATTGATATGTGCCTAACTAGTTTACTTCCTTGGTGCTATGAAAGCTTTGGAATGACTTAAGGGGGTGTTTGGTATCGGATTTACCTGTAATTTTAAGTAGGATTTACCGTAAATCTAGCCAAACGCAATTCAGAGCAGTTCTAAATCTGGCAATTCCGTAAATCCCATATTTACACATTTACGGTATAAATCCTGGTAAATATGAGTAAATCCTAATCTCATCATTTCCCGGATTTAACGAGATTTATGGGATTTGGCCGGAGAAGAGCTCGAAAGGGAGAAAGTTACCTTCAAAGCCAGCGAGCTCCCGTTGTTGCATTCGATAAAAAATGTCCTATCTTTTAATCTGACAGGAAGGGAAAGTCGTTGAAGGAGTGAAGTCGAACAGCCAAGAAAGAGCTGAAGAAGCGACGCGTGCAATCTATACACCTCCTGCGAAGCAACGAAGCCGAACATCAACGATGAGAAGAGAAGATGAAAAGCAAAACCTACGGGCCTCTTAAGTTATCACTGCTGACTTAATTAATATAATTTAAAATAATAATAATTGAGTAAATTAATAGTATAATTAGTGCATAAAATAATTGTCTAATTTAACTTAATTGAATAATTAATGTTGTATTAGTAATTAAAAATAATATAATTAGCTTAATTATTATAACTTAAATTATATATCACTAAATATATAATTAATAGTGTAAATAATAACTTAATAATCTCATTAATCATACACTTTAAATATCTAACTGCCATAAATCATGAAATATATTGTCAAACATCTTCTCAGGATTTAATACTTATCATACCAAATACTTTTAAGGATTTATCAGCCTCATAATTTACTAAATCCGGATTTATAGGATTTATTAAATCGCACTGAAGTTGAATCGAATCCAATACCAAACACACCCTAAATAAGGCTGGCTTAAGGCCATCTTTCTTTTTTAAGAGATCAGAGAATTTTTTTACTTAGTTATATTTTTTCAAACAAATCAGGATGCAAGGCCAAATTGGATAATAATTACTGGCTGAATCCTTATCCGTTTTGTTAAATATATTTTTCCAAACCGGTAATTCCTTTCTTTATGCAACTTCTTGACTAAGGAGTTGGCTTAAGCTCATGTTGAAAATGATCTTAATGTGTCCAAAGCAATCTATAATACGTTCACATTTAGGGTATGAAGAATATTCATTTGCCAGTATGATATTGACAGATTCGCATTGTTATCAATTTGTAAACCTTCTTGTACGCTAATGAAATGAACGGTATGTTTAGGAACGTGAAGTGTGCAAGTGTATCCTAATCTTAACCTGAACCTTTCTTATGCTGGCTTTCTGAGTTGATAAAAAGAATGTTTGCAAAGGCAGAGAGAGCAAAACAGAGCACTACCACTCATCAAACCAACCAACACTCAGGATTCAAAAGTTGTGAAGCTTAAGCTTTATAAATTTTAGTTACCATTCCTAGAATTCGATGGTAATAGTAAATGAAATACAGTATGATTGAAAGATTTCAATCTATACATGAAGATATAAAAGAAGAAGTTAACCTGCTTAAATATGCACATATATGCAAATTTTTTTACATGTGGCATAAACAAAAGTTCTACCTCAAGATATGATTTTACCTAGTCTATGTTATATCATGATAATGATGTTTAATAAATTAAACAAATTATAAGATATTTTTGGTCAGTAACTAGACATTTTGCAGCAGTCAATTTAAAAGCTACAAAAGAGTAAATGCAATACAAAATATTTGTTTTTTTTTTTTCTTTTTTCGGTAGGACTTGAGGCTCACATATAAGTTTATATCAGAAGGAAATCTATTTTTAGTTTTTATAACTAAAAATCGGTACCTATGAAGTTAGCTTTTCCTTGAGATTTTTTTTTTTTGAAAAAAGGGGATTTATTCCCGAAATAAAGTGACAGTTGTGCTCAATCTAGAGTTGGGATTTGATGGATTTATTCTACCTTAGGCAATTAAACCTAAATTCTGTATGCTTCAGAGTAAAGTGGGATGCAGAAGTAGAGGTATTTGTCTTCTGAAACATTATTTTTCGGAGTGCTTCAATTCAAAACAAAGAAAATACTCACATAAAGATATGATAAGTTGATGGGCCCAGAATCTTTTTAAATTAACAGAACCTATGACCATGTAACAGCAGCTCCAGAAATTTTATGTAAATTTTTTGCATCTCTTCCCAAAACTCCTTTTAGCCAATATTTGCTGGCTATATAGGATATCTAAAGGAGCATTATTTGTAGAACTGCATTTCTGGAAACTTTTAAATTAATTTTTTTGTATTGTCTGGAATATTTTGCACTCGTTTGTGCAATTCTTTGCAGATGAAAAGCTACAGAAGGTTCATTTTGCACTCGTGTGCAATTCTCTACCTATTAAATAGCTGAGGCATGTTTCCCATGCTTTTTTTATTGCTGAAGCTACAATCTGTATGAACAGGACAATGATCTTTCTGAATTTGATGAATCTCGAGAAATTATAGAGAGCTTGGTTGATGAATATAAGGCATGCGAGTCGCCAGATTACATCAAGTGGGGTATGGAGGTATGTCTGCGCAACACTTAAATTTCTCATTTCTCATTAAGGCTTCGTTTGGGACGACTTTCTTACTATTTTTTAAAGCGGCTTTTCAATACATAAATTTTAATTTTTTACTAAAAATAGATGTTAAGAAGCAATAAAAAGCCATCCCAAATGAAGCCTAAGGCTTTGTTTGGGACCTCTTTATTCATGCCTCTTAAAATAATTTTTTAGTACAAAAATTAAATCTTTTGTGCTAAAAAAATATTTTAAGTAGTAACAAAGCCGTCCCAAAGGAATCCTAAGTCACTTATCATATACATAATAACTTGGAAATGCCATTTAAGCAGAATTCGGAGAAGGCCATGACCAGCGAAGGAAGTCTTGCAGGATCGTTGGATTCAAAGTTAACACTCTGACCAATTAAAGCTTTGCAGGTTTTTTTTTTTGTTGCTTACCCTGCAATTAATCAGTTTTTCTAACATGATTTCTTCATGTTAATTAAGAAGATTCTCTTGTAGCATACACCTTTGGAACTAAGAGACTTTACTGCTTATTGCCCATATAACTGGCATTGTTGTTGAAGCATGTTCCCACGCTACTATCATGTACATAAATGATTACAATATGTGCTCATGTTACTTTGTGATACCTGCTTTTGTTATCTTTTTTTTAGAGAATTATATACATTACTCAAATCTTATATATATATATATATATATATATATATATATATATATATATATATATATATATATATATATATATATATATATATATATATATATATATATATATATATATATATATATATATATATATATATATATATATATATATAGAGAGAGAGAGAGAGAGAGAGAGAGAGAGAGAGAGAGAGAGAGAGCTATGTATTTGGTGATACTAGAACAGCCAAAAAAATTGGTAAGAGTTTTATTATGAATTTTAATATTTGTATGTAGCTCATTTTGATGTACTCGACCCCACATAGTGGGATAGGCTTGATGTTGTTGTTGTATGTAGCTCATTTTGATATGTTGGTTTGTGAGCTTTGGCTATCAACCAAGAGGCCTTGAGTTCAAAGTTTACACATGTGATGTAAGGGTGCAAACAAGTCAAGCTCGAGCTCAAGTCAGGGGGTGTTCTAGTCGAGCTTGACTGCCAAATTCTGAGCTTGAGCTAAAAAAATGAGCTTGATCTCGACTCGTCTGAGAGAGAGAGAGAGAGAGAGAGAGAGAGAGAGAGAGAGAGAGAGAGAGAGAGAGAGAGAGAGAGAGAGAGAGAGAGAGAGATAATTATGTATTTGGTGATACTATAACAGTCAAACAAATTGGTAGGAGTTTTATTATGAATTTTAATATTTGTATGTAGCTCATTTTGATGTAGCCGACCCCACATAGTGGGACAGGCTTGATGTTGTTGTGTTTTTGTTGTATGTAGCTTATTTTGATATGTTGGTTGTGAGCTTTGGCTATTAACCAAGAGGGTCTTGAGTTCAAAGTTTACACATGTGATATAGGGGTGCAAATGAGTCGAGCTCGAGCTCGAGTCAGGGGGGTGTTCGAGTCGAGCTCAACTGCCAAATACTGAGCTTGAGCTCATACTCGAGTCGAGCTCAAACAATGAGCTTGAGCTCGACTTGTCTGAGAGAGAGAGAGAGAACTATGTATTTGGTGATACTAGAACAACCAAAAAAATTGGTAGGAGTTTTATTATGAATTTTAATATTTGTATGTAGCTCATTTTAGATTTAAACGAGAATTTGACTTTTAATATGACACAATGGAGAAAAAGGATTCATGTAGCCGACCCCACGTAGTGGGATAAACTCTTGTTACCGAGTTGAGTCCGAGCTGGCTCACGAGTTGGCTTGACTCGGTTACACCCCTAATGTGGTGTGTGCATTGCCTTAATTGGCTTCATTTTTGTTTGTTTTATTATTATTATTTATATTTGTAAGAGAATAAAAAAAATGTTGGTAAGAGAATGGTAGTTTTGTAAATAATCAATTTTTTTAGTGTTATGCATTTAATTGTCTTTTTTTTTGGGGGGGGGCTATAGGATGTATATGATTTTGTTTTCAAATATGATATTTCTGATTTAGTTTTGTGTTGCTTTCAAAGAAGAAAAAAGGGAATCGAAGACATGCGAGCTTTTTAGAAGAATCGAATCCCCTTTTGTGTAATGTTTCAGCTCATTATAATCTGCTTCTCCTGTTTTTATTCACGTGTCCTTTCATAAGGTGGGTTATTAGAATTTTGCATATGCTTATTAAAAAGAATGAGAAGCTTGGAGAATTTGATTTGATAAGGTTGCAGATTCTCTCTCTCTCTCTCTCTCTCTCTCTCTCTCTCTCTCTCTAGATATAGAATTTGGATGATGTAAAATCTTATAAATTGTCTTAATTTCTTTTTATAAGCCTAAAATGCATGAATCATTCAAAAGATGTAGAGCATTCATATATTCATTATTAAATTAATCATATTTTTTTAAATATGAATTAAAACAAACAAAAGCTAATTATCATATTATGCATATTATTATTATAAACTTTAAAAATAATAAATGATACAATTTTAATTTTGAAGTTTCATGAAATTGATAATATTTTAAAAGTTAATTGCTACATTTTGATCTTATTATTGTTAAGTTAAATACATATAATGCAAAGATTTTTAAATTTAAATTTTTAATATTTATAAATGAATAGTCAGAGTAAGTATACCATTTTTATTTAATTTAAAAATGATGCCTAATGTAGAAGTTTTTGAACTTAAAAATCAAACACCTTTAATAGCTAATTATGGCATTTTCAATTATAAGTATAACATAATGTAATTTAAATTTTAGAAATAATATATTAGTTAATATCAAAATATAATACTGTTTATAACATTACTGTCTAATTTGAACTCAAATTAAAAATTATAATTATTATTTTTTGTTATATTGGCATGTTAGCTATTTTATTTATTGACTAATTATGTAAAATTACGCTTTTAAATAGTAAATAAAATTTGTTTATAACTAATTTATATTATGCGCTTATCTTGTAATTAATTGACCCAAGTGGAGGCCTTATGATTTATAATTTAGCTCTTTTAAGAAGTCCTTAAAAAGGATTAAATTTTTAATAATTCTATTTTGTATTTATTACCTTAAATAATTTTTAAAATTAAGAATAATTTATTGGTTGTGATCAATAGCATAAAAATTTATTTTGAATGAAGCAAGTGAACGAAGATTTTGTGGATATCATCTCTAGCTTAGACTCCCCAACTTTCGTGGGGTGCCCCCACAATTGTTAACATTGATAATCTCACAATTGTTTGGTCGATACATTTGTTTGCTCGAGTTTGTGTTTTAGTTAGACTCCCTCTTTATCTTTTAGATTGCATTAAACTTAGTTTAAATGGAGCAAGATTCACATTGGAAGTATATTTCATAACTAGAAGCCTTGTACTTATTCTTCCTACTCCACATTTGATCTTGAAAATGACTCATTTCCCCGTAAACAACTCCCTTGATTGATAAAATACTTACAAATTATTTTCTCGAGGCTATTGAAAATTAAGAATTATAGAAGGAGAGAGACAATTTTGCATCTCGATGCTTTTATCACGCGGTTCCTTATAATATTAAAATCGCTCTCCCACCAATCTGCCACATTCAAATATACCATATAACCCAATCATTATCAAGCCACCACTCCAAACGCTAATCATCACCAACCAAATCTAGAATATATTAATTCCACCACCCTTATCCTCCAATTAGCAATCCCCTTCCCACTCATAATGTAATAGGCAATTGTACTTCTAAATACTTGTAATGGAATAAGTCTTGGAGGAAATCCATTAATCTATATACTTAATGCCCTATTCAACCCTTGCCTCTTTATAAGTAAGGGGCCGATAAGGGGAGAGTTATATCTCAAAATGTAGACATCTTAGATTTAAAATATCAAATTGATCTATTTAACAATTTGGAGACTAAAATTGTCGAAGACAAATTGCAAGATCCCATTTTTTTATGAATAACTATCATTGTATAAGATTAAGGATAAACTTGAATTGAATTTCTCTCTTCTTGAAAGCATTCCGCTTGACATATCACTTTTTACATATGTCAAAAATATTCAACAATATATTTTGAAGGCCTTAAATTATGAAATCATTTGGGCTAATCAAAGAGTGAAAATTAATTAGCTTACTAAGGTTGAGGATGATTTGGATCTTCATTATCAAAGTATCAAAGGAAGGAGAAACCATAATTTGATTAAGAAAAAATAGTGAAACATTTAGCAGTATTCTTGCAAGTCCTCAAGACATTGCAAATGAGGTCATATATCACTTCAATGTTATCAATAATCATAAAAACAATTTTTGTCATTGTAGTAAGATTACTAGCTGAATTGTTAGGTTAATTCTTCTTATAAACTCCCATTGCTCCTTTTACTAACTTGAAAATCATGAAGATAACTTTTAATATTAGTGTGAACAATGCTCTTGACCTTAATAACTTCAATTATAAACTCCTTATGGTTATATTACATACTATTAGGAAACAAATCTTTTGTGTTGGGTTTTTTTTTTTTTCTTCAGTTCTTACTCCATCCCAAATTTATGGAGTTTTTTGCTATTGCTTTAGTCCCCCCCCCCCCCCCCCACAAGTTCTAATTTTCTATCTAGCTTTAGGCCTATTTATTTATGTAATACCTTCTATAAAGTTATTACAAAACTCATTACTGATAGATAAAGTTATTCATGTCAATATTGTGTTTAATTGTTTTAAATAATTCTTTCACTACCAAAAGTCATCCGATCTTAAGTCCAAATGAGACCAAATTAGATTGAAAATTTATTTTCTTGCAAATTTTTCTACATAAAAACTATGGTTTCACTTACATGTTTTTTTCTTTTATCTAATGCATATACCAGATCTTTGTGCAACGCTTAGACATAAATCTCTTTCCATCACTATAATTTTTCTAACATATAACAGTTTGACGTTGTCTATAAGAAACATTTCCATTTTTTTGCAAGTGCTGGTCCAATGCCTAACATGTGTAATGCCCAAAATAATGGTGTTCCCCACTTTAAAACTTACCAATATGGAGACCAATCCCTTAATCGAAGTCAACATAGTCTAGTTGGTAGAGATCAGCAAGGTCTTACTTTCGAAGATCACCTTCATGTGGTTGACAAGCTCAAATCATTCTATTCTTACAAGAATCTACTCAACAAATAATACCATCAAAATATAAAGTTTGTCACCCTCATAATCAACATGTAAGGGGTGAGGGGCTCCTTACACACCTAGGCTATTATTTACAAGAGTAATCTATGGATTGTTGGGCTCAAAATAAAGAAAATCAAAAGAATAATGATAAGAAAATTGTTGAAATTGTTGATACTATTAAAATAATGCAACAAAAATCCACCTATCTTCATACACAAGGTGTGTCCAAGAAAAATAAAATTAATTTTGCTAATTCTACCTTCGAAGGAATGGCTTTTTTATATCAAGATGCTCTAATCATCTAAGCTAAAATTAGGACATCTATTATCAATACTATAAAGACTTCTGTTGATATATATATATATATATATATATATATATATATATAGTTTGTTAGATTTTATATACATAATTTCCTTCATGAATCTTAGACTAGCCTTTGCTAAACTCCAACCTTACCTATAATATTCGCAATTTGGAGGAAACACTACAAAGGTTTGTGGCATATTCCCTCTACTGATCACCTTGAAGCAACCAACTTTGCAGTCAACTATTCTGAAGCAATTCATGCTAGTTGATAATAGCTCAAGCTGTGATACAATATTTGATTAATCTCTATTATATAGTTTTATCCATTTCCCACTTCAAGGTTAAATTTCTTACACCTAGGGGTAATAAGAGAAATATGAGAAGATCAATAATTAGGTTGCACATCCTATGTCCAACAAATCCAATAAAAGATTCTATCATTGAATGAGCCCCAAAAAATTGAGCCCTTACTCTAATTTTTATCTCATAAGGATATATTTTTTCTCTCTTAGAGATAACTAAATATCTACAATTTTCAAGTTTGTTTCTACTATATTATTATGTATATCATGCTTGATAGCAATGAAGTTTTTTTTTTTTTTTAATAATATTGCTTTTTTATCTTTTCAACTAAAAAAGATCCCATGGGAGTAAGTGGTAGACATGATCTCTACTCTAAATCCCTAGAAGGCTTGCCTATAAGGAAGCCTCCATTAAAAGTTAGTAGTAGAGAGGGTACTCACTAGAAAGTCTCTATCATAGCAACTGGTTGATAGAATCTCAACATACCAAAATCTCAAAAGGCTAAAACCTCAAAAGATACAAGTTATTCAAAAATCTCAAAATGTATAAACCTCAGCAGTTACAATTTTTCAAAAATCTAAGAAAACAAATGCTCAGAATTATGCATTGGACCGATCGGTTATTAAAAATCGGGATCGATTCAATGGTTACCAATTGAACCGGCGGTTCAAATCGATTCCCACCGGTTTGATGTTTGGCCGATTTTTCATGAGGACCGAACTGGACACATGCCTGATTCACAGTTGAACCGGTCGAACCAACCGGTCCGGTCCGATTTTCATAACTATGCTTAGAATGTATGAATTCTCCAAAAAAAATTTAGAAGACTAAAGCCTCATAAGGTATATATTATCTAGAAAATCTCAAAAGATATATTTTCTCCAAAAAATCTTCGAGATTAAAAACTCACAATGACAATTTCTTTGTTAATTTTAAAATCTAAATAAATCATAAGATTGAAAAGATCTCAATTTTTTATTCATCTAAACCCCTCAAAGGGCACAAACCTTGGAAGATACGTTCTCGTTGCATCACAGACAAAGTTTTTAAGAATCAAGAGAAGCTAATATACTCTCACCGGGGGCAATATCTTTTTGTTGTTGAGTCAAATATTCAAATATGATAAGGTGTATTTTGCATTATTTTCTTTGAGTGAGTGCTAGATCTTTGTGCAATGCTAACACGTAAAATTCTCTATCGTCGCAAAATTTGTAGTAAACAACAATAGTAATACGAAACAAAGCATTTGAACAAACAGCTTACAAGTTTGACCCTATAAAATAAAGATCTTGCTCTTGTTAAGAGAATTATCCCATATAGAAGAGAAAATCATGAGTAAACAAAACAAATCAATCATTTCTTAAAAAGAGCTTAACTTGCCGTTTTATTCCTGTTGATTATCTCACGGGGGCTTTATGTGTTCTAGTGTTTGGGTGAATAGTTGGAAGTCCTTATTTATTTATCCCCAGCTTTTGTTTGCACAAATAAAAATAAAAAACCATGCTACAATTTTTGGACAAAACACTAATATTATATAATAGTATAATGAAAACCAATCGCACAGAGTTCTTCATCATCATAATGTCATCAAAATTAAACTGAACGCGGTTATAAATACTTATTAGGTTATTAGGTTCTTATTATGAAAAACTTCTTGATTTTAGTTGATCTAAAAATCACCTATAATAGGTTTCTTGGCTGATCAAATAGAGCTTTATAGGTCATCTGACCAAGAAACTCTTCTGATTAGCCGATCAAGAAATATCTTAACTTTGATTGATCAAAAAACCTATTCTAGGTTTCTTGGTAGACCAACGATTGCGATAATAAAGTAATATTGTGCAATATCATTTCATTCAGACAACAGTCATTCTTGTAATGATCACCACAAAATCTTAAATTCTCTTCATAGATATAACCAATGCAAGGTAAAAGGAGTTGTTTAACAGCAACTTCAATGTTTAAAAAATTATTGTAATATTCACACAATATCATAATTTTATGAATAAATTAAAAAAAACGTATGCTCAAATTCAATTCAAAACACAAAAACGCCTCCGAATAAGTCCAATTCTGAAACCCTAACACAGGTCGGACAGAGGCCGTAACAAGCAAAAAACTTACACGGCCGGAAGATCACGATCGCATCGGAGTTCATCAGCACCATCAACACGGACGCCAGCCCGCTCCACAGAGTAAAACAGGGAAGCGATCGGCCGTCGGTAATGGTGAGGCAATGAGAGGGGCTCACGGTCGCGGTCTTCAAGGTGGAGGCGGACGTCGGAGACGCCGATCTGGCGTAGGCGGACGGCGAGCTTCTCTCCTACACGTGCAGCGACCCGTTCGTCCCAGAAGCGTCGGGAGTGCGGGTAGCGATAGATCCTGGAGCGGGTCGCGGCGGCGAATTCCTGTTCACCTGAAGACGCCATCGCGACGATTGTGTCCGTCGCGCCGTTCGTGACTTGTGCCGTTAGCTTCCGGCAGCTTATCACCAGCCGGAGAAGATGCGCTTCCGCCGTCGCCATGGATGGCTATTGTGAGAGCGTGGGTCTCGAAGCCATGGACTTCACTGTTTAGAAGGGCGGACGGCGTTGATTAAGGCTTGTAGGTTCAATCAGACGGCTGGAAACCAATAATAGCCGAGACGTAAATTGGCTTTTTATTTATTTATTAATCATATAAAATATATACATGATAAAAATGTATAATACATTAATGCTTTTAATATAAATATATAATAAAAAACTTTTAATTATAAATATTTATGCCTCATGAACTGTCTCTAGATCTTCTCCAACTGAAGAAATATCGTTCAAAGATCAATCATAATGCATCATGCAGCGATATTTTGCGTCCGTACAATATAATTAATCCCAATTGAAAAACTTATTTTTCACTCCAAAATATAATAACACTTCAAAATGCAGTAATTTATCTTCAACTGAACTCTACTTCTTAACACGAAAAAAAGAATATTTTGTACATAATCTTTCTCAACCGAACTCCACATGCGCTAGCCTTTCTCCACCTCCGTTTTCTCTATTACTACAAAAAAAAAAAAAAAGAGTTCGTGAACAGTGATGTTGCACTGTTCACGAACACGAGAATAGAGCGCATTTTGCCATTCGATTGGAGCAGTTCGTGGACGCCAAACACGGGTATGGAGTTTGGTTAGAGATGGCCTAAGCTCGTGACTTGAAAACACATTAGGAGCTTTATAAACTTGCTTGCCTAGGGCGTTCATTGAAGTTATTACGCAATGAAGGTTCACCTAGTGCATCTAGTTCACGTCTGGAGCTTGCCAAAATTCAAAACATTCTACGAATTTACTTGAGCATAGATTGTTCTTTTTAGAATTTAAATTTCTTGATAATATTAAAATTCGATGGTTGTGCGCTCGTTGGATTCGCATGCTAGATTTAGAGATCATTTGAACCTCTAATTAATGCTTCGAAATTTTTGTTTATGTTTAAAATGCTTGATTTGAATTTATTTGGAGCCAGATTGGGTTATTTTTTACGTCAATGACATCATCAGAAATTCATATAACAATTATCATTAAAACATAGATTATTTTTTCTGATACAAAAACAATCAAAAAGTTGAGGTCTGTTTGGTAGGGGATGTTAAAATGAGTTTTTGGGTCGAATTTGAGTTCAAACCGAAACTGCCCGGCCTAGCCCAACCCAACTAGGCAAACCGATAAAAAATTTAGACCCAGATCCGACCCGTTGTATTTTTTTGTTTACCCAACCCGCTAACTAGTGGATGTGAGTAGGGTGCAAGCGTGAGCACGAGCTGCATGGTTTAGTGCGAGCACATGTGCAAGGCCAGTGCATGAGAGGCAGGCGAGCAAGTGACCGTCACAAGCATGAGATGCAGGGGCAAGGTTGCGATGCAGTGCTGGAATGGGACCCGAGTTAGTTTCGGGTTAATTTAGGATTTTCAGATTAGTAGATTTGAGCTTGGATGAGATTGGGAGGAAAATCTTCCATCAACTATCAAGCCACAGGCCCAATCTCAACCATTGGAAAGTTCATTCAAACAGGTTTCCATAACTAAGCTTTAAGTTCCAAAGTTTGATTGTAGAATCATTTCAAAGCAGGACATCTCAAAAGGCTTCGTTTGAGAGACTTGAGACTTTTATTAGGTCCAGTGTAAGGACGTAGAGGCAGTGGCGGAGCCAGGAATTTTTATCTGCGGGGGCACAAAATTTTGACTTTAAAAATACTCTCAAACATTTTCATTTTAGCTTCAAATTGAAATTATGGTTTTATTTTTTTTTAATTATAAGAAGATAAATTCTATGATAATGAAAAAAAAAAAACTTATTGTCATGCTCAACTAAATCAATTTCAACATAAATTTATTTAAATTATATATTATCGTTCTAATATATTTCGACCACTTTTCTACCATATATTTTCATATCTAATTTAAATAAAAATATAACTAAAAAATATTTTACGACCAATAAATATATAAAAAAACTATATCTTATTATTATAAAAGTATATTAAAAATATATAATAACTTATAATAAACATCTTTTACGCTACTTGATTTAAATTTAAATATTATAATTCTCCTCTAATGTAATTTATTGGCTTTAATTACATATTTTTTACTAGAATTTGAGTTTTTTTTTAAAAAAAAAAAAAAATTGATGAAATTTTTAATTATAAAAATACTATTGATGTGGAGATGAAGAGAAAAAAATAATCTCATCCTCATGTAGAGAGAGAGAGAGAGAGAGAGAGAGAGAGAGGTAGGAAGAGGTTGAATCTATAAAAATAAATTGGTAAAGAGAGAGAGAGAGAGAGAGAGAGAGAGAGGAGAGATGGCAAAAAGCTATGACAGCCAATGAGCTCCCTTAAAGCAAAAAAAAAAAAAAAAATTTAGGGGGGAACGTCCGGTCGGAGGCAAAATACTGCTAAAAAACTCGGTATTTGCTCGGTATTGCTAGGTATTATTTGATAATAACGATGAATAGCGCTCTGTGAAGACCAATACCGAGTTGTACCAAATTTTTTCTAGGAAAAACTCCGTACAACTATTGTATAACTCGGTATAGCTCGGTATAACTCAATATTGGGCCTTCATGTGATTGTATTCCTTATTATTGCTCGGTATTTGCTCAGTATTTCTCTTTTTTTGGCGCAATTTGGGCTCCGACCGGACGTTCCTCTACGTCCGATCGGAGGACGTAATAATTGTTCTATTGAGGCCATTTTTTATTGCTTTATAAAGTTTTTTTTAGTAATTTTTAGCATAATATTTTTTTGAACTAAAATTTTTTATACTAAAAATTTGTTTAAAAAAATAGTAAAAAATAATCCCAAATAAAATGTTAGAATAATGAACATCTATCATGTAATGCAAATTTCAGAGAAAGTAAGTTTTTAATCTTAAAACAATCATTTACTAAACCCAATACTTCAAAATTCTTCTGACTTTCTGTGGGCTCCGAAAAATTTCATTTTTGGGATGTGTGATCCCGGGGGAATTTTCAGAAGGCAGATTGGGTTTGTACATAAGACACTACCCAGAGATTTCGCCCTCATTTAGTGAGGACTTTTTAATCTGAGTTCTGGTTTCCTATAGGCGCAAGCCCCTATAGTTAATTACCCCTCCCAATAATAGGAGAGAACTTTCGATTAAGGCTAGTCGTTCAAGCGTTCACATAGGTTATGAACCTATTGTATAATAACAATAATTTAGGGTTTACGTTTTGGATTTGGATTTTAAAGTTTGGAATTTAGAGTTTATCACCATAAACTTAAAACTGGTGGTGGGGGAATGAAGACGAGCCCGATCAAGATCCCATGGTTCCGTCGTCCCGGGCTGTCATGATCCTTGGTCTACTTAGTCAGAGGAGGTAGTCGACCCAACCTGACAGAAGGCACCTTGTCGGCAGCCATGGGTTGCTTCGTCCAAGAATACCTCGTAGACCTGGGTTGATGTTTATCTAAGGGGATATATATGAATCCACCTTAGCTGACAGAGGGCTTTATGCCTATAGAATATACCCTATGATCCATCGCTCAAGGGTTTGACGCCTTTAGGGAACATACAGGCTTTGGCCGTGATCGTAATATAATGGTGCCATTTCGCGGCAAAACCACCCGACCAGAGGGCACGTGCCACGTCCCTGTTGGCAAGAGACTGTTTGAGGATGAATCGTAGTGATACACCCGACATGCATTCGCTCTTTGTGAGCTGAGGTTAATTTCAAATTTATCACCCCCGACAAACGATTGTGGGAGATGGATGATTTTTTAGTTTTGGGTTTTTTAGGTGATTGATTTTATTTCAAGAATTTGGACTTATATTTGACTATAGATTTGACCCCTCCGGTTGAGATTTTCTGTCAACGCGGCCATCATCGGGGTAAGTTAAGGTTGCTTGTATTTTCGTAGGATTTTGGGAGACATTTTACAATTCAAGTCGTGTCGACTCCAGTCCTTCCGAGGAGGAGGATGAAACTTGAATATTTAACCCGCGCAGCATTCTCAGATCGTTAGATTTGACATTCATATTTGACGATCGGAGCACATGCGGGTTGTGGCATTTAACCCTGCGCAGCATTCTCGACTATTTATATTTGTAACTTTAATAGTTCTATTGGAGCACATGCAGAGCAATTTAGTTTAAGGGTCATATTTAATACATAAGGGGCATTTTAAAATATTTAAATATGATCCATTATATAAGAGTGATTTTATTTAGGAAATGCCCAAAATTTCACTTAAGGGCCTACGAACGCCTTCTGTCCGCTTGCAAACATGTTGCGGATCCGATGGCGTTAAAGCTTTCTAGATTTCAATTATTGCATTTAGTTTGTTTTGACTCTTCTAAGTATCATTTAAAACAGCTTGTAGAGGGTGTTTTGCTCAATCCCCACTACTAGATCGTGCTCGTAGAAGAATTATATTGCTTACTATAAAAATTTCTCTATTCTTTCCCATAGGAGATTATGTTTTTGCTTGTAGGCTAGTTGTTGTGGGCACTACGAATTCCCTATTCATGCTCATAGGTGAATTGTAGCATTAACTAGAAGTTCCCCACTTCTATCATTAAACAGGCTAGTTTGTGTTGTATGAGCTTCTTATCCACGTCCATAGGATAATCGTTATGGGCACTACGAATTCTCTTCTCCCATTTACAAGTGAGTTGTAGGGTGTTGTATTTTGCATTTGGGTTTGAGAAAATAGTTGGAGCATGAATCATTATAAACCTTGACAAATTGAATCATTTCTGTTGGATGATATGCTTCATCTTAAAATTGAAAATCACATATGCAATTAATACAAGAGAACTATCAACTCATAAGGATGTTTGTTGAACAGAATTTTAGAGAGCAAAGTTGTGTGGGTGTCATTCTCGCTCAAAAAGTTATTGTTTTTAGGTTTGTTCAGTTGGAAAGTTGCTCAGTTGAAGATCTTTTATTTTTTTTTTATGAGAAATTGTACTTTCCACATAATTATTGGAAGCATTTCATTAGAAATTTAGTAGCATGACTTAAGTCAATTTCAAAATCCTTTGTAGTTTAGTTCAAATCCAAGTTCGAGTTGAGTTCACTTGCTTCAAGTCCAAGCTTTTTGTTGTCTTTCAAGTTTATATTCGCTTAGATTTGAATTTATTAGAAATCAATTGAATCAAGTCTGCATGCCCCAAATTGATCTTTGAGTTCGATCAAGTCCATTGTCTACTCATTCGAGTTCAAGTGTAAGTCTCGTTCGAGTTGGTTTGAGTTCAAATTCAACATTACTTGATTAAATTTGAATTAAAATTGATTTTAAATTTGAATTTCGTTCAAATCAATTTCTAATTTTATGTCCAAGTCCTCTGTAGTTCATTGAAAATTTCGGCAGCCTCCCGGCGTCTCCTCCCCACCGAGGAGAAATCGGGGCGGCATCTGCCGAAATTCTTCCCGCCCGGATCAAAGATCGACGGCGCGAGGTCTTCGATTTTAAACCATCCCACCAGGATCAAAGATCGACTGCGTGAGGTCTTCGATTTTAAACCATCCCACCAGGATCAAAGATCGACTGCGTGAGGTCTTCAATTTTGGAACCATCCCGGTCGGACCTAAGGTACGACGGCCGGGGTCTTCGACACCTGTATTTCTTTTATTTCTCTCCATCTCTCTTTTTTCTTTCTTTCTTCTTCTTTTTTTTTTTATATTATATATATATATATATATATATATATATATATATATATATATATAATATAATATAATATATATCTTATATAATATATATTTATATAATATAATATATATCTTATATAATATATATTTATATAATACAAATAACAGAGGTAGAGAGGGATCGGGAGAGAGCCCGATCGGGCTAGGTCACGCACGGAGGGGATTTAGGAGCGGAGAGACGCGGCGGGCTCGGCAGTCGGCGACGGCGGTGGCGTCGACTCAGGCAGGAGGCTGGTTTGGTCGGAGGGTTTGAAGGCCGGTGATGCGGGATCAGGCCGGCGACGGTTTGCAGGCGTCGGGTGCCGATCGTGCAGAGGAAGGAGCGGCGGTCGGAGATGGAAGTGCTGGTCGGCCTCGGCGTCGGATGTTTGAATTGTCGGTGAGTGCTGAGGGACGGAGGCCGGCATCTAGTTCGACGGAGCCGAGAGGTAAGTTCCGGATCTTCCTTTCTTGCCTTGCGATTTTTTTGTGCGTGTATGAGTGCGTGTGTTTCTGCGTGAGAGTGAATGAGAGGGATTTATTTCGTGAGAGGGACGACAGTTTGCGATCGTGTATGTCGGTGGGGAAGTCGGTGGGCGAATCGTCGTGTTGTGGGACCGGAGGCGGTTGTATCATTTGGGTATGTCGATGAGGATGAACGGTTACAGTCAACAAATGCCCCCCAACAAATATGATATGCGCTCTATAGCAGATCATGTTTGTTGTAAACTGGTTGACCCTACAGATCTCTAAAATTTGATTTTAGATGTCATATAGAGGGTCTTCTATAAATCCATGATTTATCTTTACGATTTGTCATGAATTAACATTTCTTCTGCCCTAGCTTTATGCTTTCATGGGCTTGATGAAGAATTCATATTGGTGACCTAAATCCTTTAGAATGATATTAGGTCGGTGGCAAATAGTCATCTGTCCAAAGCTTTTTGCATGACGGACATTGATGATGACAATATTCCTTTAGTTCAGCCTATAGCTTTATAAGAACTGCGGGATAACTTCTTCGGTCCTAAGCTTTGTGCTTTGACGGACATGTTGAAGAAAAAAAAAAAAAAAGCTCCTTCAATCTTAGCTTTGTGCTTGACAGATTTATCGAAAGATAATGCTTCTAAATTTGAAAGGAGTTTTTATTATGGCTTGGTGCCTTTGACTTGACTGAGACTTTTCTGAATTTTGCCTCAATCCATTTGTTAGTTGAGAAAATCTTCTAAATCTGAACTGCTTTAATTTGTTAAATTTGACAAATATTAAACTTGATAGTATTTGTCATCTGGCTAACAAAACAGGCGCTTTCCTACTACGGCCTCTTATAACGGCTTGTTGAGTAGGTAAAGCTATCAGTGGCTCAGCCACATATAGGCTTGTTGAGACTGATACTATATCTGTTTGAGCACTGGACTTGTACTATGACAATTCATACTTGTCGAATTTGATTTGTTGAAGTTGCAGATCAAAATTTCTTCTCAATCTGAACTTCGAGATTTTGGCAAAATTTCTGCGATGATTGTATATTTGCTTGCTTGAAGGTACCAATTTCTGCCCCATATTTATGCTATGATAGCTTCATGAATAATTTTAAATATTTATTTGGAGTTCGATGATAACCCAAATAAATATTTTAAATGCCCCCTGCCTTGAAGGGAATTTTCATCCGTCATCAGATTTTTGACATTTTTAAACTTAAAAATGCCCCCTATCTTGTGGAAGAATTTCTAAGACATCTTAGAATTATTATCTCCCTTTACAAGGGAATAGTCTTCAACTTACTTCTTCAAGAATAATACTTTTTTAAATATCTCCCATTGATCGGGGGCATAGGTCGTCGACCTTCCAGATCGATGAGTTGATAGGCTCCTCCCTGGTACACCTTCTCGATGACAAAAGGACCTTCCCAATTTGGTTCAAATTTTCCACCAATCCTTCGGTGTGGGATAATTGGTCTTCTCAGCACCAGGACCAATTCTCCTTCTTGAAATGCTCGATGGCGTACCATACGGTCAAAAGATTTCACCATCCTTGCTCGATAAATCTCTAAATTTTGTTGAGCCTGGAGTCGAACTTCATCCAACGCATCAAGCTCTTCCATTCGTAGGCGAGCATTTTGTTCTTCTGTGAGATCATACTGAACAGCTACCCGAAGTGACGGCAACTCAACTTCGAGTGGCAACACAGCTTCAGCTCCAAACACCAATGCATAAGGAGTTGATTTCGTTGGTGTTTTGTATGTAGTACGATATGCCCATAATGCTTCTGCCAACTTAGTATGCCATTCTCTTTTATTTTTTGTAAGGATTTTCTTGAGAGTAGTTTTATGAGCGTTTTGTTGAAGGCTTCTGCTAATCCATTTGCCCTTGGATTATAGATTGATGAATATCGCCAATCAATTTTATGTCGTTCAGTGAACTTATAAATTTTGGTACTTTTGAAAGCTGGACCATTATCTGAGATGATGCGACGGGGTACACCAAATCTATAGACAACGTTATGAGTAAAGAAGTTTATCACATGGTGAGCAGTGACTTCTTTGAATGGAACTGCTTCAGCCCATTTAGAAAAAATAGTCTGTTGCCGCTAATATGAAGCGATGCCCAGCAGATGATGGTGGATCAATTGGCCCTATTACATCTGACCCCCAACATTCGAATGGCCAGGATGCTATAGTGGGATGTAAAGGATTTGGAGGTTGATGTATAATATTGCCATGAATTTGGCATTCATGACATATATCTGCATGATTGGTACAGTCCTTTACCATTGATGGCCAGTAATAACCCATCCTTTTAACTTTAATGGCCATTTTAGGACCTGATTGATGTGCACCGCATAGTCCTTCATGAACTTCAGAAATAACCTTATCAGCTTCATCTTTTCCTAAGCATCGTAGCCACATTTGTTCAAATGACCTTCGATACACAGCGTATTGTTGACAAACGCATATCGCAATGCTCTCTTCTTGATTTGTGTAGCTAATGATTTATCTTCAGGAAGTTTATTTTCTCTGAAATAATTGACGAAAGGCTGCCTCCAGTCATTTTGCTCTTCAACTTCTAGGCACTCAAGCCAAGACTCAGAGGATCTACCAAATTTTCTTCCTGTAAAACATCTGAGGTTTATCTTGTTGATTTTCAAGAATTATTTGTTGGGGAGAGTGAGGATCAACCGAAGTTATGTCCTGCTGGCTTGGATTTGTTGACACCTCTTCATGCGGGGAAGACAAAATTGTTGGTTCTCTAGTACTCGACGTGTGTTGACACTGATTAGTACTGGCTCGTCGTTCATGCTCGCCATTTCTTTAGCAAGTTTTGCTAAAGAATCAGCTTTACTATTATAAGCTCGAGATACTTGAATTAATGTGACATTTGTAATTTGCTTCATGAGCTCGAGGACTCGCCTATGATAGTGAATCAATCCGATTCTGCCAATTTTATAAATACCCATTACTTGATTTATAATGAGTTGAGAATCACCAAAAACTTTGAGATTTTGAATTTCCATTGAAATAGCGATCTCAAGACCCGCTATTAAAGCTTCGTATTCTGCTTCATTATTGGTTCTAGGTTCAGTTAAACCAAATGAAAATCTCATTATTCCTCCGTTCGGTGCTATGAAAATAAGACCGATACCAGCTCGAGCTTTGGGGAGGTTTGGAGGTTGGGCAGGTTTAATTGATGATGCACCATCAAAATACATTTCCCACATTTGTGATTTCTCTTTTTCTAGAACAACTAGAATTTGTTCATCAGGCAGATCATCATTTAGCGGCGAGTCTGCATGAACGGGATGTGCGGCAAGAAAATCTGCTAGAACTTGCCCTTTCACTGCTTTTTGGGGGACATACGTGATATCAAACTGTAAGAGTATCACTGCCCACCTAGCTAGGCGACCTGTCAACGCTGGTCTTGTCATCAAGAATTTCAGCGGATCGATCTTTGATATCAGTGTAATTTTATGGGACAACATATAATGACGGAGCTTTTGGACTGCAAAAATCAACGCCAGACAGTGTTTCTCAATTGAAGAGTAGCGTATTTCTGCTCCTATCAATCTTCGACTGATATAGTAGAGTGCATTTTCTTTGCCTTCTTCATTGTGCTGGGCCAACAAGGCTCCAAGGGACTCTTCCAATGCTGTGGTGTAGAGGATAAGAGGCTTCCCTGGAATTGGTGCTGCAAGTATGGGTGGGCTCAGAAGATATCTTTTGATACTGTCAAAAGCTTCTTGGCATTCATCATCCCATTTAAAACGAACGTCTTTCTTCATCAGCTTTGCAAATGGTTGACATCTGCCTGATAGATTTGAAATAAACCGTCGTATAAATGCAAGTTGTCCTTGTAAAGAACGAAGTTGACGGAGACTTTTCGGAGGCGGCATTTCTATGATTGCCTTGACTTTGTTAGGATCCACTTCAATTCCTCGGTGCCGTACAACGTACCCAAGAAATTTTCCTGAAGAAACTCCGAAAGCACATTTGAGTGGATTCATTTTGAGATTGAACTTTCTGATTCTTTCAAATACAATTCTCAAATCTTGGAGGTGGTCTTTTCGATCTATACTTTTCACAACAAGATCATCCACATAACATTCAACTTTCTGGTGGATAAGCTCATCAAATATATGCGTCATAGCTCTTTGGTATGTAGCTCCAGCATTCTTCAAGCCAAAGGGCATGACTGTGTAGCAGAATATGCCAATAGGAGTCCTGAAAGATGTATGCTTTTCATCTTCAGGTGCCATTTTGATTTGGTTATATCCCGACGACCCATCCATAAATGAGAATATATCATAATTGGATGTATTGTCAACTAACAGTTCTGATATTGGAAGTGGGGAAATCGTCTTTTGGACATGCCTTGTTAAGATCTCGAAAATCGATGCATATGCGAATTTGTCCATTTTTCTTTTTCACTGGGACAATGTTGGCTATCCAATCAGCATATTTTTCTTCTCGAATAAAACCTGCTTCGATGAGCTTCTTGGTTTCTGCAATCACTTGTTCTTCGATCTCCAACCTCATTCGCCTTGGAGCTTGCTTAACAGGTACTGCACCTGGTTTGATTGCTAATTTGTGAACAGCTATATCAGGGGATAAGCCTGGCATTTCATCGTATGTCCAAGCAAAGCAATCCTTGAATTCACTGAGTAATGCTTTCATCTTTTCAACTTTATTTTTGGAGAGAAGAGCACTAATAAAGGTTGGGCGAGGATCCTCATCAGTTCCCAAATTTATTTCCGTCAGTTCATCCATGGTAGCGGCCTGTCCTCCATCTTCAAGTTCTTCTGGTGCAGGTTTAGCTTCCACGTCTTTCTCTTCATTTATATCCATGTTTTCATCAATTGGATATTTGTCATTTATCGCATAACATACATCTCGCTCAATATGTTCTGCTTCCACAAATCCCAAGCCTTTTGTATCACGATTACCCATTTTTGATAATTCATGACACCACATTCTTTGAAAGAAACGTGCTCGTCGCCAAGTGACCATATTATGGACTCCAGCTTTTCGTATCATTTGCTGAATTCTTTTGGGACAATATCTAGACATCTCTGTAGGAATTATCTCTTCATCTTCATCAAAATTTCCAAGCTCATTGATATTATCTTCTTGATACTCTCCAAATTTATAGAATAAGCTTCCCGGTCCACTACTTCCACGTAAGGGAGGTACATAAAATATTTTAAGCTCTTCAACATTATGAACCTCACGGGATATGATTTCTCTAAAATGTTGTGGAGGGATCAGTGTAACCACAAAAGTATTCTCCCTTGGCTTTTCTTTGATCAAAGGCTTGTAGGTTTCAGAGATATCATCATCTTCCTCCGTGTCACTTCCTAAGTGGAGTACAACTTTATTTGACCTAGGTAATGTGTTAGCCCCTTTAGGAAAATTTTGTGACTTTCTTCTCGTATCCTTTTCTTCAACTCCTTTGGATTGTTTTGTACTCATCGTGGTAGATGCTTTACTTGCAGAAGATTTCATCGGTTTTACTTTATTTGGAATAAAGTATTTTGCATCATCATAAATTTTCACTTTGTGGACTGCGAAGGGTTGTATATCTCCAGAAATTCGGAACTCTTCCCCATCCTTCAGATATTTCATACATTGGTGCATAGTTGATGGAACAAGACCATTCTCATGGAGCCAAGATCTACATAAGAGTGCCTTGAACGAAGTGTCTGCATCGATGATATGAAATTTGGCTTCCGTGTACAGTTCTCCAAATTTCAGGGGAAGAACAAACGAACCTACAGTTTTTTGTCCTTTCTCGTTAAAGCCATGCACCATAAGTTTATCTGAACCTAGATGTTGAATATCTAGGGATAAGGACCTTAGTGTGCGCAAGCTCATGAGATTTATTGAAGACCCAGGATCAACTAGGATTCGCCTTATTATGATGCCATCACTTTCTGCCGTGACATATAAAGGGCGATTATGTTCTGTAGTCCCCAACATGAGATCTTCTTCAGAGAATGTTATAACAGGTTCATTTCTGGCATGAAGAACTTCGCTCAAACATCTTTCTGCGAAATATGCTTCATATTTCTCTGGATTTTTTTAGAGCCTGTATCAAAGTTTCTCGAAGATCTTTTGACATCAGAAGAGCTTCATAAATGCTGAGCTGTGCTGGGATTTTTCTCAAATAGGAAAATGATATTATATTTCTATCCCTTTATTTGTATCATATTTTTTCTTATGATCTTTAGGGATCATTTCTTCGTTGACGACTATATCTTTTCCCTTGTCTTTGCTTGATAACCCCTTTTTTAGCGGCGGCGGTGGTAGTACTTTACCACTTCTTAACTGTACTTGAGCCACTTTATTCGATTCAACATCATCTGATAAAGTTTTTGTTGAATGTTCATAATCTTCATTTAACTTCACACGCTCCATTCGTGAAGCTATTTGCTGATCTGACTCATCTTCACTTGGAAAACATAGCTTTTTCTTCTGAGTTATAATCTGTTTGTAGTACCATCAGACATGACTCAGACGTCATTTTATCAGTCATTTTTATGAGAGATATTACTATCTGATCCTTATTATGATCTTTTACAGAATCTCTTTGGGCTGCATTCGGTGCCACTGAGATGACTCGACATGTTTCTACATGGAGTTGATCTTCATACTCTTGTTCATCATCTTCCACTTCTGATCGGTCTATTTGAAGTTTTAGACATAAAGTCTGCAAGTGTTATAGGCCGCCTTGATGGTTGGTGATAATCCTCCAAATTATTGATGATCTTTTGAAGTGCAGACCTCTTCTTCTTCTTCTTTGTTATGATTGTTAGAGTTACGGGACTTCTTGGAGGATTCTTTATAGAATCTTTTCGTATTAGGACGTCTCCGAGTTAATGACCTGGAAGTGGATGCACCTGAATTTGGATTTCCTTTTAATTCAAGCACTGGTTCTGTAGAGGATTTCCATTTGATGTTGGGAACTCCTTCCAGTTGTTTGATCATCTTCATTGTCTTCTTGGAGATTGCGGTCTGCCATTCATCTTTTCTGACACCATTTTTCCTTTCATTTTATCTTCTTCTTTAACCAGGGGTATGGGAGAAGACCCGATCATCTTTACGGATTCCTTTTTTGGGTGAACTAAAACACTATTTGATAGCGTGAATTCACCATTTTTGTACTTTCTTTCCAGCCAATCTTTGAAGACATAATAATCTTCAATAGGGTGGCTGATAACTCGGTGATATGGGCAATAACTTGGATCATCTTTTTGATCAGCTTCTTCGGGTCTTTTACACTCCGGTAATTCAAGACCAGCTTTAAGTGCTTGTTTAAATAGCTTTGTCACACTTTCCCTTTTAAAAGAATATTCTCTATTCATTTTCTCTTTAAGGGATGTGATTCGATCACCTGTTCTTGGCTTCGAACGTTCTTCTCCATTACGAAAAGTTTGAAACTTATCGTTTCCTCCCAATATTAGTTTTGGCTGGGGTTTGGAGTACTGCTTTCCATTATTATCTTTAGGAGTAGATTGTTTTTCTTTCTCAATTCTTAAAGATGATGTGGAATAGATTTCATCTCTTCTATTATCCACAGCTTTATTCTTTCGGGGTCTATCTGAATGATATTCGGATTTAGACAAGTTCAACTTTTCAAACTTAGCTACTCTGTCCAGTAGCTCCTGATAAGTGCTGATGGAGGCCATGCATAAAAATGGTAACATCTTATCATCGATGTTTCCCATTAGCAGTTGAACGGCATGCTCCTCTTCCAATTGTTGTTCGCATTTCATACTCATGTTGCGCCAACGGGTGATGTACTTTGTCACCGACTCGCCCTTTTTTCGTTTCTCTAAGGCAAGGTCAGCGATAGTAGTCTTCTCGGTAGCACTAGCGAACCTTTTCACGAACATATTTTCTAATTCTGCAAATGTCTTGACAGAATCATTAGGAAGCTCGGTGTACCATTCAAAAGCAGTCGCAGTCAAACTACTAATGAATTGGCGGAAGAGTAGAGCATCAACACCCCCAGTATTTCCACAGGTTGCTTTAAACTGAGCCAAGTGTTGTTTTGGATTGCCGGTGCCATTAAAAGTATTGAACTTAGGCACTGAGTAACCCTTAGGGTAGGGCACCTGATCATACTCGGCTGGATATGGGCGACCCTTGCTCACAAATTTCTCAACATGTTCTGAGGCAATGACAGCTTTAATCTTTTCATTGATGATTGATTCTAGCTGCTGAGTCATCATCGGCTCAGATGTACTTGTAATATTTTGATGAGTTTGTGGATGAACAGGTTGATCAGCCTCATTTCCTTCTTCATTTCTGGTTCGTATTCTGGACACCTTGGGTACTGAGTTGGTTGGTAGATTAGTAGGAATACTACTTGATATTTGCTGATGAACTGGCTGGTTTGTTATCTGATGATCAATTGGTTGAGCAAGTGCAGGAGAAGTAGTGATGCTCTTTTGCATTAACTGCATCATCGCAGTCATCTGTGCCATCATTTCTGTCATCTTGCTATTCAGCTCTGATATCTCCTTATCTTTTTCCTTCATTTGATGTTTCAAACGCCTTTGTGCTTGTGCCAATGTCTCAGCGAGCACTTCTTCTTCTTGATCATCATTCGGTTCATCACCTGAAGGGACTTCTCCTTCTTCTAACTGCTCGTACTGAGCTTGATCTTCTTGAGAGGTTGTTTTAGAAGAAGTGGGCACTGCTTCGTTGCGTCGTCTATAGCCACGTGTTTGATGTGGCTCATCACTATGTCCCACCATGTAGACTACCTCAACCTCCATGGTGTCTCCATCTTTATCATTTTCTTGTACTCGAATCTCAGAGCGACGCTTCCAATAAATTTCTGGTTCTTCATGCGGTACATGAACTTCTTCAATTGGAAGAGTACGATCAAAGTTGACCTTCTTGTGAGAGGATGAGGTTGGTTGGCAATAGGATTCCTTGGAAGATTTTTCAAGGTGTCGACTATTGCGAATGTCAGTAATAGGCACCTTTTCCTTGGGTACCCATCGTTGATGATTTTTATAAAAGGCGGATCTCTGGGAGGCTGCACCAGATGTCACGCCGAGATCAGTTCTTCTTTCTCTTCTATCTTCTCTGTGAGGCTTTGGCCTCCAAATTTCTTTTCCTTTTCGCTGGGACCTTTCGACGACGGATCCCTGAACCCGAAGTTCAGGTGTCACGCCCCGATGCTCACCACGCGGAGTATATTTTCTTTCTCTTCTCTCCGCCGCAAGGGATAGGCATTCCCTCGACGGAGTTCTTTTAGCTTCAATTATCAGGGCCTGCTGATATCTTTTCTTCTTCAGACCTTTCTCTTTCACAGTCTTTAGAACTCGATATACCCGAGCAGAGAGAGTCTTGGGTTCTTTCTTCCTTGGAGGGATTGGGGCTTCAGACCGTTGATCCCAGAAAGATTGCTTTAGCTCCCCAGTAGAGCTGTTTCTTTTAATCCATTTCAAATTTGCAAACCCATTCCGGGTTGGAATGGTAGCTTCAAGTTCTTGGGCTGGCAGGTTGGAGGGATGAGTTGGCACTAGTTGCTGCTGAGCTCGGAGTTCAGCATTCTTCTTCCTTATCTGCCTCCTTGTGAGCCTTCCTCTAGATGAGGAGGCTTCAGCATCGTCTTTCCCAGGTGCAAATAACCCGGTCGGCAGAGTGGTACCCCTGGTAGGTATCACAGATATTCTTCCTCCAACTACGACTCTCTCAGTGGCTGAGGCCTTAGGCTGTGATAGCCTTTCGAATACTGAGATCCTATTTTGTTGAACTGCCTTTGCAGTAGCAGTCTTGTCAGCTCGTGGTTGTTGCACGGAATAAGCACGTCGTGCATTAGTATCAGCAGGATTAGGCTTCGCATGATGGCCTTGAACAGTCAAGCCGTGAATAGGTACGGCAGCAGCCTTTGCAGTAGCTGCAGAAAACTCTAAGCTACCAAATCGGATGGTGGCTTCAGAGTCTCCAGTGTTGATGACGGCGTTAGCTAGCTGAATGCTAGCTCCTCGTCCCAGTTGGACGGTGAAGGGTGTATTCTGTAGTTCCATTCTGCACAATTGAAAGGAAAGGGTTAGTATGCAGAGTTGATACATTACCCTACACTTTCAAAGTGCAGAGACTAGACAGAATAAAAATATATACAGAAAATTTTATTTGATTGCATATTTTTAAACCCCAAATTTAATAAATTTATTAGAATTTTAATAACTTTATTGCTATTATGTTTTATATATAACTAGCCAAAGATGGAAAGAGAAACCATCCCCAGCGGAGTCGCCAGAAATCTGTGGGCTCCGAAAAATTCCATTTTTGGGATGTGTGATCCCGGGGGAATTTTCAGAAGGCAGATTGGGTTTGTAGATAAGACACTACCCAGAGATTTCGCCCTCATTTAGTGAGGACTTTTTAATCTGAGTTCTGGTTTCCTATAGGCGCAAGCCCCTATAGTTAATTACCCCTCCCAATAATAGGAGAGAACTTTCGATTAAGGCTAGTCGTTCAAGCGTTCACATAGGTTATGAACCTATTGTATAATAACAATAATTTAGGGTTTACGTTTTGGATTTGGATTTTAAAGTTTGGAATTTAGAGTTTATCACCATAAACTTAAAACTGGTGGTGGGGGAATGAAGACGAGCCCGATCAAGATCCCATGGTTCCGTCGTCCCGGGCTGTCATGATCCTTGGTCTACTTAGTCAGAGGAGGTAGTCGACCCAACCTGACAGAAGGCACCTTGTCGGCAGCCATGGGTTGCTTCGTCCAAGAATACCTCGTAGACCTGGGTTGATGTTTATCTAAGGGGATATATATGAATCCACCTTAGCTGACAGAGGGCTTTATGCCTATAGAATATATCCTATGATCCATCGCTCAAGGGTTTGACGCCTTTAGGGAACATACAGGCTTTGGCCGTGATCGTAATATAATGGTGCCATTTCGCGGCAAAACCACCCGACCAGAGGGCACGTGCCACGTCCCTGTTGGCAAGAGACTGTTTGAGGATGAATCGTAGTGATACACCCGACATGCATTCGCTCTTTGTGAGCTGAGGTTAATTTCAAATTTATCACCCCCGACAAACGATTGTGGGAGATGGATGATTTTTTAGTTTTGGGTTTTTTAGGTGATTGATTTTATTTCAAGAATTTGGACTTATATTTGACTATAGATTTGACCCCCCTCCGGTTGAGATTTTCTGTCAACGCGGCCATCATCGGGGTAAGTTAAGGTTGCTTGTATTTTCGTAGGATTTTGGGAGACATTTTACAATTCAAGTCGTGTCGACTCCAGTCCTTCCGAGGAGGAGGATGAAACTTGAATATTTAACCCGCGCAGCATTCTCAGATCGTTGGATTTGACATTCATATTTGACGATCGGAGCACATGCGGGTTGTGGCATTTAACCCTGCGCAGCATTCTCGACTATTTATATTTGTAACTTTAATAGTTCTATTGGAGCACATGCAGAGCAATTTAGTTTAAGGGTCATATTTTAATACATAAGGGGCATTTTAAAATATTTAAATATGATCCATTATATAAGAGTGATTTTATTTAGGAAATGCCCAAAATTTCACTTAAGGGCCTACGAACGCCTTCTGTCCGCTTGCAAACATGTTGCGGATCCGATGGCGTTAAAGCTTTCTAGATTTCAATTATTGCATTTAGTTTGTTTTGACTCTTCTAAGTATCATTTTTAAAACAGCTTGTAGAGGGTGTTTGCTCAATCCCCACTACTAGATCGTGCTCGTAGAATAATTATCTTGCTTACTATAAATTTCTCTATTCTTTCCCATAGGAGATTATGTTTTTGCTTGTAGGCTAGTTGTTGTGGGCACTACGAATTCCCTATTCATGCTCATAGGTGAATTGTAGCATTAACTAGAAGTTCCCCACTTCTATCATTAAACAGGCTAGTTTGTGTTGTATGAGCTTCTTATCCACGTCCATAGGATAATCGTTATGGGCACTACGAATTCTCTTCTCCCATTTACAAGTGAGTTGTAGTGTGTGTTGTATTTTGCATTTGGGTTGAAGAAAATAGTTGGAGCATGAATCATTATAAACCTTGACAAATTGAATCATTTCTGTTGGATGATATGCTTCATCTTAAAATTGAAAATCACATATGCAATTAATACAAGAGAACTATCAACTCATAAGGATGTGTTGTTGAACAGAATTTTAGAGAGCAAAGTTGTGTGGGTGTCATTCTCGCTCAAAAAGTTATTGTTTTTAGGTTTTGTTCAGTTGGAAAGTTGCTCAGTTGAAGATCTTTTATTTTTTTTTATGAGAAATTGTACTTTCCACATAATTATTGGAAGCATTTCATTAGAAATTTAGTAGCATGACTTAAATCAATTTCAAAATCCTTTGTAGTTTAGTTCAAATCCAAGTTCGAGTTGAGTTCACTTGCTTCAAGTCCAAGCTTTTTGTTGTCTTTCAAGTTTATATTCGCTTAGATTTGAATTTATTAGAAATCAATTGAATCAAGTCTGCATGCCCCAAATTGATCTTTGAGTTCGATCAAGTCCATTGTCTACTCATTCGAGTTCAAGTGTAAGTCTCGTTCGAGTTGGTTTGAGTTCAAATTCAACATTACTTGATTAAATTTGAATTAAAATTGATTTTAAATTTGAATTTCGTTCAAATCAATTTCTAATTTTTTATGTCCAAGTCCTCTGTAGTTCATTGAAAATTTCGGCAGCCTCCCGGCGTCTCCTCCCCACCGAGGGAGAAATCGGGGCGGCATCTGCCGAAATTCTTCCCGCCCGGATCAAAGATCGACGGCGCGAGGTCTTCGATTTTAAACCATCCCACCAGGATCAAAGATCGACTGCGTGAGGTCTTCGATTTTAAACCATCCCACCAGGATCAAAGATCGACTGCGTGAGGTCTTCAATTTTGGAACCATCCCGGTCGGACCTAAGGTACGACGGCCGGGGGTCTTCGACACCTGTATTTCTTTTATTTCTCTCCATCTCTCTTTTTTTCTTTCTTTCTTCTTCTTTTTTTATTTTATTATATATATATATATATATATATATATATATATATATATATATATATATATATATATATATATATATATATATATATATATATATATATATATATATATATATATATATATATATATATATATATATATATATATATATATATATGAGAGAGCCCGATCGGGCTTAGGTCACGCTAGGTCACGCACGGAGGGGATTTAGGAGCGGAGACGGCGGCGGGCTCGGCAGTCGGCGACGGCGGTGGCGTCGACTCAGGCAGGGAGGCTGGTTTGGTCGGAGGGTTTGAAGGCCGGTGATGCGGGATCAGGCCGGCGACGGTTTGCAGGCGTCGGGTGCCGATCGTGCAGAGGAAGGAGCGGCGGTCGGAGATGGAAGTGCTGGTCGGCCTCGGCGTCGGATGTTTTGAATTGTCGGTGAGTGCTGAGGGACGGAGGCCGGCATCTAGTTCGACGGAGCCGAGAGGTAAGTTCCGGATCTTCCTTTCTTGCCTTGCGATTTTTTTGTGCGTGTATGAGTGCGTGTGTTTCTGCGTGAGAGTGAATGAGAGGGATTTATTTCGTGAGAGGGACGACAGTTTGCGATCGTGTATGTCGGTGGGGAAGTCGGTGGGCGAATCGTCGTGTTGTGGGACCGGAGGCGGTTGTATCATTTGGGTATGTCGATGAGGATGAACGGTTACAGTCAACACTTTCAACACGAAATTAATAAGGGGAACAAAAAGAAAGATTTTGAAATCCACAAAAGTCAACAAAATTCATAAAGCAGCTTTTTAGTACAAAAATTAAAATTTGTATGCTAAAAAGTTACTTTAAGAAGCAGAAAGAAAATTGTCCCAAACGAAACTTAAGACTTCGTTTGGAACGACTTTTTTATTGTTTCTTAAAATAATTTTCTAGCAGAAAAATTAAAAAAACTAATTTAAGAAGCAGAAAGAAAGCCGTAAGGCTTCATTTGGGACAGCATTCTTAATACTTTTTTCTGAAACAGCTTTTTGGTTGATTTTTTTTTTAAATTTAATTAGAACTTTTTGTACTAGAAAGCTATTTTAAAAAGAAAAAATAAAGCTGTCACAAATAAAACCTAAGATTAATGCTTCGGTTGGAACGGCTTTTTTACTGCTTCTTAAAGCAGCGTTCTAGTATAAAAAATTTTATACTAAAATACAGTTTTAAAAAGCAGTAAAAAAGCCGTCCCAAATGAAGCCTAAATTTGTTTTCAATGGCTACTCTCTCACACAAAAAAAGATATAAATACTATCATCCTCCAAAACAAAAATGGCATGTGTCTACTCGAGTCGCTTTCAATGATAAATCCCACTTTTTGTTACTACATACTCCAAGAAAGAAATATCATCCACAAATAAATATTTTCTGGAAGTTACAAAAATTCAATGTGAAGAATTCCTCAAGTGTAATGATTTAGAGGATGAATTGCACATAGATTTGTCTTAAATATAAAGAAAAATACTTATAAACTAGAAAAAAGGTATTATATGGCTTCAACAATTCTCCAATGACATGGTTTGGAAGGTTCTCGAAGACAAAGCTCTACATGGGATTCAAATAAAAGCCATAGAGGTAATACATTATGTCATTATTTGTGAAAACATAGCTTTAGGGAGAGTCTCTGCAATGCTAGTTTCAACATCATTCTAACAATAAGTAACTGGGAAGGGATGAAGACTTTATAAAAAATGCTACACCAAGAATTTGAAGTAAAAGAAGTCTTAATACAACAACAACGACAACAACAACGTCAAGCCTTTATCCCACTATGTGAGGTCAGCTACATGAATCCTTTTTCTCCATTATGCACTGTTAAAAGTTAAATTATCATTTAAATCTAATAAAGAAAGGTCATTTCTAATATTTTCTAACCAAATCTTTTTAATTCTACCTCTTACCTTTCTTAACATAAGTCAAATCTAATACATCTACTTTCCTAAGCAGGTCATCAGATGGTCGCTGTTTTATATGACCAAACCACCTAAGGCGACTCTCTATAATCTTATCTTCCATTGGAACTACACCAACCTTTTCACGTATATGCTCATGTATAAAAGAAGTCTTATATCATAACAAATCTAATAAAAGGAATACAGATAATTTGGAATGCAAGCCTGTTGAAGTCCTATGAAATTTAATCATAAACTTGGATATAGTTCAAGAGACCCAATAACACTTGTAGGAATGCTTATACACTTATCATATATTAAACATGATATTTATAGTATTGGTGTAGCAAGTCAATTCATACAAAATCCTAAAGAGTCACAACTTTGGGTGGTGCAATGAATTTTACAATATCTAAAAAGAACCACATCTAAAATGATTTTATTTAAAAAGGGAAGAATATAACACTTCGAAGCTTACACAAATGTTGATTACGCAGGATCTATACTTAATCATAGCAAAATTTTATCCTAAAAGAATTAAAAGATAAATGAAAATATCATATGAGTCTTTATAGTGATAATAAGTCAACCATCAATATTGTACAGAACCCCATACAATATAATCATACTACGCTTATTGAAGTTTTTATGAAAAAAAGATCTATATTGGTCTAATTTGTACTTCGATTGTCATCAAAAGTGAATAATTGCAGACATTCTCACTAAAGGAATGCTGAGGAAAGTCTTTCAAATGTTGTCAAGGATGCGATTCTCCTAAATTTGCATAAATTCAGCAAAAATGATGAAATGATATACAACTAATTTTTCCAATTCTTGTCAAAATCTACCCCTTCTTTGTGTGTCATTTTGCACATATTTTGGTCATGTTGCATTTATACTACCTCTCTTCCTTCATATTTCTTTCACATTAAGTACATTAACTCTTTTTTTTTGCTTATATTGCACTATGGTGACCTAACTATAAACTAAGATTAAAAATGGGTCTAAGATGCCCTAAACAATTTGAAAGATAATGAAGTTCTTACTGAGAAAATTCTAATAAATATCATGAGAAGAAACAAAGTGAAAACAAGTTCTTCAAAACCTAGAGAAAGAGAAACCTAAATATTAAAAGGCAACGAAAGAAAGAAAAGAAAGCTTACAACAACAACAACAACATCAAGCCTTTATCCCACTGTGGGGTCGGCTACATGAATCCTTTTTCTCCATTGTGTCCTATTAAAGGTCAAATTCTCGTTTAAATCTAATAAAGAAAGGTCATTCCTAATATTTTCTGACCAGGTCTTTTTAGGTCTGCCTCTACCTTTCTTAACATAAGTCAAATCTAATACCTCTACTCTCCTAACCGGGTCATTGGAAGGCCGCCGTTTTATGTGAAAAGAAAAGAAAGCTTGAAATAGCAAAATCCAGGCCATAGCAGTGTTTTTTATCAGAAAAGTCATCAGTAAGCTGATGTGATTTCTACTAGATAAAGAAATAATATGCAGCATCAAATAAACTAACATATGAATATTTAAGCTGAAAGGTATAAAATACGTCAATAAGATGGGTAGATGATTAGATTAGGAAGAAAAATAAATACACTTAAACTAACAATAGTTAAAAGACTCATAAAGGCTAATGATGGTGACTATGATGAGGATGCAACCATAGTGGAAAGAAGCATCTCATTAACAATAGAAAGAGAAGCCAAAAAAGATAGAGAAAGCATATGTCAAGCATCTAGTCATTAAAACTAAATATGGATATGTAAGCCCTTAAAACTGCCCATTATAATTTCATGAAATAGCTTACTGCTATATTAGATACCTTTACTTTTCATAGACTTTCACAAATGAATTTCATCAGAAAATTCGTACAAAAAGGATATTATTTCCACTAGATAAAAGTAATATATTCATTTTCAATCAACTAACATGCTAATTGATGCCAGACAGTTTAAGATCTAAGGTTTTCTAATATACTAGAGACATAATGCACGGGATGAATACATGTTGGAAAATTAAAAAAAAATCAAAATTCACAAGCGACCAAATAATTCAGCCATTTTCTTTCTTTAAATGTAAGCAAGCAATAATGAATAAGAATCCAATTGATTAAAAAATGATTGAAATAATCCCAAAAAGTTAATTAAGATTTAGAACCACATAAAATCAACTAGCAAATGTAATTTCAATTTAAACAAATTGAATTTTTGATGTGCCAAGTTTGAATAAAAATCAAGAGCATTAATAAAGTCAATATCAAATTATGTAGATGAAATAAGAAGAAGCAATGAAAGTGGTAAAATAAGAAATTGGGCCTCACATTAATACAAAGAGATGACTTTCCAAGAAATTTGGTAATCAATCTTGAACTAAACTCAAAGGAATAATGCATCCAACTTACACTCATAAAATGAAAAATAAAAAATGAAATTTTAATCAATCAAAATTATTCTTTTACATGGCTCAAAATATCTATTCATAAACTATTTATCCCCCTAAGCTAGCATATATTGCTAGCACAAGAATTGTTCAACTCAACAACAACAACAATAACCTTTAACCCAATCCATGTAGTCAGCTACATGAAACCTTTTTCTCTCACTGCATTCTATTAATAGTCAAATTCTCATTTAAATCTCTAATAAAAAAGGTCATTTCTAATACTTTCTAACCAAAACTTTTTAGGTACCTTTATCTTTCTTAACATAGATCGGATCTAATACATCTACTCTCCTAACCGGATCATCAAAAGGTTGACGCTTTAAGTGACCAAACCATCTAAGGAGAATCTCTCTAATCTTATTTGCCATTGGAGCTACTCCAACCTTCTCATGTATATACTCGTTTCGCATTCTATCTCAAGTGTAAATCTACTCATTCGCTAAGCATCCTCATCTTTGCAACACTTAACTAAAATTTATACTTCTATTTTAATGGCTAATATTCTATGCCATAAAGCATTGCAGGTCTCACCACAAACATATAAAAATTTTCCTTAAGTTTTAAGGGTACTTTTCTATCACACAACAAGCTCAATGCATTCTTCCACTTCAACCATCCAACTTAAATTACACTAATAATATCCCCATCTATTACACCATTGCTTTGAACAATATACTCATGATATCTAAAATGTGCACTCGTTTTAAATACTTAATCACCCAATTCCATAATCCCGCCACTAGATCTATTACTACTAAAATTACACTCCATGTATTCGGCTTCAGATCTACTCAAACGAAAACCTTTAGACTCTAAGTTTGACATCAATAATTCAAGTTTTCCTTCAACTCCCTTTCTAGTTTATCAAGAAGAAGATTATCATCAACAAAAAGCATAAACCAAGGTACATCCTTTGGCAAATGCCTAGTAAGAACTTCAATGACTAAAGCAAAAAGATATGGGCCTAAAGTTGATCGTTGATGTAATCCAACTAAAATGGGAAAATACTTGGTCAAACCACCTTGTGTTTGAACACAAGTAAAAGCTCATGAATACATATCCTTAATGACTGGAATATAAGCATTAGTAACTCCTTTCTTTTCTAGAATTCTCCAGAGAACTTTATCACATGATTTCTCTAAATCAATAAATATTATAGTTCTTCATCAAACCTCCCAACAAATATATAGCTTTCATAGTAGACCTACCCGACATGAATCCAAACAATTTTGAGAAATACACATCATAATATATTCTCAATTACTCTCTCCCACAATTTTAATGTATGACACATTAACTTAATTCCTCTATAATTTTCACACTTTTGTGTGTCACTTTTATTCTTAAAAATAGGAACCTATACACTTCACTCATCTGACATTTTTTTATTCTTCAAAATAATATTAAAAAGTTTAGTAAGGCATGAATTTCCTTGATCTACTAAGCATTTTCACACTTTTATTGGAATATCATCAGGTCTCATTGCTTTTCCACACTTCATTTTCTTTAAAATATCTCCAACTTTGATTTTACTAATATGACAACTAAAATAAAAATCTCTATTTTTATTTAAGGTGCCAAAGTCATTAAAGTCAATCGTATTCTCACAATCTTTATTGAAAAATCTCAACTACCTATGTTGAATATTCTTCTAAGAAAAGAATTTTTTTATCTTCATCATTAATGTATTTCACTTGAATTAGATCCTTACTTTTCCTGTTTTTTTACTTGGCTAATTTATATATACATATTTGGCCCTTCTTATTATCTAATTTAATATATAAATCGCTAAAAGCTAAATTTTTTCATCACATATTGCTTTCTTAAACTCGCTACAAACCATTTTATATTTTTCTCAATATTTTGAGCTTTTACATCTAAAAGAATTTTTATAACAATTTTTTTTTTAATCTTTTCTAGCACATTTTTAATTTCACCACCAACTATTTTTTACTTTGAGAGTTTTTTCTATTGATTCTTCAAGCACATACTTTGTACTATTCTTAACATCATGAGTTATTTTTTTCCACATAACATTAGCTTCCTCATAAATAACCCAAATCTTGAGATCTTAAATCTTACTCTAAAAAATATTTTTATTAGTGTTATTTAAATGTCCTCATATAATCCTTGAATAACATTTTATTTTATTTTTTTTATATTTTATCCCTTCATTTTAAGGTTTAAAAACTAATAAGTAATGTTGGGTACATAAATTTCCACTTGAAATGACTTCTCAATCTTTGTAATCAAAATGATTTTTTTTTTAATAATCAATTTGAGTTTTATTATGTCCATTCTTATAAGTGTTGAGATGCTCATTTATTTATTTTTTTAAATAAAAGTATTAGCAATAATAAAATTATAAGCTAAAGAAAAATCTAATATGGTCCTACCCACATTCATTAGTGTCGAGCAAAAACCCATAGCTATTACAAATACTTTTAAAAATCTACTACCATTCTATCAATCTATCTATTTATATCTCCTTTAATAAAAAACCTTTTCTTCAAAATATATCATTTGTATTAATTTTTTTAAGTTATTCTAAAATTTTAATTTTGAACGCATATACAAATCTATTTGACGAGCATAAATACTTATAATATTAATAATCTTAACATAAAAAATAATCTTTAAAGCTATAATTCTATCTCCAATTCTATTAATTACAACAATATCCTTCAAACTCTTATTTATAATCACACCTACATCATTTCTATACCACTCTTATTTGAATACCATAATTTAAATCCTAAATTATGAATCTCATCAGCCTTTTATCCAACTCATTTAGTTTCCTGAATACATATAATACTTATCTTCTAAAGAATCACAATATCTATTAATTCTATTAATTTACCTATAAGAGAACTCATATTCCAACCAATGTTTAAAATTGTGTATTCGGGTATTGAGGCGTTTTTTCATTCGTGAGGCGAGGCATAAGCCTCAAGGCGTTTTGAGGCGTAAGCCTCAAAATCAAAAGATTGCGTAAACATAAAATGATCAAATTTTTTATATACTAATGAGTGAATAATATAAAACATAAAAAAAGCATAAGATATGAAGTGAAATCAAAATATCTCAATAATAAGACAACATGAAATATAGTTCAACTCAAAATTCTATCTTTCCCAAATCCCAGTAATCTTTTCATTAACATCTAATTCCAAATTTCAAAAATAAATAGCAATGACATATCACATAAGAACTCATAAGTCATCAGCACTATCATCACTAAGGGGTTCTTCATTTGAATCATCATTATGGTGAACTGCTCTCTCCCCTTCCTCCTCTCCTATAGAATCCAATATCGGGCATTTACTTCAAGACTTATGTAAGTTTTAATATATATAACATGAGGCGTAAGCCTCATGCCAGTGAGGCGAGGCGGGCCTCAACCAAGTTAAGGCGCAAGCCTCATAAAAAAAGATCGAGGCGTAAGCATCGAGGCGTTTTTTACTGGAATTGCGCAAAGGCGGGCCTCAAGGTGAGCCTCATATTGCGCAATTTTAAACCATGATTCCAACTTTCAATCCTAATTTTAGTTCCAAGGACTAGTTTCTTAGCCCACATTCGTCCATGATATGGGAACCCTTTGCTTATTTAGCACTGCACCATGATGCTGGTGCGGTAGCCCTTCCACGTTGTTCATATCATTCAAGCCATATAGTGCTTCGCTTCCAAGGAATGCCCTAACATTAACAAAAAATATAAAATGATTCATGTCACAATTGTTCAACTAGTTTTACACTGGCTGTCAACTACCTAACACAATCTCCTCTAATTTTCTCATTAAGGGCTTTAGACCTGACAATGACAGTCCAACTCAAGTTTAAATTAAATCCAAATGATAATATTAATGCTAGCCCTATTTAGAATTCCATAAATTCCTCTCCCAATAATCAAACGTCTCAATCTCTTAAGCCAAAAAACAACAAATTTCAATATCAATATCACATGCATATATCACACAATTAAAAAAGCACACACAACTTCAACAATCCAATAGCATACAAAGCACAGCCAAAGCTCCCTACTCTTGCAATAGATATTACGAACAAACAAACAAGACATAAAGCAAGATCCAAATCCACCGCTTTGGGTCAAGCAAAAATAACCTTGATGTAAGTTCAAAACCACCACTTGAAGAAGAAACAAGGCACATCTTAAAAAAAAATGCTAAATTCCACCTCCAAAGGAAATGATTTAGCATCACTAATATGGGGAATACAAACAAGCAATGATAAAATCCATATTAATAACATAGCATAGCTTGTAATGACATGAAGACGCCACATGCAATATCCAATAAATATTAATCAAATAAATATTCTTTCTAGCCAGATGACGGGTTGTAAGGAATGAGCAACATGTATGACTAAGGTTTCTATAACAAAAATAGCATCAAAATAAAATAAATAAATAAACAAAAATAGCCTCAACTTGGGGATCCTCGCCATAGCTCATGGGCCAAAAACATCAATCAATAAAAAGATTCATAAGGGATGCCAGATCATGCAAATGGGAATAAATTGTCATAGCTACCCCTGATCTGGGAACAATTCAAGCAGCTATTCAAGAGGATTGCATCAATTAAAATTTTGTGGCAACCAATACATTGAATGAAGATAACTAAGAAGAAGCAGTGTGCTAGGCATTAGCATTGCAAATGAGGTTCCATACCTTACTAGAGCCTTTCGAGAAGACTTTGTGCCTAATATTATTGAAAGAAGGTAAATATACCATGGGGAATGGAAGCAAACTTGACCCAATTGGAAAAGATTATGGCATAGGATATATGGCTTTAAAATGCTTTAAATTCATTATTGAATTGGTTGTTGATAGGGTAGTAATTAGGCAATTCCAATTGGCTCAGACACATTTATGACTCAATATTTCATGTTTTAAAGATGGCACTCATCCTGCAGAATGTTTAACTAATCTAGAAACCATCCCATGTCAAAGGCCATTCAGAGATATATGCATACAAGTTCCAGTTACTGAATTATGCATAAGTTGCTAGGTGCAGTGGAAAAATTTTTAAGCCTCTTCAGCATTTATAACACCATTGCGGACACATACAAAAAATAAGCTAACAAAACCCATATTGCCACATGACCAGCAAAATGCATGCCAAGCCAAGATCGAAAGAAAGAAGTGAACTGCCAAAATTACAGTATAGAAGGTAAACTACAATGTAACAAAGAAAAAAAAAAACAAATTAACAAAGAAGATAAATTTAACTTATGAACTACAGAAGCAGTTTCATACTGTGTCAGCAAGTAGAAAACATAAAAAGTATATAATGTCAATCCTATAAGCCCAGCATCCTAAAGAACCTCACTGAGCCGCTATCATAAGAATTGTAGCAAAACCAGTTGCCAAAATCCTACAAAGTTTCAAATCCCCAAGAAGGCAGAAACCCCAAAAGATTCATAGATCTAGAATCACAAAACCCATATGAAAAAAAAAAAAGTTCCATATTCATAAAACCTGTGACCCAATAACAAAATGGGGAAATCAACAATTTAGATACCATAATTGCCTCACAATAAAAAAAAGCGCATCGAGATAGATCAGTTCCAGATAATCTATCTTATTTTGAGCAGATGGACATAATTAACAGGACCAAACAAACCAGAATGGTAACACTAGGACTCCCCCATTTATTCACTGGGTGTCCCCAGGGCTTGGGCTCCGGAATGGCTACGACCATGCCCTGGAGATTGTGGTCGAGCAAGACCTGGCAGCCTAGCCTAGCGTGCTTGTTGAGGACGCGATTGCGGGAGTTGCGGGTGAGCACATAGCGTTCGTCGTAGGACGCCGGCGGCAGCTTCTCGAGCCATTCCTGCGCGATGTGAACTTCGCATTCTGCCGAGCACGAGTCTATTTCCTCAAGCCGGTGCGACGCGGGATCGATGAGGCCGACGTTAGTGAGGGCCTTCAGGAGGGTTTGTCCGGTCAAGCCCAATACCTCCCGCTTGTTGCCATCAAGATCGATTGCGAATAGCTTTACGATGCGGTCTGCGACCTTGGCTGACGACGAGGGGGCGGAGGAAAAGGAGTAGCGAGCGAAGAGGGAGAGTGGTCGAGAAGAATGGTATAGGTGAAAAGGAAGCCGCCCTAGAGCTGCGATCGTCATGACTAGGGTTTTTTTTTTTCTTACTTCCCTCTGTCGAAAGCAACGCTGCCACAGATATGCAGAAGACGGAGGGTATTCGATTTGTTTTATAAAGGACTTCTCAAGCTCTTATTCAGCTTGATTAATCGATTTTTGATTTTTTTTTTAAAAAAAAAAAGAAAATTAAGGGGGGCATAGCCCCGAATTCCATTAATTGTAGTATGAAATTACAAAAAATTTGAGAGACAAAAAATATAATTAAAAAAAAATAAAAAGTATGAGAGCATGGGCTGCTAAAACAGGAGAAATTATTATGTGCTGATATATTCTCAAAAAATCATCTTGATCAGGCACGAATCTCGAGGCAAAAACCAACCAGAAAACTTCAAAAAATAATTCCGGGAGCACCTGAACTCCGATTTCAGCGAGCTTACATTCAAATTGAGCGTCTCGGAAATACAAACCCAACGACACCAAATTCAACTCAATCCTAGTCCAAATGAGTCTGAATCGAAGACTCGAAGTGCTGTTAGAAGGTTTGAATCACAATTTGAGTTACCAAACGGTCTTCGATTTTAACGAGCTTATAGTCGAATCGAACGTCTAGACGAGACAAATCCAACGAGCCAAAGATCGCCGAATTCTGACATCACTAAGGCCTTCAAATGTCTAACGAACGGTGCACAGTCGAAGGATTCAATATCGGCCGTCCATTCGACTACTCCCTATTCACCCATAATCTCACTCCAAAAAAACTATAAATAGAGCACTCATTCTTCACAAGAGGACTCAAGTGAGAAGAAAGAGAAAAAGAGAAGAGAAAAGGGGAAAGGGAGAATCATCTCTTCCTCAACCACCGTCGGAGTTCTTTCCGCCGCTCGAATACGCCGGAACTCTGCCGAATTTTCGGGAGACGCCTGAATTCTGCATAACTTTGTAAATTCGCTTCAAGTTAGAAGAAACGGATTGTAATCTGATCATCCTGACTTGTGGGACGAATCAACTTCTTGTAATTTACAAAACACTAGTGGAACATTTCAACTGGGCGTGGCCCCCGTGGTTTTTTCCCTATTTCGGATTTTCCATGTAAAAATCCTGTTGTTCACTTTCTTTTCTGTTTGTGTGTTGAATATTCATGCAACGCTCATACGTGAATTTGTAAACTCTACCACCGCGTATATTTTAGCCCGCAACATGTGTGATTATCAGACTATTCAGAAGTTAATCAGAACGCCTCATGTCACATGATACACAGCGGTACGTAGTATCGATACATAATAAATTGGTGACATTATACTTTTGGATGGGCTTCTAGACGGCATTTGGCGATCGTACGTAATAATTTCGCCTAAAAATGACATTCAAAATTTAAAAATTAGTATATATGGCGAAGGAAAACACTTAAAATGAGAAGATAAATAAAAGTTAACTCCACAATATATGAGAACCTTTATAATATTAGAGAAGTATATGTAAACCCTTATAAACGCAGAGGGGTGTCAATATTTGACACGACACGAAGACCCGACCCGAAAAATTCGGGTTGGACACGACCTGGTTTCAAAACGGGTCGGATTCGGGTTCCAGAAATCGACCCGTTTGAAAAACGAATCGGGTTCGGGTTGACCCGATGGGTTGCCGGGTCAACCCGCCAACTCGTTTAATTCAAAAAAATTCAAATCCCGCGCTGCCCGCTGCCCGCTGCCCGCCCCGCGCTGCTAGCCGCTCTGCCCGCCGGCGCCTGCCCGCAGTGCGCCCGCCACGCTGCCCCCACGCCCGCGCTCGCGCGCGTTGCGAGCCGGCACCTGCGCGGCTGCGCTCGCGTGCCCATGTGGGTCTCCGAAAGGATTCCGCTCGTGTGGTTCGAATGCAAAGAGTACGATCACACTATCCCGTAGGACAAAGTGGTCGTAGAACTTTACAATCGACACAAGCAGGCCGATGGAAGAGCAGATGGAGTTATAGATACGATTAGCCATAGAGGATAGCGGCTTTCACCTACTAACCTCGATGGATAATAATATCTATAACCCAAAAGTTCACGAGATTTCCCCTATTCGATACATCAGCATCGAATAGGATTTATTTGATTGTGGGGATCGATTTCCTACGGGCGCAAGCCCCCGTAGTTAATTACATCTTAGATCTTGATCTAAGAAAACTCTCGATTAGGGATGTTAGATTATCTTCTCAAATGGGTTTAGTGCGAAAGGTTTCCTAGGTTTTCTTAATAAAAAAGAAGAAGGTCCCAAATTGGCTCAATCAGATCACACGTGGTTCAGTCAACATCCGGTCGGCTCAAAGAAGTGGAAACTGGCGAAAAAGAGAGAAGACACTGCACTCAAACATACACGAGAGAGGGAAGGAGGTGGCGTCATCTGTGTGACACAGATGGGTAGGGTTTATAGCTTCCGAAAGGATGGAGAGCTTACCCACCAATAAGGTGTATAGTGGTACACCTGTACCACTCACCTTCAGACCCTAAATCTATAAAAGATGCAATTTCGTACATACGATACTGACATCTACGACCTAGCTAATGCAATCTGGACTTATTCCTTGCCTGAAAAAGGAAGCCAGCTAAAATCCTAAGCACAACCAATCGTCCTATATGTATGCAGGATGGGAATGCTCTATCCTAAAGATTCAAGGATTAATAGTTCGAAAGAGTTGAATCAGGGACTCTATAATATGCAAGCGAACATATCTAGCGTTGTATGATGCATGAAACAAATGCACGAGTAAGAATGATCCTTAGGTCCACTAATGCAATGCATGTATGTAGGTGCATTGTGGAGAAAAGTGTGTAAAAACGTATGCATGACATCCAGAGTACAGAAAAAGTAAATAAACACACCCTAAGGGTATCCTTCAGGCAAGATACCCGCACAGAAAATCATCATAGTCATGCCCACTTCGTGTGGGAAAACAACGATGCCCAATGGCATAAATAGGTGGCCTACTCTACAGGCCTAAATGACCCTAAGGGTCTCTAAGGCTCACAGAAGGTGGGGGGGGGGGGGTATCGTACCCAAAACCAGAAAAGGACAAAATCCTAGCAGAAAAACAACGATGCCCACTTTGTGTGGGAAAACAACGATGCCGACCGGCACAAATAGGTGGCATACTCTACAGGCCTAAATGACCCTACTGGTCTCTAGGGTTCACAGAAGGGGGCAAGCTTTGACCTATAGAGCCAAAGCTTCGCTAGTGAACTAACCTAAGGCTAGCTACCTAAACATGCTAGAATACCTATTAACCAATTGTGTGTGATGTGTAGCAGTTTCGATATATAATTAAAAATCTACTTTACAAATTGCAGAGATTATACCTGACTGTGGCGCTACCACTTACAAGCTTATAAGTAAATGCTCCCCGATTGTGGCGCTGCCACTTAAAAGCTCCAAGCTAGCGAATTATCCCAATGTAACTCGCAAGACAAATGAGAGAAGAATACACAAATGAGCGTAGATGCCGTTCAGAAAATAAATGCAGGTAAACAAAATAATATAACTGACAGGAAATTTAAGAATTGCATTTGTATAATATATGCATGTAGTAAATACTGAACATCAAGAGAAAATATCAGCCTAACCTAGGATTATAAGTCGTGTCCTAACCAAACAGGTCTAAGGTGTGTGTAGGCTGTGTAGTTTTGGATAGATCCTATATAGGATGATTTAGTTATAATTGCTTGCATTTGATTTGTTAAAAGGCTGAGAGAAAGAAATTTTAATTGAAGTTTAAATCTTAATACTTTAAGATTGATTTTAGAGATTGTATTTTAGGATTTGATTGATTATTTAGTTAGTTGTAAATTAAAAGAAAAGGTAGATTAGATGATTTATTATCAATTAAGATTTGATTTAAGCCAATTAAGAAATTAGTTTTAGGTTCTAACACCCCATTGGATCCATTCGTGGCATTGTGCCACCAGGCTCGAGAAACCAGGCCTCCTTAGGACACTTAGCCCCGCAGCCCGGAGTAGTCCATCCAATAAACTTCATCTTTGGAGTGGTTATGTATTAGGGGGTTTGTTTATTGATTTTAAAAGGTTTGATCTAAGGTTTGATCTTTAGAAGTCTTTTATCCTAAGAAATCTTAGTTTTAGATTTGATCTCCTAATTAGATCTACATATTTTAAACCTTGAATTGGTTAGGAGTTTATCATTAGATCTGTTAAGCTTGATTTAGATTTATGTGTTAGGTTTATAATTTAATGATTACGAATATTAACAATAACTTGATTAAGAATTAAATATTTTAACACATTTTAAGAGTTAGGTTATAAATGGTTGGTTGATTATTAATGGATTAAAGAAAGAAAAGGCTAAACCTAGGAAGACGTGTCGCTAAGTTTAGTTTTGATGTTTCTACCCTACAGGGAGCATGCATCCTAAGTCTATGTTTTCTAAGACTTGGTCCTTAGTTTTTGTCCTTAGGTGTCACTAAGGTTGTAGGGTTAAAAGAATGTTTTGTTTTACTAATCCTTAGGATTTTCGTACGAGTGTCACTAGGCTTGGAGAATCTATAGCAAATCAGTATAAAGAAAAATAATAAAAATTACAAATAAAAGGGATGTAGGCATTGTTGTTTTGGACACACTTCTTTAAAGACAAGTGCATCCTAAAGCAACATCAACAATGCCCTTTAATGTTCCCACAATCCAAATGAGACACTTGATATTTTTGGGACCTCTACCTACCACACACTTTAAACAAAGCCTACAACAACTAGGGGAAACAAATTCTCTTTGGTTTTATATTCATCCAAACATTCTTTTCATCTTTAGAGGCTAACACCAAATGGAGGAAATCCAAATGAGCAGGGATCGATTAAAGAAACTACAAAAAGATACTAAAGACCTTCCAACTCAAAGCTCCCTAAAGTCCCAAACCCCAAATTTCATTCTTTAGAAACTAACGTGATTCAATAAGAAATCAATTCATGCACTAACTATCAGCTTGCTCTAAGAAAAACTACTAAGGGACTTTATTACACTAATCAAATCACTAAATTATAAGCCTCAAAATTCTCCATGAAAATCTCTAAATTAAATGCCACACAAAACCTTACACAAATTATCTACCAAAAATCCTTCTTTTCGTTTTCGACCCAAAACTCTACAAAAAGACCCACAATCAAGTGCCTCTTCTTTCATTTGGAGTGGGGGTAGAAACCACAAGGCTTTCCAACAAGAAAGTTGTATAAAACCTCTCGTTGTAAAGCCTTAATTATAAAACATTCACAAAAAAATTCATCGCAAAACCTCTTAATACAAATCAACTTACGAAATCTTTCATAAAGCTTCAAACCAATCTTCGTTAGCGACCAAATCCATGAAATTTGATGCAAAGACTTTAACCAAAACAATAAGAAAAGAGCCTCACAGCAACACAAATCTACATGAATCTCATTGAAGACCTCGAAATAGGAGAAAATAGGTGACATTAAACTATTATATTTCACATCAATTTGTTGAAGTGCAACCATAACATTCCCAACTTGAATTATTTAACACAATCTTCTCATGACTCAATGTTGTGTTCATGTTGTTGTCTAGCAACTACAAGGCTCAATAATTTCTCATAAACAATAACAATATGATTCTCTTTTTTTGAGATGGCATGACTAAGGCAATCATTTGTAAAATAAACTTTACTCCAAACAAGTCCTCATAGCAATACAGATAAATGAAATATAAACTAAATAGAAAAAGATGCCAATGCTCCAAATTTTCTCCCATATGTAAACATCTTTCATGTAATAAATTCTCAACCCTCTCCAAACATTCAATATACTACACAATTTTAACCACCCACATACTTATGAAACCGATGCATTGTAATAGAACTGACACCATTAGTAGCATATCTCAACACTTGTCGATCAAGGTGTCAATGAAGGAAAAAGATTATACACCATTCGATATCAATGACAATCCCCACTTTAACATAGCTTGGAGCACAAAAACAGCGAGAAGCTTACACATAATTTATTCTTAAAGCAATTCGGAAGCTCAAAACGATGAAAAACTGCATATATCTCATTCCTACGACAGTTTGGAACTTAAAACACATCAAAAACTGCACTTTATTCATACCCAAAGCAGTTTGGAATTTGAAATAAGTAAAAATCTTCATATAGATTATTCCCAAAACATTTTAGAACACAAAAACAATAAAAATCTGCTCATAAATCATCTCCAAAACAGTTTGGGTTATTAAAACAGGAAAATTCTGTATGTAGCATGTTCTCGAAATAGTATGGAACACAGAAACAATGAAAAATCTGCATGTATTTTGTTCCCAAAATAGTTTGGAACCTCAACAACAATAATAAAAAAAAAATCTGCACATGCTTAGCTTCCCAAAATCGTTTGGAGTCTAAAACAATGAAAAATATGCACCTGCTTTGCTTCCCAAAACCAAGTAGCAAACAAATAAATTATTTAACGTAGAATCCCCAACTAAGTTGTAATCATAAGAAAGAAAACTTGCTGCAAATGGCCTCAAATTTTCCTCCAAGAAACTTCTCAAAATATAACCGACTATAGATGCTTGTCAATAAAAGAGAGGATAACATGCATGTTTTCTAACCCTTCTTTAACATACTTTATGAAAGTATCATGAATTCCCACTATCGGGATAGAAAATATACACATCTTTTCAAATGAAACCATAAGAATAAAATTCGACATAACTTACACAATATTGCATTCAAGCCAAATAATTCTCAAGGATTGTATTATGCAGCATATGCGACCTTTTCAACAAACCCTTAAATTTCACTAGGTTCCATACAACTGTTAAGAGTAATGTAAGAAGGACATGCTCTCTTTTTTTTTTTTTCACACACATGAAACCTTCCAGCAAGGCATTCCAACATGATCTCAATCCAAACTACTTGTTACTAGGTATCGAGACAAACTTCGCCTATGCTGCTAATGATAAACTATGTATTTTATGAGTGAGCAAAATAATCCATAAGGAGTAACTTCAATCTTTCCAGCAAAATCTTTATAAGTATGAGTAAAATTAAATATAAAAGAAAAAAAAAAAAGAATGAACATAGGCTCTTGTAGCGATAGTAATGAAATCATCAAAAGAAGCAGCAACATGGAAATTTTCAACAATAAAACCAAGTGGTTTTGCTCCACGTAATCCGAATTCATAGCCCTCTTAAAAATATAGGAATGATGAGATATCAATATGCTCTCTCAATGTCCTCATTCGATTGAAGTTTATATATGAACACTCTTAGTGAGCATTACTACGAGCACCTTCCATACACTTAGTAAAAGCTGCTACAATTTCTATCACCTACACATGAGGTTCTAAACACATTGCAGGGTGTAAGCTAACAACGAATACAGATTTTACACACCAGAGTTCATATTTCAAACCACACAAATCATGTCATAGTGCTCATTCGCACTCCATGAGGCTATCCCACTCAATTTCTAGAGAAAAGTCTTTGTAAGTTAGAGAAGCTACACTTCAAATGAGTGCAAATTTTACTCATATGGAAAGAAGAGTAAGACGAGGAATGGGGGAAAAAAAGAAGAAGAAGAAAAAGAAAGAAGAAAAAAGAAGAAGGAGAAGAAGGGAGAAAAGGGGAAAGAAGAGACGAAGCGTACCTACGGCCTTGGGGGAGATCAGTCGACCAAGACAAGGGAGGCGACGGGCTCAGCGTCGGGTTTCTCCTGGAGCTCAAGAACGGAGGCGTAGGAGAGGAAGAAAGCCTTCGGGCTTGCCAACCGAGAGCTTGGAGGAGTGGAGTCGGCAGCTAGGAGGCGACGGGAATGAGTTCGCCGAAGGGGTTTGGCCTTGGCTGGGGTCGAACGAGCTTCGGCCATGGCTGTGGGCGTCGAGACGGCGGTAGAGATCGAGAGTGAGAGGGAGCAGGTGATTACCGGTCTTGGCACCGTGAGAGAGAGAGAGAGCGGAAGAGGGGAAGCGAAGCGCGAGAGAGAGACCGAGAGAGAGAGGGAGCGAGTCCTTTTTTTTTTTACCGAAGACTCCGTCCAGGTATACATCTCCCAAGGCTCTGCTCCTCTCCAAACACCAGAATGGCTTATGCTTGCTGAAACCGGCTCACACAGCTCTGCCTCGTTCTAAAACGAGGATACCGCGCGACTGAGAAGCCTCGCAACGGTAGAATCTGACTTTCCGAGAGATCAAGACCACGGAGGCAATTCCTCGATTTAGGAAATTAATTCAAATTTACTAAAAAGTAGTTTAGGATTTAATTATACTTAATTTGGGCTGATTTGAGTTGGGTTTGGATGCAAACTTGGCTCGAATTGGCTAGGCCTAAAATCAAGTTAGGCTTAATTGATCAAATTAAACTCAAATTGAAATTAATTTGGATCAGACTAGACTCGTCGCGGTCAAGAAAAAATTATTTGGGCGTGATTGAATAGGGTCGAGTTTAATTAAAATCAATTCGGATCAATTCGAGTTCCGATTGGGCTCGACGAGGTTCAATCGAATTGATCGAATGCGCTCGACGGTATTCGAGCGAAAAAAAAACGAGGTCAACAAACGGACCCCCAACATATACGGAGAACAGCAAGTGAACCGTGTATGTTGGCGTTGACCTCCCCAACTCTAGGGAGATGCAATTCTAGGGTCAAGTAACAGAACAAGATTAACAATGAGAGAGTCAGAGAAAGCAGCTCAACTATCTGCCTAACCAAAATGACAGAAAAGGAGAAGGAGACAGATATCAGAATCTCATGATTACATGAGCCCAATCGAAGAAAAATTACAAATGACCAAATGGAATTCAACAATCATCCACAGCACATGTCTAAGGTAATGCGAGGAGAAGAGAATTCAACAAATGGCTTGAAAATTATATCATAGGAAAACGTCTATCTGCCTGACCACGTCACAACAGCAGAGTAGGGGAAGAGGTTTCATGCTAACAAGAGCACGAATCAAGATAATCATCAAAAAGAGCTAAGGCGAACACAGAAGTCCACAAGAAACACTCTACTATCATCTGATGTGTCTGCCGAGACAATAAAGAGAGGACGAGAACACTCTACTATCACCTGGCTCATCTGCCAAGGCGATAAGAAGAGGAAAGAACACTATAATATCGTCGGGCGCATATGCCGCAGCGATAAAAAGAGGAAAGAACACTCTAATATCGTCGGGCGCATATGCCGCGGCGATAAAAAGAGGAAAGGGTGGTGAGGAATGCCTCCCAGGGACTGTCGGGCTCTCTCAACCAGAAAAAGGGAACTCTACACTTTAATACTGCCGGGCGCATATGCCGCGGCGATCAGAAGAGGAAAGAACAACACTCTAATATCGTCGGGCGCATATGCCGAGGCGATCAGAAGAGGAAAGGTACACTCTACTACCGCCGGGCGCATATGCCGCGACGATAAGAAGAGGAAAGAACACTCTTAATACCGCCGGGCGCATATGCCGCGGCGATAAAAAGAGGAAAGAGAACAACACTCTAATACCGCCGGCGCATATGCTGCGGCGATAAAAAGAGAAAAAAGAACACTCTCACTCGGCCATAGGCCCCGAAATAGCGAGGTCCCTACCCGACCATAGGTCTGTCAGTAGAAGAACAGTCACCCAACCATAGGTCTGTCGGTGAAGAAAAGAAGAAGTACACTCGCTCGGCCATCGGCCCCGAAACAGCAAGGTTCCTACCCGACCATAGGTCTGTCGGTAGAAGAAAGGTCACCCGACCACAGGTCTGTCGGTGAAAAAGAGAGTACCCTTGCTCGGCCATAGGCCCCGAAACAGCAAGGTTCCTACCCGACCATAGGTCCGTCGGTAGGATAAGGTGAAAACTCAACAATCACCCGACCATAGGTCTGTCGGTGAAGAGAAGAAGAAGTACACTCGCTCGGCCATAGGCCCCGAAACAGCGAGGTTCCTACCCGACCATAGGTCTGTCGGTAGGAGAGCAGTCACCCGACCATAGGTCTGTCGGTGAAAAAGAGAGCACCCTCGCTCGGCCATAGGCCCCGAAACAGCGAAGTCCCTACCCGACCATAGGTCTGCCGGTAGGATAAAGCAGAAAAGAGGACAATTACCCGACCATAGGTCTGTCGGTGAAGAAAGGGAGCACCCTCGCTCGGCCATAGGCCCCGAAACAACGAAGTCCCTACCCGACCATAGGTCTGCCGGTAGGATAAAGCGGGAACTCAACAATCCCCCAGCGCACACGTGCGTGGTGATGTGAGAAAAACGAAGAGGTAAGTAATCCATCATCTAAGAAATCTCAAGCTCATATTTTAGTTACCACATGGTAGAGGACAAATCGTCGTGGCCATGAGTATTTAAAATACAAGTGAAATTTTCTTAGGTAAATTGAAATCATATATAACATGGAGTAATCAGCTGATGTACGTCTCTCTCAAAAAGGAGGAACATACAAATAGTCAAGTAGAAAGAATAACATCATATCAAAGGAAAGAGCGACATAAGTGACAATGAGACACACTTGCCACTAATAACCACAGTCATATCAAATATCAATGATTACTAAAGGGAATCACAGTGGTAGCACCCATGATAACTGATGGGACCCTGTGGAAAGTACAAGCAACATTTATGCCTCCAAGAAGCTCGCTCCTAAAGCTAAGAGCAGGCTCTCAATGGGGGAATATGTCACTAAAAGAAGTAGTGGATTGACTTTCTACTAGAAGATCAAAATCCACTAAAAACTGATGTTAACATCTAAAGTAAGATATACCACATCATAGGTAAGGGAGAACAACATTCCATTATAAATGAATAATCATAATAGAAGAAATGAATATACAGTCATCTCGTAAGCAATCATCAAAATGCTTTAAAGAGAGAAAAAGAAGAGAATTTGGAGAAACTTTGGGCTCTTACAGTGTAGAACCGGGTTCCACTTGTGACAAGTGCAACCAATTCTACTCAACTAAGAGCTTCCCTCTCTTTTTTTTATCATCATTTTTTTTTAAATTATATTCAAAGTTATAGATCAAGTATACTGGAACATAAAGAGGGGAAAATTGTTGGCTTTGATAACCCAGGCCATACTCGCCACATGAGTAAAACTGGGGAACATAAATATCACAATAGAATTTGTAGAAAAATTCATATAGTGACAATGGATCAACATCAGTACATTTGACTAATGTAGATCAATGATGGACCCAGTATCACATTCTGTAGAGATTTGAGTTAGTGGTTTTGATATCCCAGATCACACTTGAAGGTAACAGGTGAAACTGGGGAAAGTCAACCCTCAAAGGGGACTGAAAAAGAGATTTCATGCCACAAGATCAGAGCGATTAGTGGGCATGAGTGCAAGTACAAACACCCTACGGCATATTTACATACAACTACTAAGGATAATCTCATACTTTGCATGACGAACATCACGTGGTAGAGGACAAATCGTCGTGGCCACATACTGTCGAAAAGTAGAAGAGATCCTTTGGAGTTATATTTATATAGAGGGATATGTACAAGTAGCAGAAGAAGAACAACTATTGTATGTCAAACAATAGGAGAATGAAACTTATATAGGGACATTGGATCAACATAACCACACCTGACTAACACAAGTGGGCATGGACTCAATATCATCTATGGAAAATAGATTTGAATTAGGAACATTGGATCAACATAACCACACCTGACTAACACAGGTTGGTATGGACCCTGTATCACCTATAGAAAGTAGATTATAATTAGGGATATTGGATCAACCTCACCACACCTGATTGACCTAGGTAGGTATGGACCCTGTATCACCTCTCAAAAGGGAGTTTGAATTATTGGTTTTGGTATCCCAGACCACGCTTGAAGTGGCAAGCAAAACTGGGGAAAAGAACAACTCTCGAATCATGACTGATAGAAGAAAGAAATTTAAATAGGGATAGTGGATCAACATCTCCATACCTGACTAGCGTAGGTGGACATTGACCCAGCATCACCTATGGAAAGTAGATTTGAATTAGGGACATTAGATCGACATAACCGCACCTGACTAACACAGGTCGGCATGGACTCAGTATCACCTATAGAAAGTATATTTGAAATCATTGATTTTGATATCCCAAACAACGCTTGAAATGGCAAGCGGAACTGGGTAGAACAACCCCTCACAACAACAAAGGGGAGAACAAATCAAAAGGTTCGATGTGCTTAGCACCAATATGATTTGTGTGCACAAATAGAAGTATAAATATCCTTACGACATATTAGCGTATCCCCTTTGAGGATAACCTTATACTCTTCGAAGCGAACATCGTGTGGTAGAGGACAAATCGTCGTGGCCACACAGACTGCCCGAAAAGTAAAAAGGATCCTTTCAAGGAATACGAATATAGAAAGATATTTATAAGAGGTAGGAAGGTTCGCTAGTCTGTAGCGGACAAAAACACACTAGTGGAAAGAGTATCAGAAGATTTTTTTTTTATGGGAACCCTTGACCCTAATTCCACACATCTGATGGGGAATAAGTTGCTTGCTAGTAGTCTGACGTCAGAAGTCTACTTCCTCATCTGAGCTACTATCAACAACTAATCCGCCCTTAGGTATCAAATACCTACGAAAGGTAGGAATGTGTCGGGGTCTGCTCAGCGGTCTTAGGGTGAGAAAGCAGAACAAAAACACAAAACCCGACAGAGAAAGAAATTCAATAAGATATGAAATGGCCTAAAAGGCCAGAAGGAAAGGGGCCAAAGCTAGGGAAAAGCCTAGCAAGGAAGGGAACTTAACTAAGAGAAGGACCCTATCTAAGAGAAGGACAAACCTAATTTAAGGAGCACCAAACCCGGAGTGCACACAAAAGAAGATAATATAACATCCAAAGATGGAGAGAGAAACCTGTCCCACCGTGGTCGCCAGAAATCTGTGGGTCTCCGAAAGGATTCCGCTCGTGTGGTTCGAATGCAAAGAGTACGATCACACTATCCCGTAGGACAAAGTGGTCGTAAAACTTTACAATCGACACAAGCAGGCCGATGGAAGAGCAGATGGAGTTATAGATACGATTAGCCATGGAGGATAGCGGCTTTCACCTACTAACCTCGATGGATAATAATATCTATAACCCAAAAGTTCACGAGATTTCCCCTATTCGATACATCAGCATCGAATAGGTTTTATTTGATTGTGGGGATCGATTTCCTACGGGCGCAAGCCCCCGTAGTTAATTACATCTTAGACCTTGATCTAAGAAAACTCTCGATTAGGGATGTTAGATTATCTTCTCAAATGGGTTTAGTGCGAAAGGTTTCCTAGGTTTTCTTAATAAAAAAGAAGAAGGTCCCAAATTGGCTCAATCAGATCACACGTGGTTCAGTCAACATCCGGTCGGCTCAAAGAAGTGGAAACTGGCGAAAAAGAGAGAAGACACTGCACTCAAACATACACGAGAGAGGGAAGGAGGTGGCGTCATCTGTGTGACGCAGATGGGTAGGGTTTATAGCTTCCGAAAGGATGGAGAGCTTACCCACCAATAAGGTGTATAGTGGTACACCTGTACCACTCACCTTCAGACCCTAAATCTATAAAAGATGCAGTTTCGTACATACGATACTGACATCTACGACCTAGCTAATGCAATCTGGACTTATTCCTTGCCTGAAAAAGGAAGCCAGCTAAAATCCTAAGCACAACCAATCGTCCTATATATATGCAGGATGGGAATGCTCTATCCTAAAGATTCAAGGATTAATAGTTCGAAAGAGTTGAATCAGGGACTCTATAATATGCAAGCGAACATATCTAGCGTTGTATGATGCATGAAACAAATGCACGAGTAAGAATGATCCTTAGGTCCACTAATGCAATGCATGTATGTAGGTGCATTGTGGAGAAAAGTGTGTAAAAACGTATGCATGACATCCAGAGTATAGAAAAAGTAAATAAACACACCCTAAGGGTATCCTTCAGGCAAGATACCCGCACAGAAAATCATCATAGTCATGCCCACTTCGTGTGGGAAAACAACGATGCCCAATGGCATAAATAGGTGGCCTACTCTACAGGCCTAAATGACCCTAAGGGTCTCTAAGGCTAACAGAAGGTGGGGGGGGGGTATCGTACCCAAAACCAGAAAAGGCCAAAATCCTAGCAGAAAAACAACGATGCCCACTTCTTGTGGGAAAACAACGATGCCGACCGGCACAAATAGGTGGCCTACTATACAGGCCTAAATGACCCTACTGGTCTCTAGGGTTCACAGAAGGGGGCAAGCTTTGACCTATAGGGCCAAAGCTTCGCTAGTGAACTAACCTAAGGCTAGCTACCTAAACATGCTAGAATACCTATTAACCAGTTGTGTGTGATGTGTAGCAGTTTCGATATATAATTAAAAATCTACTTTACAAATTGCAGAGATTATACCTGACTGTGGCGCTGCCACTTACAAGCTTATAAGTAAATGCTCCCCGATTGTGGCGCTGCCACTTAAAAGCTCCAAGCTAGCGAATTACCCCAATGTACCTCGCAAGACAAATGAGAGAAGAATACACAAATGAGCGTAAATGCCGTTCAGAAAATAAATGCAGGTAAACAAAATAATATAACTGACAGGAAATTTAAGAATTGCATTTGTATAATATATGCATGTAGTAAATACTGAACATCAAGAGAAAATATCAGCCTAACCTAGGATTATAAGTCGTGTCCTAACCAAACAGGTCTAAGGTGTGTGTAGGCTGTGTAGTTTTGGATAGATCCTATATAAGATGATTTAGTTATAATTGCTTGCATTTGATTTGTTAAAAGGCTGAGAGAAAGAAATTTTAATTGAAGTTTAAATCTTAATACTTTAAGATTGATTTTAGAGATTGTATTTTAGGATTTGATTGATTATTTAGTTGGTTGTAAATTAAAAGAAAAGGTAGATTAGATGATTTATTATCAATTAAGATTTGATTTAAGCCAATTAAGAAATTAGTTTTAGGTTCTAACACCCCATTGGATCCATTTGTGGCGTTGTGCCACCAGGCTCGAGAAACTAGGCCTCCTTAGGACACTTAGCCCCGCAGCCCGGAGTAGTCCATCCAATAAACTTCATCTTTGGAGTGGTTATGTATTAGGGGGTTTGTTTATTGATTTTAAAAGGTTTGATCTAAGGTTTGATCTTTATAAGTCTTTTATCCTAAGAAATCTTAATTTTAGATTTGATCTCCTAATTAGATCTACATATTTTAAATCTTGAATTGGTTAGGAGTTTGTCATTAGATCTGTTAAGCTTGATTTAGATTTATGTGTTAGGTTTATAATTTAATGATTACGAATATTAACAATAACTTGATTAAGAATTAAATATTTTAACACATTTTAAGAGTTAGGTTATAAATGGTTGGTTGATTATTAATGGATTAAAGAAAGAAAAGGTTAAACCTAGGAAGACGTGTCGCTAAGTTTAGTTTTGATGTCTCTACCCTACAGGGAGCATGCATCCTAAGTCTATATTTTCTAAGACTTGGTCCTTAGTTTTTGTTCTTAGGTGTCACTAAGGTTGTAGGGTTAAAAGGAGGTTTTGTTTTACTAATCCTTAGGATTTTCGTACGAGTGTCACTAGGCTTGGAAAATCTATAGCAAATCAGTATAAAGAAAAAGAATGAAAATTACAAATAAAAGGGATGTAGGCATTGTTGTTTTGGACACACTTCTTTAAAGACAAGTGCATCCTAAAGCAACATCAACAATGCCCTTTAATGTTCCCACAATCCAAATGAGACACTTGATATTTTTGGGACCTCTACCTACCACACACTTTAAACAAAGCCTACAACAACTAGGGGAAACAAATTCTCTTTGGTTTTATATTCATCCAAACATTCTTTTCATCTTTAGAGGCTAACACCAAATAGAGGAAATCCAAATGAGCAGGGATCGATCAAAGAAACTACAAAAAGATACTAAAGACCTTCCAACTCAAAGCTCCCTAAAGTCCCAAACCCCAAATTTCATTCTTTAGAAACTAACGTGATTCAATAAGAAATCAATTCATGCACTAACTATCAGCTTGCTCTAAGAAAAACTACTAAGGGACTTTATTACACTAATCAAATCACTAAATTATAAGCCTCAAAATTCTCCATGAAAATCTCTAAATTAAATGCCACACAAAACCTTACACAAATTATCTACCAAAAATCCCTCTTTTCGTTTTCGACCCAAAACTCTACAAAAAGACCTACAATCAAGTGCCTCTTCTTTCATTTGGAGTGGGGTAGAAACCACAAGGCTTTCCAACAAGAAAGTTGTATAAAACCTCTCGTTGTAAAGCCTTAATTATAAAACATTCACAAAAATTCATCGCAAAACCTCTTAATACAAATCAACTTACGAAATCTTTCATAAAACTTCAAACCAATCTTCGTTAGCGACCAAATCCATGAAATTTGATGCAAAGACTTTAACCAAAACAATAAGAAAAGAGCCTCACAACAACACAAATCTACATGAATCTCATTGAAGACCTCGAAATAGGAGAAAATAGGTGACATTAAACTATTATATTTCACATCAATTTGTTGAAGTGCAACCATAACATTCCCAACTTGAATTATTTAACACAATCTTCTCATGACTCAATGTTGTGTTCATGTTGTTGTCTAGCAACTACAAGGCTCAATAATTTCTCATAAACAATAACAATATGATTCTCTTTTTTTGAGATGGCATGACTAAGGCAATCATTTGTAAAATAAACTTTGCTCCAAACAAGTCCTCATAGCAATACAGATAAATGAAATATAAACTAAATAGAAAAAGATGCCAATGCTCCAAATTTTCTCCCATATGTAAACATCTTTCATGTAATAAATTCTCAACCCTCTCCAAACATTCAATATACTACACAATTTTAACCACCCACATACTTATGAAACCGATGCATTGTAATAGAACTGACACCATTAGTAGCATATCTCAACACTTGTCGATCAAGGTGTCAATGAAGGAAAAAGATTATACACCATTCGATATCAATGACAATCCCCACTTTAACATAGCTTGGAGCACAAAAACAGCGAGAAGCTTACACATAATTTATTCTTAAAGCAATTCGGAAGCTCAAAACGATGAAAAACTGCATATATCTCATTCCTACGACAATTTGGAACTTAAAACACATCAAAAACTGCACTTTATTCATACCCAAAGCAGTTTGGAATTTGAAATAAGTAAAAATCTGCATATAGATTATTCCCAAAACATTTTTTTAGAACACAAAAACAATAAAAATCTGCTCATAAATCATCTCCAAAATAGTTTGGGTTATTAAAACAGGAAAATTCTGTATGTAGCATGTTCTCGAAATAGTATGGAACACAGAAACAATGAAAAATCTGCATGTATTTTGTTCCCAAAATAGTTTGGAACCTCAACAACAATAATAAAAAAAAATCTGCACATGCTTAGCTTCCCAAAACCGTTTGGAGTCTAAAACAATGAAAAATATGCACCTGCTTTGCTTCCCAAAACCAAGTAGCAAACAAATAAATTATTTAACGTAGAATCCCCAACTAAGTTGTAATCATAAGAAAGAAAACTTGCTGCAAATGGCCTCAAATTTTCCTCCAAGAAACTTCTCAAAATATAACCGACTATAGATGCTTGTCAATAAAAGAGAGGATAACATGCATGTTTTCTAACACTTCTTTAACATACTTTATGAAAGTATCATGAATTCCCACTATCGGGACAGAAAATATACACATCTTTTCAAATGAAACCATAAGAATAAAATTCGACATAACTTACACAATCTTGCATTCAAGCCAAACAATTCTCAAGGATTGTATTATGCAGCATATGCGACCTTTTCAACAAACCCTTAAATTTCACTAGGTTCCATACAACTGTTAAGAGTAATGTAAGAAGGACATGATCTCTTTTTTTTTTTTCACACACATGAAACCTTCCAGCAAGGCATTCCAACATGATCTCAATCCAAACTACTTGTTACTAGGTATCGAGACAAACTTCGCATATGCTGCTAACGATAAACTATGTATTTTATGAGTGAGCAAAATAATCCATAAGGAGTAACTTCAATCTTTCCAGCAAAATCTTTATAAGTATGAGTAAAATAGAATATAAAAGAAAAAAAAAAAGAATGAACATAGGCTCTTGTAGCGATAGTAATGAAATCATCAAAAGAAGCAGCAACATGGAAATTTTCAACAATAAAACCAAGTGGTTTTGCTCCACGTAATCCGAATTCATAGCCCTCTTAAAAATATAGGAATGATGAGATATCAATATGCTCTCTCAATGTCCTCATTCGATTGAAGTTTATATATGAACACTCTTAGTGAGCATTACTACGAGCACCTTCCATACACTTAGTAAAAGCTGCTACAATTTCTATCACCTACACATGAGGTTCTAAACACATTGCAGGGTGTAAGCTAACAACGAATACAGATTTTACACACCATAGTTCATTTTTCAAACCACACAAATCATGTCATAGTGCTCATTCGCACTCCATGAGGCTATCCCACTCAATTTCTAGAGAAAAGCCTCTGTACGTTAGAGAAGCTACACTTCAAATGAGTGCAAATTTTACTCATATGGAAAGAAGAGTAAGAGGAGGAATGGGGGAAAAAAGAAGAAGAAAAAGAAAGAAGAAAAAGAAGAAGGAGAAGAAGGGAGAAAAGGGGAAAGAAGAGACGAAGCGTACCTACGGCCTTGGGGGAGATCAGTCGACCAAGACAAGGGAGGTGACGGGCTCAGCGTCGGGTTTCTCCTGGAGCTCAAGAACGGAGGCGTAGGAGAGGAAGAAAGCCTTCGGGCTTGCCAACCGAGAGCTTGGAGGAGTGGAGTCGGCAGCTAGGAGGCGACGGGAATGAGTTCGCCGAAGGGGTTTGGCCTTGGCTGGGGTCGAACGAGCTTCGGCCATGGCTGTGGGCGTCGAGACGGCGGTAGAGATCGAGAGTGAGAGGGAGCAGGTGATTACCGGTCTTGGCACCGTGAGAGAGAGAGAGCGGAAGAGGGGAAGCGAAGCGCGAGAGAGAGACCGAGAGAGAGAGGGAGCGAGTCCTTTTTTTTTTTACCGAAGACTCCGTCCAGGTATACATCTCCCAAGGCTCTGCTCCTCTCCAAACACCAGAATGGCTTATGCTTGCTGAAACCGGCTCACACAGCTCTGCCTCGTTCTAAAACGAGGATACCACGCGACTGAGAAGCCTCACAACGGTAGAATCTGACTTTCCGAGAGATCAAGACCACAGAGGCAATTCCTCGATTTAGGAAATTAATTCAAATTTACTAAAAAGTAGTTTAGGATTTAATTAGAATTAATTTGGGCTGATTTGAGTTGGGTTTGGATGCAAACTTGGCTCGAATTGGCTAGGCCTAAAATCAAGTTAGGCTTAATTGATCAAATTAAACTCAAATTGAAATTAATTTGGATCAGACTAGACTCGTCGCGGTCAAGACAAAATTATTTGGGCGTGATTGAATAGGGTCGAGTTTAATTAAAATCAATTCGGATCAATTCGAGTTCCGATTGGGCTCGATGAGGTTCAATCGAATTGATCGAATGCGCTCGACGGTATTCGAGCAAAAAACGAGGTCAACAGCCCACTGCGCCCGACCGCGCCCGCGCTGTCCCCGCTCGCGTCCGCCCGCCGCGCTCGCGTCCCCCGTCGTCGTTCCGGCGCCGGCAACCCGCCGGGTCGGGTCCGGGTTCGATTTTCCGACCCGTTTGTCTACCCGGGTCGGGTTAGGGTCGACCCGTTTGAACCCGGGTCAGTTCCCGGTTCGACCCGAACCCGATCAGTGACCCGAAATTGACACCCCTAAAATGCATATGGTGAGGCAACTGCATTAAATATCTTGAAGGTTGGGGGCATCCTTAATGAGTGTAATTTCTAACTCAAATTTAATTTTATGAGTTTCTAATTATTCATATATTGATTTATTTATATTTAATGACATAAAATTAAATTTGACCGCAGTCAGGACTTGTGGTGGTCCAACGATGGTCGGCGACCGAGAGTTGGTACGATGATGGTCAAACGGAGGTTCACCGACTGTGGTGCTTGGTTGGATCTCTAGGATTATTGAAGCCTCAGAGATTTCTTCCTGTCAAAAGTCCCCTCTTGAATAGAGCATAGGCCTATTTATATATTTTGGTGAGTGGCTTGCTCTATAAATATGGTGAAGATTCAAGGAAAAATCAGAGTGGTCAATCGGACGGCTCATATTGATTCAGTCGATCATAGAATGTTTATCAAGCATTTATATGCCCAAATTATATTGAAATTAAGCTCAGGCTCATTGGATTTGTCTCATCAAGCCGCTAGATTCGACTATAAGCATGTCATATTTAGAGATCATTTGGTCATCCAATTAATACTTTGACATTCCAAATGTGCTTCGGTCCCTTGATTTAGTCCCATTTGGGTTTGGATTGGACAGATTTTTGGTGTCGTTGGGTTCGTCCGTTGAGATTTTTAAATTGACTATAAGTTTACTGAGATTAGAGTTTGGATGATCCCAATTTTAATTTTAGAAGTTTACAATGTGAATATGCCTCTAGATTCATGTTCAATCAAGGCAATTTTTAGTGACGTATCAATAACTTTATCACTTTATTGTTGTATTTTCTTTTATCTATCAAAACTTAATTCTAAAACTATATCTTCATCTATATCATTATTATTCTACAAAACAAATATAATATACTTGAATCTATTAAATGTACCGTTTCATCTTCTAATAATATTAATTGATAATTATTGATATCAAACTCACTAAATTATATATTATGTAATTATTCTTTGCCCCGTTAGTTTTAAAATCTTTATATTCTAAATATTTTCTTAATTATCTTATTTTTTAATTATTTCGACAAATGCCTCAAAATTTAAAACTAGAATTTTTTAGTAAGAGGTACCACCAAGGCATCACATAATCAATATATTTTGTAGTTTTTTTTCTATAAAATCATAAATTGTTTTAAGAACAACATTCAAAACCATAAAATCTTCTATGTAAAACCAACAAGCTTGGAAAAACTTTTAAGTATAATTGATCTAATTATTTTAATCAAGAAGCAATTTCAATGATGCTAACCTGTGTGGAAATGGTCAAATCGAATCTCCTTGAAATCAATTATGCCTTGATTGGGAGGGGCACGTGCCGCGTGTATCCCGAAATGAAGGTGAGGATTGGTTTGTCACTAGATCATTAATATTTTTTGAGTTCAAGACTATGACATTGCCCAGTAATAGAAGTCCAACTGGGGACTGTGTAAAGTTTATGTTTCACTTGAAGTCTTCATATATTTTTTAGAAACTTTATGATAGATGTTTGCCAGCAGGATTATTTTTGGACACGTAAAGTATTGGAGCAACTTGCTGACCACAATCGTACTTGAGATATCGACCAATTTTTCCTCTTAATCCAAATCTATTTATCATGAAATTATTACATCAATGGCTATTGGTTGAGGGATGATTGAACAATGCATGTTTATTGTTATAGTGAGGTTGTTCTCAATTATGAATTACTTCTTTGGTCATGATAATAGATCATGATAAATATTGGACTATGTCGCTTCAATTGTGCCCAGTACATTAACGTGAATTGCCTTTTAGAGGCTGCATCAAAGGTTTCCCCACATCCAATGATTGTTTCCCATAGACGACGTCAAACTGTTATATTCCAAAACATTTGAGAAGGTAGAGAGATATAGGATTTAGCGTCCTAACTTTGTACAAAGATTCAACACATAGAAAAATAAGAGAGAGTTACAAGAGTCATAAGAGGTACAAAGATTTTTATGTGTAAAATTCTGAAAAAGGAAAAAAAACATAGGGCATTGCCCAGTTACTAGTGTTTTTTCTTGATTACAAATGATGCTTTTCCTTGGGGGAAACTCTTGGCTCAATATACATTATATAGAGCACATTACATAGTCAGATAAAGGTAAGAAAAATTGTTGTTGTGCATTAATTATTTGGAGTTGGAGGAATCCGGTGACATAGATGTTCTATAGAAGATGGCGGCTTATTCATTTGGATGGTAGGATTATAGTTGGGCGATAGTGTACGAAGGATCGTAGTCAGGCAACGGAGGTTAGATAGATTATAGTCAGGCAATTGAGGTCGAGGGTTCCGTTGTCTGGTGCCAGAGGTCTGATGGATATCAAAAGGATCGTAATCAACAAGCAATAAAGGTCGGAGGGACTGTAGTCAGCAGGTGACGGAGGTCATAGGGACAATAGTCGGCGGGGCGACGGATGTCGGAGGAACCTTAGTCGACAGGCCATATATAATAAGAAAGAATTATATCTCATATATCATATACTTATTATGAAATTGAGTATAAAAAACAATACAAAAACCAAATTGAATATAAGCAATAGCTTACAAAGAACAAAGATTTTATTTGAGGAAATTTTTTTACTGCTTTCTAAAACTATTTTATAGTACAAAAATTATTAGTTTAAGAATTTTTTGTACTGTAAAGTTGCTTTATAAAGCAATAAGAGAGTTGCCCCAAGCGAAACCTAAATCTAATAGAAACACATGCAAACAATAACCAAATGCAGGTTCATACATTCAAAATAATGTTATACTACTCAGGTATTCTCCCATCGTTATCACTCTCCTCTATCTCACCATCATTTCTTACAGTTTTTGCACAGACGATAGCAATAGAAGCAAATAATTTATAGTACCATTGAAGAATATATCAAAAATATATTGATGGTCAGCATACATCGCGAGGATTCAACTTTCGATATCAATTGACACAACAACTACATAGCTCATCCTCACTTCTTGTATATGCTCGCTCCTCTATGCTTGTCGAAGTATATGATAGTGTTGTAATTGATATGTCATCATGAAGGCCAACTTTATACAATATGCCTTTCTTTCTCCCCAAATAGTATGTATCCATAATGACAAGTTTTTTTTTTTCCTCCAAAAATTTGCTTTAGAACTATGAGAAGTTTTAGTGAAGATGAATTTCACCCAATAGATTTGCCAATGGGCAAAGCTTGCTTTGATCAAAAGTAATTTCCCAATAGAAAGAGGCTTTTAGAGATTAAAAAAAATGGTTTTTTCAGCTTTTAAAATATTTGCTTTAGAGTAATTTCCCATTTTGCGAGCCCAAACTAGTCAAATTAAAATACTTTTTTTTATCTCTAGAATAATTTTTAATTTTTTTAGTACTCTCAAATACTCTAGAGCCTCTACAATTAATTTCAGGCATTTTAAAAATTTTAGAGAATAATTTTTTAATAATTTTTGCTCTAATCGATACCCGAACTTCATGACAGGGTGAAATTATAATTTTATGTAACAATTTTTTTTTTAAGATTTAATATATATTTTCAGATGATACAAGCTTCAACATTTAAAAATAGAGGCAAGGGATGTGTCATAAAAATTTGTTTTGGTCATGCACAAATCTCAATGCATATTTAAAATAAAAACTTTCAAAAGAGGAATGATATTGAAGAACAGCTTATCTAAAGCAGTGGAGCCATAATTTTTTATAAATGGGGACACAAATTGATTAATTTTAAAATACTATCAATCTCTTTCGATTTTTTTTTCTTTCACATTCTATTTAATAGAGCATAGTGAAATAATTTTAATCTTCCAAGAATATTAATATTTATTTTCAAAAAATGTTATATTCTACTGGTTGTCGTATAAAAAATATATATACCTATTTTATTTCTTTTTTAAATATTTAGGTGTTAGTTTTATTAAAAATATATATATTTATAACATATATTATCAGATTTATTCACAATTTAGCTAAAAACCTCCATTGGTTGAGCCCTTAGCTTAAGATATTAACTGTGCAGGATTTGAATTCTATAGTATTTTGTAAGAAAAATATTTTCTTTATAAATTTTCAAACTATTGTGGACTTTATGGGCCAGCCCATGAAAACTGTAGTGGGCTTTATGGGCCAGTAGGGGCTAGTGCCCCTGGGCCCCAATTATGGATCCGCCCCAGCTCATGTATATTAAAAAATGGCTTTTTAAGCTTTTAGAGATTTTATTCAAAGATGTAATAGTTAGTTGGGAGATGGTGGGTGACCATTGTAATTTTTAATTGTAAATAATTTTGAAATAATTGAGGAAATGTTTTAGCTATTGAGACCCTCTGAAATGATTTATAGTTTTATTAATAAAACAAAGAAGAATGCTAATTATCCATTAATCGAGAACATCAATTATTGATTTTCAAAGTATTGAGTATCTTCAAGAGCAGGGGCGGAACATTGCATTGGCCCCCCTAAACAAATAAAAAAAACATTTAAAAGAGTGATTGCTTTTTTTTTTTTAATTCTTTAAAATAAGGATTATTATGTAATTTGGCCCTTCTCAATTTAATTCTTTGGCCTAGCCGATCCTTTTCAAGCCCTTGGTAAATCATGGGCGACATTTCGTTTGTTCACTGATTCACTATGTTGCTCTCTGCCGTTGCGCCGTCTGAAGCTCGAAGGTCCAAGGTCCAAGATTGAAAGCCCAATACCTAGTCTTCTTCTTACCTTACCTTCTTCCTATCCAAGTAAGCTCCTCAGTTTCTTTTTTTATTTTTTTTTCTTGCTTCGGATGAATCCGTCTGTTAAGTTGTAATTTTTGGCTTTCTATTCTTCTTATTGTCGATTAAGAGGAGTGATGCAATATTTTATTTGATGATTTTAGCATGTGATATGTCTTTTTGTTCTTACTGCAATTTTTCTATATGTTCTTCTATTGATTTGTCCTTTTGTTCTTACTGCAACTTGGAAATGGTCTTTGTAATAATTCGTTTGATTTGCTAACTTTAGCGAGCTATGGCTTAGATATTTGGTTAATAGTGGACTTGGCTCTTTTGGGCCTAAGAGTTAATTTTCTCCAATAATTTTGGAGAAATTTTAGGTTAAGATATGTTCTAAATTTTATTTTTAAAAAAGGTATAATATATAAATAATGAGGGGTTTGCATGACTAGAATAAATGATATCATATAATGATTATAATCATATCATATTATTATATCAAAAAAAAAATTCATTGAATCATAATATTCATATAGTTGTTTTCGTTAATATAATAATTAAATGATCTTAATTTAATTTTTTTTTTATTGATGGGTCATCCATCGTTTTAAAAAAATTGTAATACAACATTATCAAAAAATGCAAAATTTGTAATTTTTTCACTTCACACATATAATGCAATATCAAAATTTATTTTGAATTTTGTATTGCATATTTTTTTAAAAAAATTTGTCCCTCCTAAGAATTAAGGCGGGTTAATCCGCCCCTGTTCAAGAGTAAAGACAGTTTGAAAGTATCTTATTAGTAACATTATTTTTCTATAACTCCTCTCATGAAACAACAATAATGATAGAAATTTTTCATATTTAAAAATTTTGGGTGTCACTCATAACCCCGTTTTTGTGGGATGATTCGATACTCCTAATAGAGAAAATATTGCATTGTAAATGTAGAATACTTCATTTATACAAGAGAGCATAGAGCCTCTTTTATGAGATGAAATTAGAATATACAAAGAAGGAATTAAGTGGTAAATCTTACTTAAGTAAAAGAGTTGTAGCCCATAATGAGATAATTGAGAGGAGTGAATTAGCTATGGAGGGTAAAAGCGCTTCTCTTAAGCTGTTTTTGTTTATTTATTATATGTGAATCATTGTCATGTGTATGAAACCTATAACATATACTTCTCAGTACAAAATTATTTGAATTAGAATTTTTTTTTTACAACAAAATTGCTTTAAAATATTGTATGAAAACTGCCCCAAACTTAACTTTACGAAAGTTGCTTTGTATGTATATATATATATATCTCCACGGCGCCGCGTTATAAAAAGTTACAGTCGGGATTAAATAGACCATAATGTGCTTTTATATAACATCATAAAAATGACACAAAATTGTAAATCTTAATGACACCACGGTTATAACGGCTCCATGGATTACAGGAAATCATTCATTACCGGCGGCTTTCCGGCGGCCAATTTTCCTGTAGCTTTCTGGCTGTTAATTTTCGACAGAAGACAATGAGACAGCTTTTCCGGTGGATATTTCAAGCGGTTTCTTTCTGGCGTAATTTTCCGCGCGGCGTTTCTGTCGGCTTTTCAAGCTTTCCGACAGATTTTAAATAATTTAAATAAAATGAATAAAAATTTAACTATTTAAAAGATTAAAAATAATATTAATTAATTTCAGTTAACTATTTTCTTGAGTAAAAATATTTAAATTTAAAATTCTTATTTAAATTTTAATTTATTTAAAAAATTTATTTTGAGTGATTAGTAATTTTAATAAATTATTAAATTAATATTTTTTTAATTAAATATTAATTGTAATACTTTAATTTAATTAAATTTCATTTTTTTATTTATTAGTAATAAATAAATATAATTTTTAAATTAATTAATAATTTTATTTCTCTTAATTTAATTAATTAGTAAATATAATTTCAATTTTAAAATTGATTATTAATTTTATGTAATTATATAGTTTAAATATAAAAAAGCGAGAAATAACACATATTTTGATGTGTAATATTGTGGTTGTGTTTTTGATAATTTTTTGAATCCAACTGAGTTCGAATCCCGCAGGAAGCTCACGGGTGAGAGGCAGGACGTCTAGGTGGACGGGCAGTGCGCTTGGGCAGGCGGTCAGCAGGTAGTCGGGCAACTCGGCAGGAAGGCAACGGGCAGCGCGAGAAGGCGTCCGGGTGGGTGGGCAACGCACTTGGGTTGGCGAACAGTGGGCAATTGGGCAGCTCAGCTGGAGGCAGTGGGAAGCCGGGCAGCTGGTAGCAGGAAGGCATCCGGGCTAGCAAATTGGGCGGTAATTGATGAATTTCATATAGTGTTTCGGGCAGTCGGGCAACAGTTTTTTGAATAATAAAGGCCGCAGTAACAGTTTTTCCTACGCGTGTTTTACCGGTGAAAATTTTCTCCTGTAAATTCTAAAGTCATGGGAAAGTGCCGTCGTGCTGGAAAATACCGCTGGTAATAGATGATTTTGCTGTAGTGATGAAGAGAGGAAGGGTTGTGAGTCTAGCCACAAAGAGAGAAGAGGCATTGACGATAACTTTGATGAGACATAAGAGACTAGCAATGTAGTCGAAAAAGATAGAGAAAGAAAAATAAGAAGAAAGAAAATAACCTTTCTAATTTTTTATATTATGTGAATAATAGGCATATGTGCATGATATCTACAGCAAATGCTTTTGTTTTAATTGGATGCGGATGTAGTGAATGTGGTATTAATTTTATTATTACAAAGTTATGAAATTGTTTAAAAAAATATTACATAAAATATATCATTCAGTTTTCAGTTTTCTTTTTTATCCTTTTTTGGTGGAAAAGCGCAAATTAAAAATTAAAGTTTTGTCTCATTTTTAGGATTCACTCTCTAACATTTAATAGATGATCTTATTCAACCAACCCACTCATCCTAAAGGCCCAATTTTTTATTCCCCTAATGAAAAAAAAAAAGTTAGAATATTTTGATATATTTTATATGATTTATTTAGTTTTTTTATATTAAGTGTTATATGTTATTATAATTGAAATATTAAATATATAATTAAATTATTATTTATGAATATAATTGTTGCGTCCTGAAATATTCGCGGCTGTAGAGAAATATTTAGTTTAACGTCTTAGCATTGTACGAAGATCCAGCACACAAGCAGATAAGTGAGAGGGTGTAGCGTTCATAAGAGACCAATGTTTTTACGTGGAAAACCCCTGAAAAGGGGAAAAAATCACGGGGCCTGGCCCAGTTTGAATGAATCCACTAGTATTTGTAGTCGATTATAAATGAGGCCCTACCTTAGGAGAAGGCCTTGGATTGATGTAGCGAATGTACATCATATAGATTGCATTACATGATAGGAGTTACATATACAGGTTTGTTGGGCCTGAAGGACCGTGGTCGGTAGGAGACCGTAGTCGGCAGGAGACCGAGGTCAGAAAGACCGTTGTCTGTTGATGGAGGTCGGAAGGACCATAATAGGCGACGAAGGCCTGAAGGACTGTAGTCGATAGAAAACTGAGGTTTGAAAGACCGTTGTCTGGTGATGTAGGTCGAACAGACCGTAGTAGGTGATGAAGGCCTGAAGGACCGTAGGCGCTAGGAGACTGGGGTCTGAAAGACCGTTGTCTGGTGATGGAGATTGGACAGACCGTAGTAGGTGAAAGAGGTCAGAAGGACCGTAGGCGGTAGGAGACAAGGAGTTATGTGTTAGTCCCAGTGTCACTTGGAAGATCGGATGTTGATGGTCTGGCCTTTAGTAGGACGTCGGGTCTTAAGTAGGACGTCAGGTCTTCAGCAGGACGTCGAGTCTTCAGCAGGACGTCGGGACTGAACGTCGGACCTTAAGCAGGACGTCGGGTCTTCAGCAGAACGTCGGGCCTGAATGTCGGACCTTCAGTAGAACGTCGGGCCTGAACATCGGGCCTGAACATCGGGCCTAAACGTCGGGCCTTGAGATGGTGGTGCGGCGAAACTACGGCGGTGGTCCGGTGAGGCTCCGGAGGTGGTCCGGTGAGGCTCTGGCGGTGGTCCGGCGAGGCTCCTGCGGTGGTCCGGCGATGGTCCGGCGGCCGTCGAGGAGGAGCTTCCTCCTTCTCCTCTTCCTGCTTCTCTTCTTGCTTGAGTCCCCCTCTCATGAGAAATGAGGGCTCTATTTATAGATTTTCTGGAGTGGCATGGCCCGTAAATAGGCGTGAGATCAGGGGCGAATAGGGAGTGGTCAAATGGACGGTCGATATTGAATTCTACGATCGTGCACCGTTCGTTGGACATTTGAAGGCCTTAGTGATGTTTGAATTCTGTGATCTTGGGCTCGTTGGACTCGTCTCGTCGAGCCGTTCGATTCGAGTATAAGCTCGTTAAAATCGGAGACCGTTTGGTAACTCAAATTTCGGTTTGAACCTTCCAACAGCGCTTCAGGTCCATGATTCGGACCCATTTGGGCTCAGATAGGGTCGAATTTGATGTCGTTGAGTTCGTATTTCCGAGACGCTCAGTTCGACTATAAGTTTGCTGAAATCGGAGTTCGGGTGCTCTCGGAATTAATTTTTGAAGTTTCCAACTAGCTTTTGCCTTGAAATTAGTGCCCGATCAAGCTAATTTTGTGATGACGTATCAATAATCATTATAGAATAAAATTTTAGTGAATATTTATTTTATTCTTTTAATTCTTCTTTAATTATTCATAATAATATTTAATTAAGTATATAAGCTGAGTTTGAATAAAAATTTTCAGCCTATTTATTAAATAGCCTCAATATTAATAAAAAATAATTTATTTCTATTTGACTCGGTAATCTAATTTTGATATTCAGAAATATCTCCTCTATATAAATAGTGAAAGGAATCGTTATTTTTTAAAATTCATGGTTGTGAGGTGAGAGAGAGAGAATCCATAAGAGAGAGAAATTAAAGATCTTTAAATTCTTTAATGAAAAAAATATTCCTTGATACGGCCTCAGAAAATTATCTTGATCGAGCATGAATCTCGAGGCAAAAATTAGTTGGAAACTTTAAAATTTAATTTTGGTAGCTCCCGAACTCCGATTTCAGCAAGCTTATAGTCAAACTGAGCGTCTCGGAAATATGAACCCAATGACACTAAGATCAACTCAATCCGAGCCCAAATGAGTCCAAATCAAGGACCCGAAGCGCTGTTGGAAGGTTCAAACCGCAATTTGAGTTACCAAACAATCTCCGATTTTGACGAGCTTATACTCGAATCGAACGACTCGACTCGACGAATCCAACGAGCCCAAGATCTCCGAATTCCGACATCATTAAGACCTATAAATGCCCAACAAACGGTGCATGATCAAAGGATTCAATATCTACCGTCCATTCAAAACAGTCCCAATTCGCCCCTGATATCACGCCTATTTACGGGCTAAGCCACTCCATAAAAACTATAAATAGAGCCCTCATTCTACACCAAAGGGACTGAAGGGAAGAGAGAGAAGAAGAAGAGGAGAAAGGGGAAAAGGAGATTCCTCACCTTCTCGACCACCGCCGGAGCTCTTCCTGTCGCCTGAAGACGCCGGAACTCTGCCGGATTTTTGGGAAACGCAGGAAATTTGTAGAATTTTGTAGACTTCTTGGGAGAAACAAATTGTACTCGGATTATCCCAGTTTGTGGGACGAATCCGCCATTTGTAATATACAAAAACACTAGTGAAACTTTACAACTGGGCGAGGCCCCGTAGTTTTTTCCCTTTTTGAGTTTTCCACGTAAAAACTCTAGTGTTTACATTTTTTTCCTGCTTGTGTGTTAAATTTACGTGCAACGCTTGGACGTGAATCTACAAACTCTACCGCCGCATATTTTCTAACACGCAACAATATTTAAAATGAAAACTTCCAAAAAAGGATTGACGTTGAAGCACAACTTATCTCAAAGGGTGGAGCTATAAATTTTTATAAATGGGGAATTGATTAATTTTAAAATACTATCGATCTCTTTTCCATAATTTTTTTAACACTCTATTTAATAGATCATAGTGATATTATATTGATCTTCTAAGAATATTAGTATTTAATTTCAAAAATTTGTTATATTCTATTGGCTGTCTGATAAAAATATATATACTTATCTTATTTTATTTTAAATATTTACGTATTAGTTTTATTTTAAAAAAAGAAATTAATTTATAACATACATTATTTTTCTTTGTTTGTGTATATAATAGCTTTTAATATATTATTTTTCCTACAACAATTTCACAATCATCTTTATAAAAAGTTATTGCAAACAAACCCTAAATAATATAAAATAAAATGATAATGAAGAAATGCTGAAAGAAGATTAAAGATATCGTAATTTGCTTTTATATGACATCATAAAAATGGTACAAAATTGTAGACCTTAACGACACGAAGGTCGTAGCTGCTCCATGGAGAGAGGAAGGGTTGTGACTCTAGCCACGATAACTTCGATGAGACAGAAGAGACTATCGAAAGAGATAGAGAAAGAAAAATAAGAAGAAAGAAAAGAACTTTTTTAATTTTTTATATTATGTGAATAATAGGCATATGTGTATGATATCTAAAACAAATGCTTTTTTTTTTAATTGGATGTGGATGTGGATGTGAATGTGGTATTAATTTTATTATTACAAAGTTATGACATTGGTAAAAAAAATATTACATAAAATATATCATTCAGTTTTCGGTTTTCATTTTTATCCTTTTTAGGGGTAAAAACGCAAATGAAAATTGAAAGCTTTGTCTTATTTTTAGGATTCACTCTCATTTACATTTAATAGATGAGCTTATTCAACCAACCCACTCATCATAAAGGCCCAATTTTTTTATTCCCCTAATGACAAAAAAAAAAAAAATTTAAGTTAGAATATTTTGATATATTTTGTATGATTTGTTTAATTTTTTATATTAAGTGTTATATGTTATTATAATTGAAATATTAAATAATATAATTAAATTATTATTTATGAATATATTCATCATAGAATAAAATTTAGTGAATATTTAATAATTTAGTTATATTATTTAATAATTTCAACATACTTATTTATCTAATAGTTATTTTATATCTTCTATATTTTATTATTTTAATTCTTTCTTAATTATTCATAATAATATTTAATTAAGTATATAAGCTGAATTTTAATAAAAAAATTCAGCCTATTTATTAAATAAGGGCAATATGAATACAAAATAATTTATTTGTATTTGACTCGGTAAGCTTTAGATATTCAGAAATATCTCCATTATATAAATAGTGAAGTGAAGCGTCATTTTTTTTAATTCATGGTTGGTGAGGTTAGAGAGAGAATGCAGGAGAGAGAGAAATTAAATATCTTTCAAATTTTTAATAAAAAAATATTCCTATAATTATATCATCATTTTTATAATCAAATTTAATTTCTTTTCTGATTTTTAAACCAGCATTTTTTTTACAATTTTTTTTTAAATAAATGAATTAAAAAGCTGCTTTAAAAAGCAGAAAAAATTTGTCCGAAAGAAAACCAAGGCTTTGTTAGAGATAGTTTGCAAGATACAATTAAATAGTAGTGTATCTCGGTGTCAATTAGCATAAGGAGATTGTGGTTAAGAGGCGATAGTAGAAGATGATAGTCAAGCAATGATGATTAGGCAAGAGTGTAACTAGCTAGCGGTGATCAGTGATGTCAATCATTAAGAAAAGTGCTATAATTCTTTCAAATTTATGAACTCTCTCATTGCTGGTTTCTTTCATGTGCGTAATGAGAGTATGCGTATATTTTTTTAGTATCATTTTGATTAATTTTGCAAAAAATGCCTAAACACTATCAGACGGTCTTTGTTCATCCATTTGATCATACAAGATTCTTTAAGTATTTAAGAGTCTTAATGATAATAGAATTTATGCACTTTTTTTTTTCTTGTCCACCTATTATATGATTTAATGACTATAAAGAACTACTCTTTTTTATGCCAAGGTTGGCATATTAGTATTGTAACAATATTTTATTATTATTTAGATCAATCAAAGGCACTACCCAAAAGTGCTATAGTAGTGATTTTTTAGGACTTTAGCAACAATTTTAATCGATGAAAAACCGTTTGTAGTTGTAGCAACCCAAAAATTATGAAATAATTAATGGTATTAGAGCATAGTTGCTGGAAAAATTGATTTGTTATCAGAGTTGTAGGAATTGATTAAGACCTCGTTTGATTAGGCTTTTTTTCTCCATTTCCGTTTGAATACGTCGAAATCAATTAGTATTTACTGTTTGGAATCAAAGCTTAACAATAATTCCTTTTTAATAAACATCGTTTTTTCGGCGGTTACAAAATTCTTTTCGTATCTGCTTCTTCGGTCACAAAACGGAGTTTCAGAAGCGAATTGTGTCTTTTATAATAAAATCTCAAAAGCAGAACTTCTAAACAAACAATTTAAAATTACTTTCAAGTATTAATAAGCACTTTTAAAAATATTAGTCAAACATATCTCATTATTGAAACTCCATTTTATTGAACGGCTTTTTCTCAACCTCCTTTTCTAAAACTCCTTTTTATGTAAGTATAAACCGAATCAAACGAAGCCTAAGAATTGAATAGATTGACACTACCAAAAAATTAGCCTTTCGCAGCACATTTTTCGACTTTTCCCGGCGGTTTTACCCGCCACTATGTTTCTTTGCAGCGGTTTTACAACCGCTGGATGTCCGCCGTGATTTCAATGCGCTGCAAAGATATTCCGCAGCGGTTTCAGGACCGGCGGGGTAGAACAGTGAATGCGGATAATACCAGCGGTTTAAACCGCGATAATATTCCAGTTTTGAAGCGGTTATAACCGCAACGAATGTTTGAAAAATAAATGCTTACAGTAATGTGGCGGGTTTAACCGCCACGTTTCTGATAACTTTGTAGCGGGTACAACCGCCGCGAAGTTCCAGAATTTTTTTGTTGTAGCGGTTAAAACCGCCGCAAAGTTCCAGAATTTTTTTTTTAAAAAACCCGTAATTTACTTCCATCAAAAGATACAGTTTACAAATGCTGAAACAGAATAATCATCCACACAAGAGTAGCAATTGTCCAGTCAAGTTATTAATTCACCAAGCCATCTATTGCAATCAACATAGTTGGAGTCAACTGAGGCTATAAACACCTAAAGGGCATAAGCTAACTTAATGTACAAAATGAAAACAAATATATAACAATAAAGGATTTAATGCCGCAGAAAACTGCACATTTTTTAGGAAATTTTGATGGGTGATCAATCCAAGGAAATGACCTTTCAACATACTCGCAGAACTCTACGAATGCTAGGACTACCAAAAAATCAGATCTTTACAAACAAAAAATTGTATAACAACTAGAAATATCTTCATGAAATCACTTACAATCGTAGCATCAGATGAAAGATGAAACACAAAAATATTCACAATCCATATATAAGTCACTAAAGTCTCCAGCTGACTTGCTTTAGGAAGAGTGGAAATCCAAAGTTCAAACATTACAGACTGCAAAATAGTTGTCTTATTTTTAGTTTTTTTTATCATCAGTTGTTTTGCGCTCCTAATGAAGTTTCTTATTCTTTTTTTTTTCTTAGATAGTTGGAGTGTGTATCGATAGCAATTTTATGAACATTTTGCACGGTTATTGTTATGTGTAAAGACATTTACTTGGAGCATAATAAACAAGAGAACTCTAAGTAACAAAATTAAATTCATGCACCGCACACAGAATAAGCCATAGAACATTAAAGTTTCACATGTTCAGTTTTTTTTTTCTGATCGGAAGAGATGGACACTGCAAAGTCATCTTTTAAGCAACCATAGAAAATGAAATATGATGAGAGAGAGAGAGAGAGATCTACATATTGGAGAAAAGATGAATCAACCAGAATAAATGCTGAGACATGATAGAAGGCAAAACCCTACTGCGAGCAAGAATAAAGTGACATTTTCCATCAAAACCAGAAATAAAATCCATAATAAAAGAACTTGCAAGGCCTCAATCTAATCAAAATTAAAAAAAAAAAAAAAATGAAAAGCAGAAACGAGAAGAAGAATGAGAAGAAGAGGAAGAACAACATGAAGAAGAAGAATGAGAAGAAGAAGAGGAAGAAGGTGAAGAGACTTACCGTGATCACGAAAGGCCGCCGGTCGGGATTCGCCTTAGGAGCTGCGACGGCTATCGAGCACTCTTTCGGAATCGCTAGCATGGAGGAGGAAGGGTTTTTTTCCGACCGTGAATTAGGGCTGGGCCGATTCGTTCAATTGAGTAAAAATATTGCACCAGTTATAACCGGTGAAAAAAGTAAGTTTGCCGGCGGTTTTAACCGGTGCAACTTGCACCGGTTTTAACCGCTGCAAAAATATTCAAATTTGTGATGCAATTAGCTGCTTTGGCAGCGGTTTTTAAAACCGGTGCAAAAAACCGCTGCGAAAGGGCTTATTTTTTGGTAGTGTGAGTAGATTAAGATAGTAGATTGCCTTTAGAGAGGATTTGGAGGAAGATTCAATTGTAGTGCAAGACAATCCAAATATACTGTAGACAAAAGACTGTATGGTCAGGAAAATATAGTGAAAGATCAATCAACTGGGCGGATGAAAGAGCTGTCAGTGGTAGTTAGTGGGAGATTGTTGTACCACGACCGATTTAACCAACGCCAGTGATGTCATGTGTGTACAACTTGCAGTATCGAGAAGACAGACAATAACCTGAGAGTTCTACTGGTAAGGAGTTTATATTAAATGATTGCATGATCATATAACATATCATACATAATGACATGTGATCATATAATGAACTGTATGATTTTTTAATGAGTTTTGATTTGATTTGAGTTTTGATCGTACATATTTGATTTATATTGATTTTGTGCTCGAATCTTTAAAGAAAATATTGAGGATGATATTTTTTTTAAAGTGGATAGATTGTAATAGCCTGTATTTTAACCAAATCAAATAAATTTTTTTAGGAGTCAATATAAATGCAAATCACAAATCTTTTTTTTCATGACATAGTTAGGGATTCATTCAAAAATATTATTTATTCAGCTTCTTATTATATGAACTTCATATGAGTTGACCTAAATGAAGACCACAATACATTTAACCCTAATCATCTAAGGATAGCTCAAACCCAATAAAAATTTAAAAGAATTGGCTCAAATAATTTGTGCACAAATCTTAATGTGGTTGAATCCATTTGACATAATCTCAATCCATCCCTTCCCACCTAACTTCCAACACTAATGAAGACTTTCATTTTGGAGGTCATTTTCTAACATTTTCTTTATCCATATTTATTAGAAATTTAATTTCTCCACATCAACAAAATCTTTTATAAGACAAAATTCCTTATTATTTACCCTAATATTAGGATGCAATTGAAAGTCTTTGGATCTATTTTAAGATTCATGTAATATTAATTATTTATATGTTACACTAATCCTAAAGCATATCAAAAAAAATTATGATAATTTTTTTATCATAATATTATTATTATTATTTTTCCTTTTCTTCATCACAAGCTTTCTATCATGTTAAAACTTTTTCATAGGATCCTATGAATAAAGGCAAACAAATAATTCCATTGGAATTGGACAATATGATTAATTGTAATAATAATAGAACATTTTTTGTTTTCTAGAAATCTAAAGTATTCAGATCAAAATCTAGTTAGAATAATTTTAAAAATTTTAAAATTTATTTTAAAATTAATAAAATATTAATGTTTTATATGTTATATTCATCTCTAAATAGTATTTTTGTGTGCTCGTAAAATTCACAACAGTAGACAGAAGACGTAGTTATCGATTTTGGGCATTTGTGTCAATGATCGATGTTTGTCAATTTTATAAATGATGATGTATGCCGATATTATTAGCGACATCAGACGATAAAGTAGACGAGCATCAATGTTTGTGTTAATCACATGTAGGGGTGTAAGTGAGCCGAGCCGGCTCACAAGGCGACTCAAGCTCAACTCATTTATGAGCTCGCGAGCTGAGCTTATAGAGCTCAAGTTCAAACTTAAGAACGAACTCGAGTTCGAGCTTGAGCCAGCTCGGCTCGAGAGCTTGTGAGCCGGCTTGAATAATTATTAATATATTTTTAAATAATTTTATTTTATTTATTCAATTTCAATATTAAAAAAATATGAACCACCTAAGTTTTAAATAAAATAAAGATAAGTTTTATTTTATTATTTTAATATAGATTATATAATTTTTCTTACAATCTCTTTTTATATTTTTTTCCTTTTACAACAAATAAATATTTCTCGTTTATTATTATTTTTCTAACAAAAATGCTTCCTTTTTTCCAGCTAAAAATTTCGTCATCGTTCGTAACGCAGCAATTAATTACCGGAGGACCACCACGCAATCACTGACGTCGCTCATTTTACACGCCTTGGTAGATATTTAAGGGAGCATGTGCGAATTTTCTTCAATTCAAAAATTTTTCCAAAAAAAAAAAAAAAAGAAATTATTATTTTTTAATGAACTCTATTTTATTTAAATTGAAATAAATTTTAATACGAAATTTACTGGTACAATTTATTCATTTTTATTCAATTTAAATTCTTTTTTAATTATATATATATATTAAGGACCTTTAGAACTTTGATTTCACATAGTCAATTGAACTCATCCATGAGAATAAGTGAATGATCATCTACACGAGGGATTTTTGGAAGAAGGTAAGAGATTTAGGTATCGTTTCTTACTGTTTTCTAAAACAACTTTCTATTATAAAAATTTTTCGAACTAAAAAATTTTATACTAGAAAACTGCTTTAAAAAGCATTAAAAAGTTGTCCCAAAAGAAATATTGAAGAACTTTATTATATTTTTTTGTGTTCATCGCCAATGAAAACCATCTAAAATCACTGTAGTCATCCGGCTATTATCGATATGCTGCTAACGTCTAATTCCATTATTGAATGAAAATTGTTCAACCGTAAACACCTAACTTCTATAAATCCTATAATAGAATTGCATAACAATTGCGGATAAAATTGTGGATAAAATTGAATTTTAGTTTCTATAATTATATAATGGATCATTATAATTGGATTAGGGCCATCCGTTTTCCTTCATTTATTAGATTTTTTACGTAAAAATTTTGGATATCTTACTATTTTTATCTGTGCGTCTACGACTATAAATTTTCTAACACGTAATATATAATTATCTCAATTTATCCTCTTAGGATTTTTTCAAATTACATTTAGATAAATGAGTCTAAATTTAGAATTAATTTGAAGTTGATCTCAACAGAAGCTTTGAAATTTCATCGTCTTTAACCACTCTCAACGCACTGTTCTAATTTATATATATTCCAAAGCCTTTTCTATAAATAAAAATTACCCGTTGAATCTTATCGAGATTACCAGCCATTGGACCAGTCATCGTCCCCATCTCTTTTCTCCTCATTTATAACAGCCAGATCCCAAGGTTTCCCATCCGCTTCCTCTCTCTCTCTCTCACGCACGCACTCACTCTCCCTCTCTCTCTCTCTCTCTCTCTCTCTCTCTTTCCGGTGATGGCTGTTGGCAGCAGCAGAGACGATCGTCTCATTGTGAGTTTCGGCGAGATGCTGATCGATTTCGTGCCGACGGTGTCGGGGGTATCGCTGGCGGAGGCGCCGGGGTTCATAAAGGCGCCCGGAGGCGCTCCGGCGAATGTCGCCATCGCAGTTTCTCGACTTGGTGGCCGGGCAGCTTTCATGGGGAAGCTCGGCGACGATGAGTTCGGCCGGATGCTCGCCGCGATTCTTAGAGATAACGATGTCTCCGACGAAGGTGTTACTTTCGACGCTGGAGCGCGCACGGCGCTAGCTTTTGTTACTCTGCGCTCCGATGGCGAGCGGGAGTTTATGTTCTATCGTAACCCTAGCGCTGATATGCTTCTTACGCCAGCTGAGCTGGATCTGGATCTAATCCGCAGGGTTCGTCAGATTTCTCGCCTTTTACCTCCTTGTTGGATTCTAGTTTTTTTAGATCTTTTGTTTAAGCAGGCTTTAGAATATTTTATTTACAGTTATGCCCTTCGATACATTCTATGGTTCTAAGTGCTAAAACTACCTTGACATCCCAAAAATGTATTTTTTTTTTTTTTACTTTTATTTCAAGGAAGGCTTTTCGTTTGCTTTTTTTTTTTTTGTAGATCTAAATCGCTTACATGGATCTATATCATTTAAATGATATACGTTTATATAAAGACAAATTGGCAGTTGCTTGATACTTCCATGAGGGAATCGTTCAGGATCCTAGCTGAAACATTTTATTGCAAGTAGGGTAAAATTATGGACGTTCATAAACTAGTTATTTACAAAATCCTGTGAGGAATTCCAATAGAGATTTAATGACAAATTTCTTCAAAAAAATGTTTTTAAAATCTTTTGCAACTTTTATTGTCAATGTCTACACTAGATTCAGATTTGTTGTTAAATGCAAAAACGCAAATGTTGATCTATGAATTAGTCTCTTTTTTACAGATTTGTTCCTCAGAAAGAGTCAATTTTAACCTATGGTTCATCTCTGAAAGCAAGTCTCAAAATTTGTAGGTAAGGAGGAGATAAATTTTAATGCAAAAATAGGTCCGCAAGATAGAGTTTTTTGTCGTAAAAGAAAATTCCTTTGTTTTTTGGATATTGGGAATGGATCAAAGTCTTCCAGAACCGGAAGAACGTTTAAAGATGTTAATTCTGCGACTATTAAATTAACCTCTTGTTCTTGTGAGGTTATTAAGGAGTGCTTCTGATTCTGATATCTTTTTTTTTTTTTTTAATTTTTTTTTAGTGGTGTTCTGTTTCTAGAGTAGATTTCTTATCTTTGGTGTCATATTCCACTAGCAGGAAAATCACCATCCTCTCTATTCATTTAGATTTCAATATTATGACCTTCAAATCTTAAACCAAAATTATATATTCTTTTAAATATCATTAAAACTAGTAGAATATTTAATTTCAAGACTTTTTAAAGTTTTTATGATTATCTTTTGAATGCATCAATTTTTTTTGCAAAATATGGAGATTTTGAAAGGGCTTCAAGTTGAAACCTTGATGATATTTAGAGCTATTTGATGATTATGATTGGTGAAGAACATAGATAAAGTTAATCTTTTAAGAGATCTTTATAAAATTTGATTTCTAGGGTATCTTTTTTTTTTTTTTTGATCATCCCTGTTTTTTTTTTTTGCATTTTGATTAACGTTAATTATAATGAAAATTGTTGAAATTCAAATTGCAAGTAATTTTCACCTAGATCACAAACTATATTATAGGAGAGTCACCATTCTCTCTGTAAGTGGAGAAAAATTCATCTCATGCTTATTTTATTCCTTAGGATGGTGGCAGGGTAAACTTTATGCTAATATTTTAAAAGAATATTTCATTCTATGTTTAAGTTGTGTAGATCTTGGAGCTGGCTATGACTAATGGGACCATTTGCAAGATTAATTATTCTGTGCGGACACCAAACACCATCCGAAGACCAACCAGAATGCGCCACGTCACCCCTGTACTTGGTACCAAGGCTCGGTACCGCTAACGTGGTGCATTTTGGTTGGTCTTTGGACGATGTTTTGCGTCTGGTCTCCACAGAATAATTTCTCCATTTGCTAAGGATGGTAAAGCATAAGGCCTTATCCTGTGATTCGCTTTATTTGCCATTCTTAAAACATTGCTTAGTTTGTGAAGTTTTAGAAAATTACAAGTAGTAGCCTAAATATTTACGTATTGTGGCTAACTTTTATGATGTGACTTCTTCCTAAGCCTTTTCTTTGTAACTTATCTTATTAGAAGAGTTTAAAGGTCACCAGGGAATCCATGGCTTTAGCTTTTGGACTATAGGATTCTCTGTATTTATAAAACTTTTTTCTATTGTTATGGGCATTACAAAGCATCCATGGATCTGGGATAGCTAGACCATTTTTATAAAGGCTTAGCTGCACATTTAATCAGTTCTGTCTTTTGTAGTGATATTTTGTAGCAATTCGTTGCATCAGGTGATCCAATTTGATACAAAGTATATTTCATGAGTTCAAATTCCTGAGGCAATAGAATAAGAAAACAACTTCCATGTCTCTTGCAAGTTCATGTTGGATGATTAAGTTATGGACCATAGAGGAGTATCTAGAGGACGAGATAGCAACTATCATCATGTCTCATCCATGTCTACGGTGGATGATTGGGTTATGGATTTGCTTTTGACCATGGAAAATGATTGAGTTATGGGCGTTATAGCGCACCTGTGGATCATGGACAGCTGAACCATTGATTATAAGTCTTAGGCTTCGTTTGGGACAGCTTTCTTACTGCTTCTTAAAGTAGCTTTCTAGTACAAAAATTTTAATTTTTTAACGAAAAAATTGTTTTAAGAAATAGTAAAAAAGCAGTACCAAATAAAGCCTTAGAGTGCATTTAGGATAGCTTTACTTTATAAAATGCTCCAACGCATTTGTTAGATTACAATTTTCTTGATTTTCAAAAATTTCTCTGGTAAGAAATGGCTTTCCACAATTAGATACTTACTAGAGTTTGGTAGTACAAGAAATAATGGCCACAACTGATTTAAAAAATTCTGCTTATCCACATCAATTCCATGATTAATTCTATAGATAGCTTCAACTATCCCAAATAGACAATTAGTTGTGCCTTTTCCATCTGTCCAGGCTTTTGTAAGAGTTAGGTATGCTGAGTGGTTCTATGGCAAAAAGCCTCTGGAATCTACATTGGGAGTAATTGTAGGATTGCATCAACTATAGGTTAGTTTCTGGTTTGATGAGCAGGGTTTTAAATTTGAACTTTAAAAATAACATTGCAATGAAAGATTTGTATTTTTCTATTAATTCGTTACTTCTGCACGAAGGATTTGTGTAATTAAGAACAAAAATATATATGGAGGAGGTTTTTCTCGTCATAAAATCTAATTCTTTGGCTTGCAGTGTTGTAACTTCTGAAAACAAAAAGTGATTAAATTGGTTGCATTTATGTTTTTGTAAGTTTTTAGCAAGTGAATGCAGCAATTCTTTTCCGTTTCTCTGGGCACACACATTTTACAGGAAACTAAAAAAGTGTTCTTCAGATATAATCTGACTGCTAATATTGTCTTTTTACAGGCGAAAGTATTCCATTATGGATCTATAAGTTTGATCACAGAACCGTGCAGATCAGCTCATTTAAAGGCCTTGGAGGTTGCCAAGGAAGCAGGAGTTTTACTCTCGTATGACCCAAACCTTCGGCTGCCGCTGTGGCCATCTGCTGCCGAGGCAAAAGAACAAATTTTGAGCATCTGGGATCAGGCTGATATCATTAAAGTTAGTGATGTTGAGCTCGAATTCTTAACCGGCAAAGATTCCGTAGAAGATGAAGTGGCCTTGTTGCTTTGGCGGCCAAGCTTGAAGCTTCTGCTGGTTACCCTTGGTGAGAAGGGATGCAAATATTACACCAAGGTAATCTTTAACATCGCTATATTAGGCATTTTAGTTTTTTTTAGAGAATCTTTATTTTTAAATCTGATCCTTTATTTCTGATTCTGAGATTGTTTATGCTGATTTGTTATTTCTAAGAATTGAATGAAAGGGAAGCCAATATAAATAAATAAATACCTATTTATAATCCAAGAGTTAACAATAGGCCTTCAGCCCAAAGCAAAGCATTATTCTACGATCACTATCACATTCAAATGCAATCAAGTAAAATATCCCATGTTATTAACTTCTTTCATTCAAAGGTTTGACTAAGGCTTAGTTTGGGACGGTTTTTTACAGCTTCTTAAAACAGCTTTTTAGTACAAAATTTTTTATTTTTGTACTAAAAAGATGCTTTAAGAAGCAGTAAAAAAATCGTCCCAAACGAAGCCTAAATCACTGACTTATACTCTGAATCTTCACCACCAATTGATCTTCTTGCCCAACCTGTAGGATTTTCGAGGGGCTGTTGAAGCCTTTAAGGTTAGCCAAATTGACACCACTGGAGCTGGTGATGCATTTGTTGGTGCACTACTCACCAAACTCGTTGATGATATGTCAGTATTACAGGTAATCTAATGTACTCTATGAACTTATTTAGTTGGATTTTCAACATTATAAATTTTACTCATTTTGCATTTAAAACCCAATTTTTTGTTATGTTGTGAAGCCTAAACAATTTTTTTTATATATTTCACACTACAGGATGAAAAGAAACTAAGAGAAGTTCTGAGATTTGCAAATGCTTGTGGAGCAATCACCACCACGAAGAAAGGAGCAATTCCTGCTCTGCCCAGCCTTGCAGAGGCCCTGGCTCTTGTGGAGAAGCCATAGAACAACATCCCCAACAAAGCCTGGCCTATTTTTGCTTCTCTTTGCTTGCATAATAAGCTTATTGTCATGTTCTATGTGCACTTATGGCCATCAGGCAGCTCTATTTCTTTTATGTTGTGTCATGATTTCTTCCATGTTTTCTATCCAATGTTTGTGTGATAAACTTTTTGTATTATGTTGCAGTAACTATTGATATTTTGTAAAATGTAAGTGAAAAGCTTATAGGAGATCTCAAATTCTACACTGCATTCTCTTAAACTCTGATTTCTTCTTGGCTTAAACTTGATTTTGATTAGTTAATTGAACTTGAGTTTAGTTTTAGGAGGTTGAGTCTACTTATTTATTATGAAAAAAAGGATGTTAATGAGATTTGTAATAATAAAATGGTTTAACAAAAGCATAAAAAATAAGAGGAAAATAATAATAATTTAGTTGAGACTTCAAAAAATTTAGAAATTTTAATTTTTTTTAAATATTTTGTACTTACATAAATGAATAAGAGTATTTTAAGAGGTATATTAATGCAGTGTATACAAGTTTAAAATCACTCAATTTTGATGACACTTGGCATTTAAATGCTAAATGAATGATCAATGATCAAGAGAATCAACATAGGTTATCTAGCAATGTGTGGAAATTTTGATTGAAATTAGCAAAATATTGTTTCAAAAAATTACAATAGATTCTCATTTTCAACACGAAAGAAATTTGAAATCGAGAAGAGCCTAAAGTTCAAAAAAAATTAAGATTTTATCCAATGATTAATGAAGATGATCACAACTAATTATCGCTCGATCATTGTTATATACTTGTTATCATTAGACCGTCATCACACATGACCATCATTGTCCACCAACAGAATTGACAACTACTAACATGCATTTCTCTCTTGACCATCGTCATCACCCTCAATTGCTTCTTCAACAATATCTACTATATTCACAAGAGGCCTAACTAGTGATCCATACTTTGTAATCTAACCTTCACCCATCTTGGGGAAGAGTGAACTTTTATAATCTCAATTATACAATTGATTATTTCAAGTACACCAAGGCTTATGACTTTACCCCTTTTTGAACTTTCACATAAAATTAGTCAATCTTATGAACTTATTTCACCTATATGTACAATAGATCTTTATTTAGTACTAAAATAGGCATTCTAATTCTATCACTACAAATTTCCCACCATAAAATAGTTAGTCATTCTCTATGGGAATTAATCCCAATATTCTATAGGCCTAAGGTTGTGTTAGACCAGTCCATTGGACCGATCCAGCCGGTCCAGACGTGACCGGCTTACGAGAAATAGGCGGACAATTCTCCGCCTCCTGTACGTAGGAGCCGACCGCCCACTCTTCAAGAAGCTATTTAGGAAGATTTTTGAACGGAATTGGATGGAACTTTCAAAGTAGGGGTTGTTTAGAGATTTCCTTTTGGATTATATGCATTAAATAATTTATTTTCCTAGGATTAGGGCATCTTGAATTTGGGTTGAATTTAAGATCTCTTAGGTTTAAGTTTTCTTTAGGTTCTAGCGGCATCTAGAGATTTGGAGAGATCAATCCTACTCTCGAATAGAGAATCAATTGTATCCCATATGGGTTTAGGAAATTAAGCTTAATTCTCCCAAGTTTGTGATCAAGCTTAGGGATTAAGGCTTAGGATTGACTTGACTAAACCATAGTTGCCTAAGTGGGACCTAAGAGGCAAGTTAGCCATTATGAGTCTATGGTCAATGTTTGGATTGGCCTAGGTTATGCTAGGTTTGAGAATTTAATCAATTCTTCCAATTTGACCAAGGACAAAGTATCTAAAGCTAGGCTTGACCATGAGAGATTTCTTATAACATAATGTTACATAGCAAGATATAGGACCAACTTAGGTTCGTTAAAGCAATATGATCTTCGTTTAGGAGAAATTATTCAATGCAGAGTCTGAACGCAAAGCTACGTCCGAACTATGGGTGCACATAATGTATTTATACTATGAACTTCTATTTTTATATAAAATTTGTACACCGTGTACACTTACATGTCTAGATGCAACTCTATATCCGAACTTTACAAAATAATCTCTTATTTTAGAGTACACTAACAAGTTAAGTTAAACTATACTAAGTCTATGGCGAATCGAATGGGATCAAACCAACTAGGCCTTTGTGAAAACCTTGATTCAAAACTTAATTATTTTACTCTTGAGTTAATAATAAAATAATATTTTCATCTTCCAAAATTTTTTTTATCATTATTCCCAATTACAAAGAAAAAAGCCACATTTAAATCCATTTTTTAGTGCTAATTTCAAAATAATCCCTAGAATTTTAATTATTCCAATTACCTCCTTATAGGTTACATTTATAACAATCACATTGAAAACACAAATGGTATAATTAGAAAAAAAAAAAGCCAAACTTTAGAAAATATGAAGAAATGAAATCATCAACTAAAGTGAAAATATTTGGCATCACATAACAATATTTTTGGGTAATAAGAGAGGAAAATATGAAGGTAGAGAATATGATAAGAGACCTTTTTTCCCATCAGTTTCTCTCTATTATATTTTTCTCTCTCTTATTACTCTCAATAGCTTAGAAAAGTTAACAGAAGGGAAAAAAAGAAAAAAAAAAGATTCATATGTACAATTTGCTGGAGCAAATTAAGAAAAAAGCCTAACTTGCAAGGCTCATATGCAGAGTCATAGGAGGGGTAGATTCAAATTCATGAAGAATCACAGAAGGAAACCTGCACAATTTATAACATCATGAGTGTCTTGGAATACAAACTTCAATGCAAACAATGAAATTAAAGATTCATTTTAGACAACTTTCTTCTTGCTTTTTAGAAAACAACAAAAAAGTTGTCCCAAATAATCATATACATCTACATTCAATGAAACAATACTCAATGGCCGAATTAAGATTTCAAGTGGAGATGAGATTAAGCCTTCATTTGGGACGGCTTTCTTACTACTTCTTAAAGCAATTTTTAGCACGAACATTTTAATTTTTGCACTAAAAAGCTGCTTTAAAAAGACGTAAGAAAGTCATCCCAAACGAAGCCAAAGAAATGCATCTCAGATTTAAACAAAGTTCCTAAAATATATATGTACTGAAGAAATTAAGGGTAAATTTTCTATGATTTACAAGTGGGAGCCATCATGTCATTTATATTAGCTGTTCAATTTAATTTTGCACCTATCATTCAAGTAATACTTGTTGGAGGGATCATAATGCTAATGAATTCCAGCTGGGCAATATAAAATTACTCTCATTTTGTGATAAATCTTCTAATTCAAAAAAAAAAAAAAAAGAGAGCCTAAGGGGACCGAACTTAGAAAATTTCTGAATATAATATTTGAAATTCAAAATTAAAAAGGAAACAAAGCTAACCTATATCAAAGCCATGCTTGCCGCCTGTGCTGGCTCTGGAGAAGGTAACATGAGCGAGCTATTACATAGCATGGCAGAAGAAAACCAGCAAACTGCAGAGATATCTGAAGATTGAATCTGTTTGTTAGGTTCTAATAGCCATAGAAACACTTATATAGAACTTCAGTAGCAATAAAAAATATAAAAATTAACAGATTAGAAGTGAAAATGAGTACATTTTCTTGAAACAAAACAAACTAATCCACCTAAAAGACTAAATTTTTAAAGGAAAATGGCAAACTGACAATCACCAGTGAAGATTAATTACATATAATTCATATATTTTCTTAATCTAGCCTTGTTCTTTGAAAATAAATATAAGATGTATTAGCTAGTTATTCTCTCTTGATACAATGCAAGAAATCATTTCAGTAATTGCTCATTTCGCCAAATAGGAGAGGTTAAACTTACATTGAAGAAGGCAGACACATCCTGAACCATCAAAGGGTCGCTTGTGACCATGAGAATTTGGCGAAAAAATAAAAGCAGCATCAACTACAGAAAACCAACAACCGCTTTCAGAACTCCATACCGACTAAGTTCATAAATCCGACCCAAAATGGATTGGATAAGGCTAATAATGATGATATAAAAGGATTATTAGTGTTTAAATGGTATTAGAACATACAATAAGAGCAACAACTCTGCAACAGGCAATGCCACTGTTATGTGCAGCTGCATAATCTTCATATTCAGCTTGAAGTAACTCCTGCTCTGCAGCAGCAATCGCCAGGAAATGGGAATCATGCAAATCAATCCTTGGACCCCAGGTTTGTCTATCAGGAAATTGTCAAAAAGAGCATTTCAGATTATGAAAAAAGATTTTTTTTTTTTTCCTAAAAAAACAAGATAAACTGAATACTGCTAGTTACAATCCCAACTTATCAGCTGGATAATAAGTTAGATATCTTATTCTACAATTTTATACCAATAAGCTAGTTAAAGTTATTTTGTTGATATCATATCTACCCAGAAAAAAGAAAAGAAAAAAAAAAGCAACTTCAATATTAAAAAATTAGGACAATAGGAATCTTATGGCTCAAAACCATGCTACAGATTTTGCATTGTTAACTTCGAAGTCAGTTATGGAAATAACCAGTCCTTATCCCAAAATTGAAATATCTGTTAAAATCTCTTGTAAAGTTGAGCCAGAGAGGAGCTCAGAGTAATCTTTCGTATAGCAAATAATTTTCCTTTGAAACAGATTCTAATTAAGGCCAAAACATCCTATGTTAATGATGAATTTGTCATCAAAATGGAATTTTTATATCCAACCTGTCGATCCCTAATTATGAGCAACAGATGTTAGACCTTACCAATTCATGCGGGGCTGTAGCTGATTTTCACTGCTATTGATCTCTTGTAGCAGGGTAAGGGATTGCTTAGTAGTTGATTGCCTGTAGCGGAATTCCAAATCCGCTTATTGTGGCGGATGCAGGATTTCTATAGCAGATTTCCTAATGATGATCTCCTCTACGTTGGATTTTTCTTCCTATTGTGGGAATTCAGAGTACGGATTTTCTGTGACTTAGTTATGGTTTCTTTTCCAGGAACAAGCAATGAATACGCTATGATTTACGTATTATAGATTTGAACGAACAGACCTTTTGAGGAAAATCTATAAATAGAGAATATGAGACATGCAATCGGATATTTTTTACTATAAAAATTTCTTCAAGATTCAAACCTCGTGTTTCAGAGGGATGCGTGATTCCTTCGAATTTGGTGGATGAGCTGCTAATTAATTTTGAGCAAATTGATAGGAAACACTTGAATATCTCAAGAATTTCCTAGCAATCTTAGGAAAACAGCGATAATTCTCCACAAAAATCCACACAAAACCAGTAAAACAATAGATAATGTGTTATTTGATGAAATAGAAACGGAAAATAGTAAGATACAATTGATCCTCTATTTGAGAGGATGATCTATCTCTCCCAAATCTCTAGACGTCATTAGAGCCCAAAAGAAACCTAAACATAAGAGATCTCAAATTTCAACCAAATTCAAGATGCTCTAACCCTAGAAAAACCATCTATTTAATGCATACAATCCAAAAAGAAATCTCCAAACACTCTATATTCAAATTTTACTCCTAACTCCACCAAAAATTCTTCCTAAATAGCTCGGTTGGCCCTAGAGTGCGTTCGACGCGTACAATAGGCGGAAGTTCCGCCTGCTTTGTCTGTAAGTTGGTCCCATATGGACCGGCTTGACCGGTCCAGTGGACCGGACCGGTCTAACAAACTCCCCTCCCAAAGCCCCACCATGAGGAATGAACAAATCTGCTATTTAAGAACTTGACTAATACCATTATACACAAAAATGGGCTGACACGAAGTCGAACGATCCTTTGCCTCGAGCATCTCCTTGATTAATCTCTCAATCTCTTCGTTCTTGATTTGGGGATGACGGTATAGATGAACACTAATAGGTGGAACTCCTTACTTCAAGATGATAACATACTCGCGTTCCCGCGAAGAATTCAACCCTTGAACTTGCTAAAACACATTTCGATACTGTTGTAGGGGTGGTAGAATCATGTATGTTGCTTCTATCTTCTCCCTCTCTTTTTCTTCTTACAAATTCTGCTTCACCATTTCCTCTCCTTGGAAGTGGCTCCAAAAGTAGCATCGCCTCTTCTTCCCCCACTATTTCCACCGCCTGATTCTCCCCCATTATTCCCTATATCAGGGTTACTCACATTTTCTTGTTCGGTCAACGATGCTCTCACCTCCGATGTTGTCGGTTTAGGTCGGCCCTCAAGCAGCTTCTTTATCAACTCCTCCATAATGGCAAATTTCTCATCGATCTTCTTATGGATGGCTGAAAATAGATTTTTGAAATCTAAAATCTTTTCTACAAAATTTAATTTCAATTGCCCAATCTCGCCTTCCAATACTTTTACTTTTCTTCCACTATGAGTGCCTGGATTGAACAACTTTGATACCAATTTGATAGGAAACACTTGAAGATCTCAAGAAATTCCTATGGATCTTTGGAAAACAACGAGAATTCTCCACAAAAATCCATACAAAACTAAGAAAACAATAGCTAATTTGTATTATTTGATGAAATAGAAACGAAAAATAACAAGATACAATTGATCCTCTATTCGAGAGGATCTATCTCTCCCAAATCTCTAGACAATGCTAGAGCCCAAACGAAATCTAAACAGAAGAGATCTCAAATTTCAGCCAAATTCAAGATGTCCTAACCCAAGGAAAACCAACTATTTAATACATACAATCCAAAAGGAAATCTCTAAATAGTCCCTACATTCAAATTTTCCTCCTATCTGCCCAAAAAATTCTTCCTAAACAGCTCGGTTTGCCCGAGCGTGCGTTCAGCGCGTACAAGAGGCAGAAGTTCCACCTATTTCATCCATAAGTCGATCCCTTATGGATCGGCTGGACCGGTCTAACAGAAATTCATCTCCATGTACCAATATGAATCATGCATTTCTTATCATGGTAACTTCTTTCATTGACCAAATTTCTCCTACTTGTTATTATTTGCTAGTGCTATTCATTTTGTTCTAGTTTGACACAAAAATCTATTTATGATGTTTAAATTATAGTTACAAGATGGTTAATTCAAATTTATTATGAATTTTCATATTTATTCGATTATAAAATTGTCAATTGGATTCGGTTAAATTCAGAGAATTGAAGAGGCAACAACAACAACATCATCAAGCCTTTATCCCACTACGTGAGGTCGGCTACATGAATCCCTTTTCTCCATTGTGTCCTCTTAAAAGTCAAATTCTTGTTTAAATCTAACAAAGAAAGATCATTTCTAATATTTTCTAACCAAGTCTTTTTAGGCCTTCCTCTACCTTTGTTAACATAAGACAAATCTAATACCTCTACTTTCCTAACCATGTCATGAGAATTGAAGAGGGAAAAGTCTTAATATTATTGCATAAAGCTCTCCCTATATATAGATCTATAAAAGATACTTTAATAAGGAAACAATAATTACAGAATAATGCATAATTGATAATTGTACATTTGTACTAATATAATCCTTCTTAAATCAGCCACCCAAATATGAAAGGAGATTGGCATGATCCAGGTACCATGTTGGCCATGGGATCAAGAGGTCCTATGGCTGAGATGGTTGGGGTGATATTTGACCGATTCTAATGCATGAATTTACTAATAGCAATAAAAGAAAGAAATTTATTGGCTTATTTATGTATTAGTAAACTATGAATCCCAATTTCACATATGATTTATATAATCACATCATTCCAATTACATTAAGAAACTCTAACCTAAATCATCTTGCATCAAATTGGGCATCAAAAGTTATGGTTGCATCATCAAGTCAACTAAATATAGGATAAATTAGTTGGGTCAATAAAAAATAATTAATAATACAATTTCACAAAATTGTATAAGCTACTATGATTTTATACAAATACAAAATAATTATCATAAAGTTCAAAATTATATTTCTACATTTGATTAGACGTATAATAATAAAAAAATATTTTGGATAAGTGTTACTATTAAGTCATCAAAAGTTAATATAAAACATAGACAAAAGAAGCAATACCTATCATTTGATGATTATAGGAACCAACTGCATGATCAATTTAAACATGGTAAACAAGGTACATATAACAATTTAAAGTAGGGTCAATTACAGCACATTGGAACAAATGCAACAACTTAAAAAATCCAAGAAAACTTTAGTTTTAATTCAAACTTCAATGAGTTCGATTTAACTTTATTTCATGAGCATGTTTCAAGTAATTTCTTATATTATTTTCTCTTTATCTCTCCTCATTGTGAATCTGCAACAAATCTTCAGTTTGGCAATTCCATATAATTTGCTCCTACTACTATTTTGGATGATGAGATTATAATCACTGTTTATTATGGGTTCTAAGGATATCTTGTTAATTAGCAAGAAATACCTTTTTGATGACTTCAATTAATTTATAGTAAGAACATAATTTGTGTTTAGATTTACTTCATGAATGTCATAAGATCAATACGTTGAAGTCAAAATTTTTTCAAGTTAAGGCAAATTGCAACTAAACTAGCGAATTTCTAGCGCCACCAATGCTGTTGATTTTCTAAAGTAGGTTAAGAATTTCCTAGTCGTTGGTTGTTGATCGCGGAGTTCTAGTTCTCCTTCTTGAAATTGGAGCGGAATTTCTATAGTGAATTTCCTAAAGTTGATCTCATGTAACATATGTAAGGTTATTTTATTGTGGGAATTCAACAGGAGGGTTTTGAATTTGGTGCAACTATCTAACTTTTGCAGAAGTCATCTAGACTTGAATTTTGTCTTGGTGACTTGTTTTTTTTTAACCTAACTTTTTGTACATAACTTGCCAAAAATTTGCTAGTGCTCTTAATTTTGTTCAAAGGTTGACGCAGATAAGAATTTATAAGTGGTGATTAAATTACAATTTATTGTTAATTTTTTATGATTAATATTTATTGTTAGTTTTTATTTATTTATTTGATCATTAAATTATCATTTCAATTTGAATTCTCATATTTACTATTTGCATTAAAATAAACGAAAATCATTGGTTTATTTAGTGGTTTGAGGACTATGAATCTTATTGAAAGACAGTGGGACCCAGAAGTGCACGAATTTTGGTGGAAACTATTGAGCACATTGATTTATGGTTCTCACCATTAATCAATCCTCTTAAAATATTTAGATTATAATATATGTGCCTCCCTTTACTCTTCTAACAGTAGAGTGTCGGCCCCTCTTGGAGACTTTTTTTTTTCATTTTTCTGTAGCTTTGATTTATTTTCATTATAAGACTATTGCTAATACCTTATTTAAGATACTTCTTGAAGAAAGAGTTATTATATTATAAGTGCTTATGCTCCTCAAGTAGGTTTGGATATGAGTTCTAAATTAAGTTTTTGGAACGACTAAGAAGAATTAATACAAAAGATACCTCTTGAAGAAAGAAATTTTATTGGAGGAGATTTAAATGGACATGTTGGTAGAGAGGTAGATGATTTTAAAAGCATTCATGGTGGCCATGGATTTGGAACGACGAATGAAGGTGGCAATACCATATTAGATTTTTGTTTAGCTTATGATTTTTCAATTGCTAATATCTTATTTAAGAAAAGGAATGAGCATCTCATCACTTATAAAAATGGATATAGTACGACCCAGATTGACTATTTTCTTATTAGAAAATTAAATCGTTTAGATTGCAAAGATTGTAAAGTTATTCCGAGTGAAAATTTTTGTACCCAACATCGATTATTAGTTTTGAAATTTAAGATAAAAAGAGCATAAAGTAAAAAATAAAGTAAAACGTTTTTCTAGGATTAGATGGGGGCTTTTAAAAAATATTAACAAAAATATTTTTGAGAGTAAGATTTTAGATCTTAAGATTTTGTCTGTGCATGAGGATGCTAATGTTATGTGAAAAAAAGTGATTAGTGATATTAAAATATTGTAAAAGATGTGCTTGGAGTATCAAAGGAAAAAGCTCCTAATAGTAAAAATAGTTGGTGGTGGAATCCAATTGTGCAAGAAAAGATTAAAAATAAGAAAAAAAATTGTTATAAAAATTGATTTAATTTTAAAAATTCTGATAATTGGAAAATATATAAAGTGGCTCGTAAGGATTCTAAGAAAGCAATATGCGATATAAATACATTAGCCTTTAGCGATTTATATAATAGATTAAATACTAAGGAGGGAGAAAGATATATGTATAAGTTAGCCAGACAAAGAGATAGGAGTAGTAAGGATTTAATTCAAGTGAAGTGCATTAAGGATGAAGATCAAAAAATACTTTTCTTAGAATATTTGATATTCAACAAAGGTGGATGAGATATTTTGTTAAATTTTTTAATGAAGATTGTGAAAATAAAATTGACTATAGTGATCTTAGCACCCTAAATGAAAATAAAGATTTCTATTTTTATCGGGGTATTCGTAAAACTGAAGTTAGAGAGGCTTTAAAGAAAATGAAGGGTGGAAAAGCTGTTGGACCTGATGATATTCCAATAGAGATGTAGAAATGCTTAAGAGATGAAGGGATTTCTTGGCTTACTAAACTTTTTAATACTATTTTGAAGACTAAAAAGATGCCAGAATGAATGTTTATTCATATTTTTAAGAATAAAGGTGATGCACAAGATTGTACGAATTATAGAGGTATTAAGTTAATGTGTCATACTTTAAAACTATGGGAGCGAGTTATGGAGCATAGGTTGCGACGTGATACTAATGTTTCTCAAAATCAATTTGGATTCATGCCGGGTAGGTCGACTATGGAAGCCATACATTTATTAAGAGGTTTGATGGAGAAATATAGAAAAAATAAGGAGCATCTACATATGATATTTATTGATTTAGAAAAAGCATATGATAAAGTTCCAAGAGAGGTGCTATGGAGAGTTCTTGAAAAGAAAGGAGTCAATAATGCTTATATTCAATTCATTAAAGATATGTATGCAGGAGCTATTACTTGTGTTCAAACACAAGGTGGTTTGACCAAGTATTTCCCTATTTCAGTTGGGTTACATCAAGGATCAGCCTTAAGCCCATATCTTTTTGCTTTAGTTATAGATGTTCTCACTAGACATTTACAAGAGGATGTACCTCGGTGTATGCTTTTTGCTGATGATATTCTTCTTGTTGATAAAACTGGAGAGGGAGTTGAAGGTAAACTTGAATTATGGAGGGCAATCTTATAGTCTAAAGGTTTTCGCTTGAGTAGATCTAAAACGAAATATATGGAGAGAAATTTTAATAGTAATAGACCTAGTGAGGGGATTGTGACTTTGAGTGATCAAGTCATTAATAAGAGTACACGTTTTAGATATCTTGGATCTATTGTTCAGAGTGATGGTGAAATAGATTGGGATATTATCAGCAGAATTCAAGTTGGATGGTTGAAGTGGAGGAATGCATCGGGCTTGTTATGTGATAGAAATGTACCCCTCAAACTTAAGGGAAAATTCTATAAGATGGTAGTGAGGTCTGCAATGCTTTATGGTGCCGAATGTTGGCCATTAAAAGAGAAGCATAATACTAAGTTAAGTGTGGCAGAGATGAGGATGCTCAGGTGGATGAGTGGCTTTACCCTTAGAGATAGGATATGAAATGAGCATATACGTGAAAAGGTTGGAGTAGCTCCAATAGAAGATAAGATTAGAGAGAGTCGCCTTAGATGGTTTGGTCACATAAAAAGGCGGCCTTCTGATGACCCGATTAGGAGAGTAGAGGAATTAGATTTGACTTGTGTTAAGAAAGGTAGGGGTAGATCTAAAAAGATTTGGTTAGAAAATATTAGGAATGACCTTTTTTTATTAGATTTAAACGAGAATTTGACTTTTAATATGACACAATGGAGAAAAAGAATTCATGTAGCCGACCCCACGTAGTGGGATAAAGGCTTGATGTTGTTGTTGTTGTATAAGACTATTGAAAAAGTCTATATATATACCTCCACACCTTGTACATAATTAAATAATAAAATTCAAAATCATTTTTTTATATTTGTACTTTTCTACATCATATTAGAGCCAGGTTAGCGTTTTACTCTTTCAATCTTTGTTCTCTTTTTCTTCTTTCTTGCTAAGATTCTTTCTTCTCTTCATTATATTTGATTTCCTTGACTTTTCTTCCAAGGAGTCGATCAAAATGAATGGTGAAAATAAGATAAAGGTAGAAATCTAAGGAGGGACAAATCTCATATCACTTGAATGAAAGAAACTAATTAAGGTGATTATGAAGACTTTCCTGAAAGAAAAAGGTCCATGACCTTGTAGATCCTCCTCCATAGCCGAATAATCCAAAATCATTACCTTAGGATAAAGATGATTCCATAATCATGAAATGGTTGTAGAATATCATAATGTTTGAAATCAGTGAGCCATTTATGTTCCTATCTATGGCAAAAGAAATTTAGGAATGTCGTCAAATAAATATACTCAAAAGTGATGGATGTTTCCCTCATCTACAAGTTCAAAACTAAGATCTCAACAACCAAGCAAGGTAATATTTCTATTATTAAATACTTTAACACGATTAATGTTTATTTACTTGAACTAAATTATAACCAAAATTTCAAAATGACATGCTACGATGATACAATAATTCTCAAAATGTGAAGACATTTTCAAAAGAAAAGAGCAAGATCCATCACCTTGTGGATCCTCATTTGGAACTAAAGAAACCAAAGTTTGTACTTATGAATGAAGCTGATTTATTAGTGAATATCATGATGCCTAAAATTAGTGAATCATTTATGCTCTTGTCTGCTGCAAAAGAAGGTTGGGATGACATCAAACAAACATACTCAAAAGTGAAGAAAATTGCCCTCATTTACAATATGAAAACTAAAATTTTAACAATCAAGCAAAGTAACATTCCTGTTATTGAATATTACAATCAAGGTTTATTGGCTTGATTTGCACTATTACAAAGATCTCAAGATAAACATGCTGTTATGATAAGATAATTCTCAAAAAATTTATAGAAAGAGAACATGTATTTAAATTTCTTGTAGGACTCAATACTAAATTCAATTGAGTTCATGTCTAAAGCTTAAGTAAAGAAAACCTACTATCATTAAATGAGATTTTCTCTCTAATACGAACCAAAGAAAGAAGAAGGATGATAATGCTCAACACTTCAATCTCCAAAACATCTTCCATAACAACTATTGAACTTCAAGATAAGGGACTTACTATTGACTCTTCCCTAAAAAAAGACAAGCTTTTATCCAAAGGCAATCTATAGTGCAATTACTACAAGAAGAAAAGAAAGATTAAAGAAAAATTGTGAAAACTCCATGGAAAGCCACTAGATTATGGTGGAACAAATATGGCAGGTCTGTCTTATCGAATCCAAAAGGCTCATCCTGAAAGAAATTGACAAACTCAAGAACTTCATCAATTCTCTGGAAAAACAACCTGATTCATGCTCTCTAACTCAAAATGATGACTACTAACTCTTATGTTTTTAATCTCTTACATAATTCCCCTCAGCCCTAAATACAAGATGCAAGATCTACTACGCGCATGAACAACCTTGACAACCTTTTCCAAGCCTCCAAACATTACCCCAACAATAAAAACTAAAAATAGTTGATGGTCCCCTAACAATTGTTGCAGGTTAAAGAAATGTTTCAATTTTTTCCACATTTATTTTCAATAATATATTGCATGTTTCTCGTCTTGCGGTAAATCTTGTATTTATAAAAGGTGTATCTATAAAAGCACTAAAAATCACAACGGCAAGGTAACATTTTTTACTAATCATTATGTATATCAGGACTTCATTACAAGGAAGGCGATTGAGTAAGCTAGAGAAAAGAATGAGCTATATGTTCTTGAAGAGAGAAACCACTTATCATATTTTTCCATTTCCACATTCAATATAAAATTCATTGCTTATGATTTAGCTATCTAAATCCATTAATTAATTGGTATTTAGTTTGCAACACTATTAAAATTTATTTTTTGAATTTAAGTTTGATGCCAGCAATTATTCCTAACCTACTTGCATACTGAAATCCATCTAAATTTTACAGGGTTTGATTGATGTTCATGATTGCTTGTTGCATATGGTATAATAATATTGATACTCTAACATTATATTTTCTTTCGTTTATCCCTAAAGTAGTACTCAAGCTCCATTTAGCACCTGTAAAGTAAATCATACTTACTGATGGCGAGAAGAATCCATTATGCATCAGTAGTTACTATCTGGTTTTGGGCAATATTATTGGTGCTGTTTGTATATACAATTCGAACTGTCTTTATTGATGTAATTTGATTTTTTTTTAACAGATACAAGCAGCAATTTTATGCCAAAAATTATGTTAGCCTATTCCCTACAAAATCCTTTTGTTTATTTCCTGGAAAACCATGTTTCACTGCATGAATTCTTCATGCTCTAATTTCTGCATTTACAGAATTTTTCACATTGCTGACTTTTTTTGTGTTTCTGGTTCAGTTAATCACCTAATGAGCCGCCTTTTTTGTTTTTAGAATGCACTTTCAGGTTAAAAACTTAGAGCTCTAGGACCACTCAAATTTCGGTATTAGGAGGCTAAATAGAGGTTAACAAAGATTGCAACTCAATATATGTGGATATTATATTTTGATGTTGTAATATTTCATCCCTTCGAAAGGAAAATGGAATATCTTCTACTTAGGGTTCATTTGGGACGGGTTTTTTACTGCTTCTTAAAGCAGCTTTTTAGAACAAAATTTTAATTTCTATATTAAAAAGTTGGTTTAAGAAGCAGTAAGAAAGCCGTCCCAAATGAAGCCTTAGAGTAGAAGTTTCGACCTCTTTTAATATGTCCATTGTTATCTCACACATACAAAGGACATAATTCAGGTATTGCTTTTTTTTTCGTTTGCAGTCTGATTAAACTTTCTAACTATGTTCAATTGTTCGTACTAATTTGTGATGTTGGTCTCAACCTCAGTCCTCACATGCATTTAATTCAGCTTATGGTTCCTTCAAACAGTTGCATGATTTGATTAGAATGGCATAATGATATTGGAAATAGGAGCAGAAATATTAATCACATCACACTTTCTTATTTGTCCATGCACCTTATTTTGACCGCTAGTTTGTCTAAATCTTCAGTGCTCTTAAATTCTTTTTTACAAGTGATACAAAAATCTAATCCAACAATGTATTTAACGTTTTCATTAATTTGCCACATGAAATGAGAGATTAGCTTAAGAAGGGACCTATACATATCGGGAAGTGGTTGATTTACAGTTGTTACAGCACTCTTGGTACTCTTACATTTCTTTGAAACATTTTGTGCTCGGAATGAAAGATTAGCTACATGGGAGATGCCAAGACTATGACTGTATAACATGCATTTCTTATCTTAAGATTTACCATCAAAGACAGATGTAGTTGACATTTTATCTAATAACTGGACTAAACTTGATTCTATAGCCCTCAAATGCGTCTTTATTAAATATTCCTACACTCAACAAGGGTATATGTGTTAGCATCTTGCCACCAAAAAATCCTTCAAAATATGTCACCTTTGATGAGAAGCAAAGTTTTTTCAATCAAATTATTACTTAATAGGAGAATTATCATTTGAAAGATAAGTTTGATGAAATCTCTTTCATCTTGACATTCCAATAATATAAACTCTAACAATTCTGACACTATACCCCTTCAAGTCTATATAAGAAAGAATAAGCCTAACCTAAAACTCTAGCAAGCTCAAGACTTGCAACCATTAACTTGTAATGATAAGAAAGAATAAGCCTAACCAAAAACTCTAGCAAGATCAAGACTTGCAACCTTTAACTTGTAATGATGATCAAACCATCACTATATATTATCCTCTATATTCTCTCTCTCAGTACACATCTTTTTTTTAAAAAAATTATTTCCCATGAAGCCTTTTTATAAAAATAAGCTCTAATTCCATTATAATACCACAAACCCTCTTTAAGGCACTTGAAAATAAGAATGAGAAGAATGTCATGATAGAAAAAATGGATGCCCCGGAAAAAAAAATTAAAAACTTTGGTGATCGTTAACAATAAAAAAGAAAGATAATTATAAGATACAAATGATTTTTTAAATATAGAGCAAATGAAAATCCGGAATGATATAAAACAAAATTAGTAGTAAAAAAATACGCTTAATCAAATAGAATCAATTACCGATAAACTTTTGTTCCTGTTGCAAAAATGAATATAATAAGGAATGTAATTTCTTTTATAGCCAATCATGGATGGTTCCATGCAGTAGTATGATGTAGAAAATGCTTTCATGAACGAGGAATTTGAAGAAGAAATCAAAATGAATACATAACATGAATTTGATACTGCTTTCACAAAGAACAAAATGTGCAAATAGAAAAAAGACAATATTGCCTTCAGCAATCTGAGAGATTAATTCGTAGATTCACAAAAGTCATAAATAAAGCCCGAAACAAATGAAGCAAAGTACATCATAAAATCTTCATAAAACAGTCCATTGATAGTAAATTTTCAATTTCTCGTTATATTAATTGATGATATAACTATTATCAGCGATGACAATATAGAAAAAGTGGTTCAAGAAAAAGCTTGCTGAAGAATTTGATATCAAGGAGTTCGGCAAGCTCAAATACTTCTTGCGCATAAAAGTTGCTCAATCATAATAAAAAATATTCCTCTCAATAAAAATATCATAGATCTACTAAAAAAGACTGATCTGAAATTCAGAAACCCCAACTAAATAAAGTCAAAAGCTGGAAGTAAAATGAAGAAAGAAAAGAAGTAGACATAAGAAAATATCAAAGATTAATTGAAAAACTAATCAATCTCACACATCTCCAAACATCACATTTGCAGTAAGTCTCTTCACTCAATTCATGCACAGACCTAAAAAATCTCACCTGCAAGCTGCTTCCAGAATCCTTAAATATTTTAGATCAAGTATGAGGGAAGGAATTTTATATAAAAAGCGGGATAATTTACTAAGCATAATTGGCAGTGGATTGAAAATCGATGACTATATATTGTAATTTTTTTTAAGGATATCTCATAGCATGAGCAAAAAATAACTTGTTGTTTCAAGATCTAATGTTGAATCTTAATTTAGAGCTATTGCCCAAAGAAACTATGAGCTTCTATGGATCAAAATTATCTTAGAGTACTTAAAAATCAAATATGAAGGGCCAATAAATATATACTATGATAATAAATCTATCATTAGCATTACTCTTAATTCAATACAACATAATTGTACCAAGCATATGGAGGTAAACAGACATTTCATAAAAGAGAAACAAAAAAAGTGAATTTATTTGTACTCTCTATATGTGCCAACAGGAAATCTACTTCCTTACTTTCTCAACAAATCGTTCTACAACTCCACATTCAAAAATACATATGCAAATTTGGAATGGTAGATTTATACCATTTAATTTGAGGAGTAATGAAGTGTTGAAAGACCGTGAGAACCACAAATCAACCAATCATGGTAGGAATTCTTGAGCACATGAATTAATGATTCTAACAATTTGATCAATCTTCTTAGATCTCTATTTCGTGTGCATCCCCTTCTTCTTTTAGCCATCAGCTCCTCGTGGAGGGTTTTTTTTTTAATTAGCTTTAATTTATTTTCATTATAAGACTTTGGAAAAGTTTATATACACTTTCACATAGTGGAAAAAATCAAAGAATAAAATTCAAAATAATTTTTAATATCCTAATTTTTCTTGCATGATTTATGTACATCTCATCAATCTAACTACATAAGAAACTCCAATATAAAATGTCCTACCTCGGTACTGGTTGCATGTAATGTAGTAAAAAATTTTGTAGGTAAAAAATGTCTAATATAAAGGTCTATATTTCTAGGATGTGCTACATGCACAAATGTCAAAAAAGAAACAGATGACGCATAAAAGAAATCATCAATAAACAATTTCCATACATAAAAGCCGTATGGGGAAAACCAAAAAGAAAAAAGACGAGGTATAATTCTTAAACATCAGATAGAAATTCACAAAATAAAAAATTAAGAGGCAAACAAGTGTATACATTCAAGGAAAAAACAATTTTTCAATTGCCACTATTATGCACTTTCCAATATTGATAAGCAAGAAAATCATTTTCAACTTTCCCAGGAGAAACCTATACCAAGCTTTTGCAAACTTAAAGTAAACAAAACAAAGGTATTTGAAAAGTACCTGATATCAATGGCTAGTACATCAGAATTCGCCTGGGGAGGTGGAGCGGAATAATTCGGTGCATAAGCCTGTAAAAGAAATAAGTTACAATCCTTGCATATGCTGGAGAAGCTAACATCATACTTATAAATTTTATATGGTACATTTGAAGAAACTTGTAAACTTTGTTTATGGCAGAAGTTGCTAAAACTATTTTGCATCAACTAATCATCATCATCAACTAGCTTACACCAACTTGTTAAAAAATTGTCAGAATTCGTATAGTAGTTGAATGATTAAAGGACTATAATTTCCCAAAGCAGGTAATGATTCCTTCTTGATAGAGGTCTTCTTTCTTGATATTATTATTTCTTCCTTCTTTGTATTGCACTTAATTTGTTTTCTCGGCGAGTTCAACCGTAAATTGAAATGGGATTGGTTAGAAGGGGGATCTAAAAGTAGAAGAGTTAAGAGTTTCTTTTGGAGAGGAACCAAAGAAGTTCCAAGTTGAGAAATTCTAGGCAGATAATCGGAGGGAGAGATGAGAAAGCAGAGAGGAGAAAAATTAAGGGCAAAACGAGGAATCAGCTTCAATATTTAATTCAAAATATAATTACTTGGCTACATTAACCCTATTTATAAAAAAGGAGTTAAATGGATAAAATTAAATGAATTTGAAATTTAAGTAATATAAATCCTAACAATAGAATAATCCTCCAGAAAAGTATAATTCTAAAGATAAAAATACTAGCAAAATAAAAACGCAATCTTTAGTCATGTGAAACACTTGCCCATAATTATGGTGTCGATGGAGGAGGTGGTGTTAAGCTGGGCTCATGTTATACCTCTCAAATCAAAAAAAGATTATGAACACATGAAGTAGGATTCGGAGGTTTTATTTCCTAATATTTCCATGCAACATACAACTTTTCCTAATTAATGCTATAAAAAAGAATCCAATGGTCACATGACAATTACATTAGTTGTAAAATGAAAGTTACCTGCATAATTAGTAACAAAGCGCACAACAATAAAGGAATATGAAGAACAGCCGTTTCTTAATCATAATTTGCTTATGAAAAACATCAATAATGATAGAAGGAATCTCAAGCTTTTCCTTAACAATATCATCAGAAATGATCTCCAATTAAGCTCGAAAATAGTCTCAAGTACAATCACAAGTTTAGGCTTAGCAAGAGACACAATAATTGATAATTGAGTATCATCATCAAGCTATCTCTATAATTCAGTTCATCAACAAAGACATTCTCAATTACATGGGTCAATCTACAAGATAATATAGCAATGTTGAAACAATTTTGAATGAGTGCAGTTGACAAAAAAGTTCCTAAACCTGCAAATTTCTCATGTAGTGTTTTGAAGTTGTGCAGTTTACATTGATTTCTGAAATTTTGAAGTTTGAGAAATTGTTGTCAAATGAGATGAGTCATAATCATTCTGATGATATGGATTTGGATGGATAGATGATTACATATATAATCATTCTACAATTTGAGTAGAAGACGATGACTTTGATGAAAATCTTCACTTGGACATCAAGTTTCTTCACAAACTGATTCATTAGATTTGTAAAACGATCAACCCATTATAGGAAGATTGCACATACTCATGAGTATAATATAGTATCGAGCAAAACCTGATTTCAGGTAATTATGATATTGATAAAGATTATGGGTTGATACATGTGCAACCTTGAAATCAAATTGAATCATTAGATTTGTGTGATTTTGAAATTGAGTTTAAATTACCTAATATAAATCCCAAGCGTAAACTTGGCATTGATAACCGGATAATCATTCTTCAAATGACCATTGGTATTTGATGAAGGAATCGAAAAAAAGTTTATTGCTTAGGGTTAGGATTTAAGGTTCTAAGACCTAGCGGGGAGTGGGGGGTGTTAGTGAGAAATGGGGAAAAGTGGACTGTTTTAAAAGAGAATGATGGGTAGAGACTGAGCATGTAGATTATAAGTTTCCTTGTTCTTTCAAAGGAGCGGCGAGTTGGAGGAAAGCGGTGGCATGGGAGCTAATGTGTCATGGAGATTGAAAAGTGGGTAAGGGTGGACCAGTGGGTTGAGTTGATGATGATATAGGGTGATTAGGATTTAAGATTGGTTATCTTCATAAATTTCAACTTAGATACCAAAATTTGTTGGCTCCTTCTTCATGGAGGTCTTCCTGTTTGATGTTTTTCCTTCTTCCCATTTGAAATTACATTTGGTTTGCTTAATTTTTCCTTGAATCCAACCATTAACAATTTATTAGGCATGCAAAGAGAGAAACCTAGAGAGTAAGGCAAGAGCTTTGATTAGAGAAGAAACACGAGGTCAAATATGACAAGAAATTCGAGAAGAGATAGAGGACAAAGAGTAGAGAAACAAAGAGGAAAAATGAAGAGGAATAGGAGGTATTAGCGTCAACATTCAACTCAAAATAATAAATGGATTTCATATCCTTATTAGTAGAAATAAGATTATATAGATAAAATCAAATTAATTCAAAATTAAAATAAGATAAATCCCGAGAAAGAAATTAGTTTTGATGAATACTTTGAATTAATCAGCAGGTCCCAAAACACAAACTACTTAAACATTCCTATAGTAAATTGAAAAATAAAACAACTCATCTGCATGTTTGATTCCATAAAAATAGAATGTAAGAATATTGTCAGATAAATTCAAAACAATATCATGTTGTTGAAGCTTTGTAATTTCTGAGCAAAAACCTACTCTGTTTAGCACTCTATTGCCTATAGTTTATTTATATAAGTAGCACAAACCCTTAATAGTATGACAGTAAATAGAAAAACAAATAGATAAACGATCAGTAAAAAGCCTGAAAAATAATCTTTCAAGAAAGAACAGGCAGCAAGCTAAGACATGAAAGCTGCAGTCAAGCAATTCCCATATCAAAAACTTTATGGCAAGCTTTATTGGATTTAAGGGCAAAAATTGAAAGGCAGATAGTAATAAAACCAAGTTAGGCAAGTGCGTCTCAAGCTCAAGTTGTTATATTTACCTGGTTGCATATTTCACATGTAATATCCCCTTTCTTATTGCACCACTTCTGTATACACTTCCTGTGGGCAAACTGCAAAAAATGAAGTAATCAACGTTTAATCCCAATTTGAACTTAAAATACACATCGTAAAGGCTTTAGAAATTAAGCTTGACGCAATCAAAACCTAAAAGCATTAAGGGATTAAGATGTTGAGGGCTTAAAAGTAAAAAATTTAGCAAAAACAAAGAGATTTCAGATGTTGAGGGCTTCAAAGTAAAAAAGCTTTCAAATGAAAGGAATTCTTATTTCATAGAGCACAAAAAAAAATTTGTAAGACTCGAGTTGAATTAAGCATCCAAAAATCATAAAAATGAATGCTAAAGCAACAACTCAAGTTTCAGCATGAATCTAAAGACCAAAAACCTTAGAAATGAATGATAGAGAATCAGCAATCATGTAAACCTCAAACTTTTAAATTAAAATTGAGCCATCCATAGCAATTTATGAATATGCTCATCTAGGCACCTAAAAAAACACAATGTGGTACCTTTCGATCAAATTAGCACTAAATTCATAAAAATATTATATTACCATTTCCCATAGCATTTATTTGTGTATCATTAACATTAGCATTACATCTATATTTGCATTATTCTTAATGATGTTATTTGAACATAGGAGAATGACAAATGTAATCTAATTAAGGGCCCTTAATGAACTTTTTTTTGGAAGAAGATGAACAAGTTCAGATTTCAGGGGCCAAACTGCAATTTTTCCACTGAGGAAAAACTACCACAGATAAATTTCATCATATCATTTTTTACATCATAAAAATTCTATCTTTTTAGAGTCTTTCCTATCCTCAACATTAAATGAAAATGCTCAGGTAAGTCTTTATCATGTTCTTCTAGTGACAACATTTGAAAAACAACAAATCAAGAAATATGTCCCATCATTCCTCTCCAAAGAGACCGCATAATAGTACTTCTTACCACACCAATTATATCTAACAATTATAACACGAGCTAAGAAAACCAATTTATCTCGGGTATGTAAATGCACAATGATTTCAATACAAAGAATATGATGGCTAAAAAATGAACAAACTGTCCAACAAAAATTCATTAAGCCCGTCATATCCTTGACTAAATATTTTCCATGTATTTCTAGAAGATATCCTCACTGAAAAACTTATTGAAAGCAAGAAAAACACCAAGCCACTAGCATTATTGAAAATTCCAAACCATTGATTCAGGTTAAACCTAAAAGGCTTCATAGAAAACAAATCTTTTTTCACATAAAGAAATGATAAAAATGAAAGAAACAAATGCAAATCATGGCAAGCCAAAATAAAATTTCTGATAGAATACAAGAGAAATAGAATAAAAAATTATGGATGTTACCAATCCTTCCATTTTTTCAACAATCCAAAACAAACAGATATGTGATAAATTCAACGTCTACAAGCACAAAGAAAACGCAGTCAACAGAAAAAATGGAGAAACATTTTGAAATAAGTTAAAGGTCAGGAAAGTAAACTAATAACCTAAAAGAAACACTCTGAAGAAAAAGGAAAAGCACATACTCGCATCTCCGCCGAAAACACATCTCAGAAAGAAAGAATCCAGAAAAATGCACCTTTTTGCATCACAAGCATGAATCATAAAAACTTATAACCAAAAAAAATCGCTCATACCACAAAATACACTTTTTTCCGCTAGCCGATCACTTACCACAAGAACAAGCAGGATGGTATATAAGAGATGAAGAGCAAAAGAAAAAAAAAATCTTGAAAAATGAAAAAAAAAAAAAAAAAAAAAAGTAAGGGGAAAAGGACCTTAAGGGTTCCACAGCAAGCGCAAGGGCTCTCCATGTCACTCTCCAACCCTTCCTCCTGGCAAATTCTGCACTCAACCATCTCCCTCCCTCCTCCCTTCTTCTTACTACACCTCGCCTCTTCCTTCCAGTTCTCCGAGCACTCCCCCTCCCCCTCCGCCCCCACCGTAGCGCTGTAACCGCCATCGCCTCTAGCCGCCGGCACATTTCCACCTTCGAAGCAGGCGGACGCGATGATCCTGTCCACACAAACCATAAACTCGCCCACAACCCCTCTCTCCATCTCCTCTCCCTCTCTCTCTCCCTCTCTCCCTCTCTCCAGTACTCTGCTTTCGGTGGTGCAATGAGTATGAGCGTAAATGGCAGACCGAAGTGGGGAACAAGGGGGTACTTTTACTTTAGAGAGAGAAGGGCAAGGGGAGAGAGCGCGGAAGGAGAGAGCATGATCTTATTAAATTACATAAATGCCCTCCCATGGAACGGCCAAATTGGGCAATAAGCGGAGAGTGGAAATTGAAACTAATTAATGCTGTGATCTTTGAAAAGTCATTTCAATTCTCCTTAGGGTTCACGTTCACCTAAACCTAAACTCCGCATTTTCTTTCCTTAAATGGCATTGGTGTAATTTTCTTTAAGCAAAAATAATATATACCCACAAAAATAAATAATTAATTTATTTATTTTCTTGTTTCATAATTATTTATTGAGAATTTCATGAAAATAAATAAGAATTGTGATTTTATAACACATCAAGCTTTTATCCCACTATTAACAAAAGCCAAATCTAAAATCTCGACTCTCCTAATCAGATCATCAAAAAACCGACGTTTTATGTGACCAAACCATCTAAGACGACTATATAATCTTATCTGCCACTAGAGCTACTCCAACATTTTCACATATATACTTATTTTGTATTACGTCTCTAAGAGTAAGGCGTTTCACCTACCTAAGCATACTCATCTCTGCAACAGTTAACTTAATTGTATGCTTCTCTTTTAATGATCAACATTCTACGCCATGAAAGCAATGTATGTCTCATCACCATCTTATAGAAATTTCCTTTAAGTTTGAGGGGCACTTTTCTATCACATAACAGGTCTGATACATTGGTCTACTTCAACCATACAACTTGAATTCTACTAATAGCATCCTCATCTATTTCACAATAACTTTGGACAATATATCTGATATATCTAAAACTAGTACTCTTATTAATGGCTTGATCGCCCAAAGACACAATCCCCCCACTAGAACTATTACTCTAAAACTACACTATATGTATTCAACGTTAGATCTACTCAAACGAAAATATTTAGACTCTAAAGTTGACATCCATAATTCAAGCTAGTTTACCTTCAATTCTCTCTCTAGTTTTATTAACAAGAATAGTATAAAACTCACACAAGGCCAGGTACATCCTCTTACAAATGTCTAGTAAGAACATACATGACTAAAGCAAAAAGATATGGCCTTAAAGCTGATCCAACTAAAATAGAAAAATACTACTCATTCAAAAAGAAAATTAGTTGAAAATTGGTTGACTTCTTTGATTAAAGATAGAGGATGGAGTGTTATGTAGTAAAAAAAGAAATAAAAATATTATATTTAATAAATTAAGAGAAAAATAATTTTAAATAGAGTTATCTTTATATTTTGTAATTTTGAAGGGAATTTTATTTTGTAATTTTGAAGAAAATTTTCTTTCTTATTATAATTTTTTTTTTAGAAAGACGAATAATAAGTTGTAAAATGTGTGGCTCAAATATAAAATATGATAAATAATATTATCAAATTATTTAGCCATAAGTCATTTAAATTGTCATATATAAATAGAGAGCTTATAATTCATTAAGAATTTGTAATCCTTTTTTTATTTTAACGTGTAGGCTCCTATGTAATTTTTATCTAAAAAATAAAATAAATAAAAATATTCCTATAAATTTATGTAATTAATTTTTATCATTCTAAAAAGTAACTCATACAAAAGAAGAATTAAAATATGTATCCTTGTATAATATATAGTGATTAATATTTTCAAATTTAATCCAAAACAAATTAATTATAATTATAACATCATTTTTTCATAAGTCATTATTAGGTAAAATGATATAAATTAAAAACATTGCCCTTTTAATAAAGGGGTAATTTGTTTCCAAATGGCGGCATTTGACTCTTTCATAGTTCTATTTGTCTTTATTAGAAATTTTTTTTATAGTTTAAAAGAATAAAAATAAAAAATTTAGACATTTGAATTTAAAAATGAAATATCCTACTTATTTCATAAATTTTGGAAGTAGATCTTTTTTTAATTATTGTTGCGTACTGGAGTATTCGCGGCAGTAGAGAAATATATGGTTTAAAGTCTTCACATTGTACGAAGATCTAGCACACAATTGTATAAGTGAGATGATGTAGCATTCATAAGAGACACTAGAGTTTTTACATGGAAACCCCTTGAAAAGGGGGAAAACCCACGGGGCCTAGCCTAGTTTGAATGAATCCACTAGTATTTGCGGTCGATTACAAATGAGGCCCTCCTTAAGGAGAAGGCCTTGGCTTGATGGTACAAATGTACATCACATAGAGCGCATTACATGGTGGAAGTTACAATAATCAACAAAGACATGTTTGTTTGGCCTGTAGGACCATAGTTGATAAGATAGATGTCGGAAAGATTGTAGTTGGCAGGAGGCCGAGGTCAGAAAGACCGTTGTCTAGTGATGGAGGTCGGATGAACCATAGTCGGCAGGAGACCGGGGTCAAAAAGACCGTTGTCTGGTGATGGATGTCGGTAATATTTTTGGATAACTCTGGACATCAAGTGGTGGCCTAGTGGAGCTCAAGGCCTCAAGTAGTGGTCCGGTGAAGTTCAGGCCTCAAGTGATGGTCTGGTGGAGTAATGGGCCTCAAGTGGTGGTCCGGCAGAAGTTCGGGCCTCAGGTGGTGGTCCGATAGAAGTCCCGGTCTCTAGTGGTGTCCTGGTGGAGCACAAGGCCTCAAGTGATGATTCAGCGAAAGTCCGAGCCTTAGGTGGTGGCCTGGTGAAGCACAGGGCCTCAAGCGATGGTCCGATGGAAGTCTGGGCCTCAGGTGGTGGTCTGGTGGAAGTCCGGGCCTCAGGTGGTGGTCCGGAGGAAGTCCGGGCCTCAAGTGGTGGTCCGGTGGAGTCCGGGCCTTAGGTGGTGGTCTGGTGGAAATTTGGGCCTCAGGTGGTGGCCTGGTGGAGCATAGGGCCTTAAGTGGTGGTCCGAAAGAAGTACGGGCCTCAGGTGGTGGTCCGACGGAGAAACAGAGTCAGACGGTGGTCCAGCGGAGGTGAGGGCCTCCAGTGGTGGTCCGGCGGAGCAATGGCGTCAGGTGGTGGTTCGGTAGAGGTAACAGCCTCAAGTGGTGGTTCGGCAGAGCAACGGTGTAAAGTGGGGGTCCAGCGGAGGTGAGGGCCTCCAGTGGTGGTCCGGCGGAGCAACGGCGTCAAGCAGTGGTCCAGTGGAGGTGAGGATCTCAAGTGGTGGTCCGGCGGAGGTTAGGGCCTCAAGTGGTGGTTCTGCGAAGGTCCGGCGGTGGTCCAACGAAACTTCGGCGGTGGTCGAAGAGGAGCTTCTTCTTTCTCTTCTCTTCTTGCTTCAATCCCTTTTTAAAAGGAATGAGGAGTCTATTTATATATTTCTGAAGTGGCATGGCTCATAAATAGGTGAGAGATCAAGGGTAAATGGGGAGTGGTTGGATGGACAGTCGATATTGAATCCCTTGATTGTGGACCGTTTGTCAAACACTTGAAGGTCTTATTGATGTTGGAATTTAGCGATATTGGGCTCGTTAGAATCGTCTCGTCAAGCCACTCGATACGACTATAAGCACATCATATTTGGAAAACGTTTGGTAATCCAAATTGTGGTTTGAACCTTCTACCAGCGCTTCGGGTCCTTGATTTGGACTCATTTGGGCTCGGATTGTAAAGTGCTGTTTTTGCTCCAGGATCGTCCAGGACGATCTGGGATCGTCCGGGGACGATCAGTTGAGGATTTGCTCCAGAATGTGTCCAGATTACTCCAGGTGATTTTTCTGTAGGTATCGGCCGGGTCGATAGGGACATCGTCCAGGCCGATATGTACTATTCAAAATATTGTCCTGAGAATAGTTCTGGGAACCGTCCAGGACGATCGAATTTGGTCTGATCGTCCCAGGACGATATTGCGATCGGCCGGGCCGATCTATGTATGATAAAGCTGAAATCAGTCGTTTTGAAGAGAGAGAAAATTTTATAAAAACAAAAATATCAGCCGAGGAGAGAGAAAGTCGAGAGCTTTTTGGGAAAAGTTGATTTTCGGGCTACGAGGAGCCGTTTTCGTCCGACGAGACTGTTCGAGATATTGTTGTACACAAGGTAAGGCACATTCCGCCTTTCTCAATTTTCAGAACCGTCGTGTTTGGCGGTGTTTTCTGTTCGAATTTGATTTTGGCGAGGCATTTTCGTCTGTATTTTCCGTTTGGTTCAGTTTTTACCGCGTAACTTTCTGTATGTTGTTGACGTGCCGAGTGTGCACATTTTGGTTATTTTCTGGAGATTTTTGTCCGGGTGTTTTTGATTCGACGGTGTTTTTCGTCGACTGGATTTTTCTGTGTAGTCTAAAAATTACTGAGCAGTAGAATAAATGTTCTGAAATGTTGTTATCTATATTCTGTGCAAATTTGACATTTTGTGATTTTGCAGGAAAAATTGTGTAAATTCCGTATACTGCCGTTGTGCTGCCCGATTTTTGTCTGATTTCTGATTTGTCCGAATTTCTTCTGAATTGATATGCTATCTGTATATGCTATAAAAAAGGAGTTATAAGGGGCCTGAATCCTAAGCGATTCAGTCAGTGTTTGGGAAATCTGAAATGAGCTCAATCTGAAATCTGATATCTGTTCTGTTCCGGATCTGATGAATTCTGTTCTGGTGCTATAAGCACATTTGTTCTGGTGCCGTGAGCACAAAGGGAGGCATAAGGGGTCAGAATCTGAGAGATTCTGTCAGTGTCTGGGAAGGGAGGCATAAGGGGCCAGAATCCGTTGAGATTCTGTCAGTGTCAGGGAATCTGTTCTGTTATCTGTTATATGCTAAATTAATATATATGATTTGATCTGATCTGTATGACACGATTCTGTTCTGTTCCGATATGATTCGAATCCCGATTTCGGTACGATTCTGATTCCGTTAATGTGATATGTCTGATATGTTCTGTTTCTGATTTGATACGACTTCTATTTTCGTACAGTTCTGTTTGATTTGATATTTGTTCAGTTCAGTTCTGTTTGATTTGATCTGTCCATATCTGTTCTGATTTGATCCGTTCCGTTCTGATCTGTCCGATTTGATATCTGTCTGATTATGTTCTGATTTCTGTACGGATTGCTGTCTGATGTGTTGGTTTTGGATTCTGAGAGTTTTGATTGGTGGTTTGTTGCTTTGCTGAGCTGTTGAGCTCACTCTTGTTTTTTGGTGGTTTTCAGGTTCTGGGAAAGGGAAGGAAGTCCAGGAATAGATTTCAGAGTCTGATCAGTATAGGTATTGTTTTATACCTTTTGATTTTTGTACAGTCATGGCTTTTTTGTTCTGTCTTTCTTTCTGTCTAAAAGCCATGTACTGTATTTGTAGATGATTGTTTTGAGGAAAAGAAAATATATATATTTTATTCCGCTGCATTTGATGATTCATAGTAGCTATGTGTCTGTGTGTCTGTGTGTCTGTTTGAATTGAAATATTTGGAAGATTCAGTTCCGAAACAAATTCCAAAGCCAGATCCTGGTCAGTCAGTTCGTTTCATTGGCGGGTCGCGGCCCGGTGCGGGCGGGATCCGTCCCGGTCGGGTCGGGTCGTGACAAGCTTTAGTGGTATCAGAGCATTGGTTTTGGAATTTGATTGGATTGTAAAATAGAGCTATAGGAAGTGATCTGTAATGAGTCGGTCTGGGGTAGTTTTGGTTTGTTTGGCTTTTTATTGTGTTGTTTTTGTGATAGTTTTTCGGATTTTTCTGGATTTTCTGTATGGATCAGTCAGACCCAGACATGACAGACGAGCAGAGTGCCAGTCAGGCAGCACCAGTGGGGAGTACAGCCCCAGTGGCCGGTGCTGATACACTTTCTCAGTTTGCTACGCTTGTTGCTCAGATGATGAGCGAGACTCAGAGCAGAGCTTCTACCGTCAGATCTGATGATATTGATAGACATCTCCAGATGTTTTTGAGGTTGAAACCTCCGAGATTTGAGGGCGTTGTTGAGCCCAGAGCAGCCGAGGAGTGGCTGAGGAGATTGGAAAAGACCTTCGACGGAATGCAGTGTCCGTCAGACAGGAAGGTTCCATTAGCTGTTTTTCTGTTAGACGGAGAGGCTGAACACTGGTGGGAAGGCCAGCAAGCAGCCAGATTTCAGGGTAGATTGAACTCTTTGATTACTTGGGAAGAGTTCGCCGAGGTGTTACGAGACTGGTTTGTTCCCCCTTCTGCACGGCAGCAGATGCAGGAGAGTTTTCTGAGACTTGTTCAGGGGAGCAAGACGGTGATGCAGTACGAGGCTGAGTTTACTGCATTAGCCAGGTATGCTCCGCAGTTGGTTAGTACTTATGCTGAGAGGTGCTACAGATTTCTAAGGGGATTACGAGATAGTCTGAGACAGCCCCTGGTACCTTTTCACATTTCTGATTTCTCTGAGCTTGTGGAGCGAGCTCGTCTGATTGAGAACGACCTGATGGCTACTCAGCAGCGGTGGACTGCGAGTAGGAAGAGATTTGGAGGTGAGGCTTCAGGCAGTGGTTCCTCTGGGAAGAGAAGATTTGTAGCTAGTTCTGGATCTGGTGAATCCAGGAGGAGTGGAGGATCGTCTGGTACTGCTACCAGTACGACGAGTTTTGGATCCGTGAGTGGGGCACCTGTGTGCCAGAGTTGTGGACGGCGACACCTTGGCCAGTGCTACAGGATGGCTGGTTTGTGCTTCCGATGTGGTCAGCCAGGACATCGGATTGCAGAGTGTCCACAGACTGGGTTTGATCGACGTTCTGAGTTCCGATCAAAGGGTTCTGTTAGGCCTGTCAGTTCAGCAGGAAGACCGAGGACTGTTCCTCCTCGCCCTGAGGGATTTTTTTGGTCGGATTGAGTCGAATTTGGTGTCGTTGGGTTCGTATTTCCGAGACGTTCAGTTTGACTGTAAGTATGCTAAAATCAGAGTTTGGATGGTCCCAATTTTAATTTTGGAAGTTTCCAACTTGATTTTGCATCAAGATTCGTGCCCGATCAAGATATATTTTTGATGACGTATCAATTATCATGCAATATTATATTTGTTCAATGTTAGAAAAATTTGTAGCCATAGAGATTGAATTTTTATGACTTAGCATTTCACGAACATCCAACACCGTAGATATAACAAAAAAGAATGTAGTAAACTTTTACATGGAAATCCCAAAAAGAAGAAAAAAAAAGTCAGGAGCTCTGGACTAGATGAAGTGATCCAATATGTATATATGTTACAAAAATCTGCTCTCTCATTCAAATGAATAAGATAAAATTATAAGTTTGTATCTTTATAAATGTTAGGGAGAATGCTAAAATACAATAATTATATAATGTTAGTTTGATAATGATGGTTAGATAATGACAATTAGACAATGGTGGTAAAAAAATGACAATTAAATGGTGATATTTGTGCAATGAAAATCAAGTAATGTCAATTAGAAATGGTAGTTAAGCGATAGTTGAATGACAGTAGTCGAGAGATGGTAGTTGAACGATGGCAGTTAGATGAGAGTGATCAATGATCAGAATGCAGTAGTCGACGATGGTTGACTTGTAGTAGTCATGAGATGGCAATCAGTCTATGGTGGTTAAATGATGGCAGTCGAGTGATAGTCGAATGATAGTAGTTGAGAGATGGTGGTGGATAATTACATTTAGGTGATAGTGGTCGATGGTCGGATGAAAATAGGCAAGCAACGGTTAGATGATGGTAGCCGGACAATGGTGGCTGGACAATAGCAGTCAGACAATAGTGGTGGCTGGCCATGATCGTTGATGTTGAATGTTAAGTAGAGCTCTAGAATTTTTTAGATCCTTAAGCTCTCTCCCCACTTAAGTTCTAGTCTCTTTTATGTGGAGAATAAAAATTTATTTATAATAGTTTTGAAGTGGGCATTTTGGTAAGTTTAGCCAAAATTCCATGAAAATCAATTGGATGGCTCATATCGAATAATTTGATCATAAGCTTATTATTTAGCATTTAAATATTTTAATGGCCTCATAATAAACTAATCTTGAGTTTGTTAGATTCGTTTCATCGAGCCTCTTATTTTGGCTAAAAGCATGCAAGATTGGAAACCATTTGGTCCTCCAATTAATGTTTAAACAATTTTAAGTGTTTAATTTGAGCTCATTTGGACTCCCACACAATCACTTTTTGTTTCATTGTGTTTGTCTTCTCTGTGGATGGTTCTTAATTATATTCTGAAAGTTTCCAATATAAACATTGCATCAAGATTCATGTTGATCAAAGTGAACTTTTTTAGGGCATATCAATATCAAAAATTAAAATTTTTAATTTTGTGGGGAATTATATACACATCACAAAAATTTGAATATTCACAAATCTAAAACAAATTTCATTAGGGGTGTAAGTGAGTCAAACCAACTCTTGAGTCGGCTCGAGTTCGACTTGATAAATGACACTTGAGTCGAGATTGATGAGCTAATGAGCCAAGCTTGAGCTAGCTCTAATTTGACTCATTAGTTAGCGAGCCAGCTTATTTAAAGATATTAATATAAAATGCACTTAAAATATATTAGCATGGAGGCTTTAATATAAAATTATTAAATATCTAAAAATATTTTTTACTTTATTATATTAAGTGATTCTTTATTATTTTTATTTTACTTTCTCATATTTTATAATTTTATTATTGTTGCGTCAAGGAATATTCGCGGTGGTGGAGAAGAATAAAGTTTAACATCTTAACGTTGTACGAAGATATAGCAAACAAACAGATGAAAGAGATTGTGCAGCATTCATAAGATATACAAAAAATTTTACATGGAAAACCCTGAAAAGGTAAAAAATCATGGGGCATGGCCCAATTTGAATGAATCCACTAGCATTTGCAATTGATTACAAATGAGGCCCTTCCTTAGGGGAAGACCTTGGCTTGATGTAATAAATATACATCATATAAAATGCATTACATGATGGGATATTAAAGAATCACTATTGATATGTTTGTTTGGTCAGTAGAACCATATTCGATGGGTGATGGAGGTTGGAAAGAGTGTAGTCTAGTGACGGATATTGGAAGTTCGGTGTCAAATAAAAGTCCAATATAAGTTAGACAACAGGCATAAGTCTAGTGACGGGTGTAAGTTCGGCATCGGGTAGAAATCTGGCGACATGTGGAAGTTCGACATTAGATAGAAGTCCGATGAAAGTTCGACGACGGGCGAAAGTCCGATGACGGGTGGAAGTCAGATGTTGGGTAGAAATCTAAAAACAGGCGAAAGTCCCGAAGTCCGGCAACGGGAGGAAGTCCTGCGTTGGGTAGAAGTCTGGTGATGGATAGATGTCTAACGATGGGCAGAAGTCCGGCATCGGATATAAGTCTGATAAAAGTCCGAAGATGGGCATAAGTTTGGCAATGGGCCAAAGTTCGATATATGCTAGAAATCTGACGATGGGCGGAAGTCCTACGAAGGGTGGAAGTCCGACGTCGAGTAGAAATATAGGTTCAGTGAAAATACGGTGTCGAGTAAAAGTTCAGCAATTTGCAGAAGTCTGGTGACTGCTGAAGCACGGTGTCAGGTAGAAGTCCAATGACGGACGAAAGTCTGACATCGATCGGTGGCTGGGAGGTGGTCAAGGATGAGTATGGTGGCAAGAGAATTCTTTCTTCTCTTCCTCATCTCACTTCTCTTCTTGCTTGGGCCTCCTTCTTCCTCCCCACTCAATGAAGAATGAGGGTATATTAATAGTTTTCTGAGAGTGGTATGATCAGTAAATAGGAGGAAGATCAAAAGTAACTATGGAGTGGTTTGAATGTACGGCCGAAATTGACTCTTTTGATCATAAACCATTTATTTATTATTTGAGTGTCTTAGTGATGTCAGAATTCAGCAATCATAGGCTTGTTGGATTTGTCTCGTCGAGCTGCTCGATTCAACTATAAGCATGTCACATTTGGAGTTCGTTTGATAATTCAAATTATGATTTCAAACTTCCAAAGAAACTTCAGGTCTTCGATTTGGACCCATTTGGGCTCAGATTGAGTCGAATTTGTTGTCGTTGGGTTTGTATTTTTGAGATGTTTAATTCGACTGCAAGTTTGCTAAAATTGGAGTTTATATGATCTTTGATTTACTTTTTGAAATTTCCAACTTAATTTTGCTTTGAAATTTGTGCCCGATCAAGATAATTTTTTTATGATATATCCATCATAATAATTGCTCGATTACTAATCATTTTTTTTCTCTTTCATAATAAAAGAGTTAGCTCATGAGCCAATTCGAACTCGTAAATAAAATCAAGCCCAAGCTCGAACTCAATTAATTATTCAAGCTCATGCACAAATTTGGGATGACTCGAGTTCAGCCCAACTCGTTTACACCCCTAATTAGCTGATCTTCACCCATTTTCAAATGATCCCAAATATCAAATTTTGTGACAAACCTAAACTATGTACTATTATCTTTGATATAAAATAATAAGGTAAGTTTGTGACTCCTGAGAGGATTGGTAGGAGCTCTGGCGGCGGATTTCTCAAGGCCATATCGTCGATTCTCACTACAACAGGATGCTCCGGCAGTCTCTTCTACCTTGTGATGCATAACACCAGCGGCCTCCTCCCTCTCGTGAATCCAGGTGTAGGAGGCGAAAGAAGGTTTAAAGGCCATCTGTAGTTAAAGATTGGGATTGGAGGAAACTGAGGCCCGAGCCTTAACCTTGTATATCCTCCTGTAGCAATAGTGCACTCTCCTTAGCCATCACACAGATAAAGGAATCATAGAAGGTTCCTCTTCGATGCTTTGTCCTTGCCAGCTCCGCTAGGGCATCGCCCTAGCTGCTTCGAGGTTTGCATTTATGGGAAGTTTATTCTTTTCCTTGCATTTTTCTTGTCATTCAGTGGATATGGTTCTTATTTTCTTGAGTTTCCTCCTCCGACTTTGTCAGATAGCGGCTAATCGGGTTTGCTTGAGTGATCATGGCTTCCTTTGTGCTAAAAATTGTTCTAAGCCGTTTGTTGATGCTTTGGCCGGTGTCTCTCTGGTGTTTTTCCTGCCTCTTTAAACTTCAACCTTTTGGGGTATGCCATCATTGTGGATTTCAGAGAAGGGGATTTTCGCTCTCACTGCTCCCGTTGAGTTTTCATTGGTCGAAAAATTTCCAGTTAAGTGACATTCTTTGGATTCAATCAGAAAGTTCTTCTTTAATCTTAAGCTTGCTGGTGAATTTTTTGTGAATATTTTGGATGTGAAACACGTGCTAATAAAACTTGCAAATGATTTGGATTACTGTAGAATTTTACGTGCAATAGTTGTGGGCTCTCGCCCCTCAGTTGAGCGGGTTTTAGTTGAACTGGATGTCTCAAAATGCTATCTCGATTGTGTTTGGATCAGTCCGTATAACTTGGGATATGTTCAATATGTCGTTATGAAATATTTTCCTTTCTTCTGTGATCATTGTAAAGCTTTGGGTCATGATAAAAAAGAATGTTGTATTTTCAATCCTCAAGTTGGCATGTCAAAAATCATATATATTGAACCTCATCAAGTTAGCTCTGATGGGAACATTACTGGTGGTTTGAAAAATGTGGATAATTTAGCTAGCCCTAATGCGATTTTTGCTACTTTGTTAGATAATGGTCCTGGTATTGTTGAAAATGGAGATGTTGTTGATCATAATGAGAAGGAAGATGATCCATCTAATAGTGTTTTTCCTGGTATTGTTTTGCCTCTGCTTGAGTCGGTTGCTCCCTTAGGGAGGGCAGTTGAGAATGATTAGGTGATCCCTGTTATTGTTGCTCCTCCATCAGAGAATTTTGGGGTTGTTCTGTGTTGTGATGATGATGATGTAGGTGACCATGTCATGGTGGCTTTCCCTCGGGGCGAGATTGAGATTGTTAGTCCTTGCATTGTTGGTCTTGTTGCTGGTAATGAGCAGCTGAATGTGGATGATAAAGAACTTTGTAATGTTAATATGGGGGTGGTGAACATTGATTCTAATGAGTTGGATCCATCTATTGTTTCTCCTGTAACGCCTGCTGATTTGGTTGTGTCAGTCTTCTCTGTGGGTATGTGTGTGAATAAACAGCTTGTTGATGTTCCAATTGCTTTACTCTCTTCTAATACCTTGAATGCTCATGTGGGCGTGAGTTTGAAGGAAAATATTTTGGAGCAAATTGATTGACTTAAAGTTCTCTATCTTCTCCTTCTGAGGATGGTGAAAAGGAAATGTTTTAACATGATGACTCAGTTGATTTGAATGAAAGTCGTGGTCATACTTTCGTTCAGATGGGTAAACGAAGAAAGAGAAAATTTAAAAAATAGCTATTTTTTGGGGTAGGCTTCGTGGCTGCTGCTTGTGAGCTGTGGGGTGTTGGTTGTTGTTGTGGTGTCAATTTTTGGATCTTTGGGCTACGGCTTTAGATGACATTGTAGCTTTGGATGTAGACGTTTGATTGCTGGGCAATTAGTGACTTCCTTTGACTCATTTTTTGTTTGTTTGTGCTTAGGCTGACATTCTTTTTGTACTGTCTTAGTTATTGTTTTTAGGTGGATTGCGAGGCTCTTAGGTTTTTATCTTTCAAATGCTATATTTTAGTGAGTTACAAATGCTATATTTTAGTGAGTTACAAATGCTATATTTTAGTGAGCTTTGGAGTCATTCTAGACTTATTTTTTTTTATATTCATTAACACGTAGGCCTCTTCCATAGGGGTGTCAATATTTGACACGACACGACAACCCGACCCGGACCCGACCCGGAAAATCCGGGTTGGACCCGACCCGTTTGATAAACGGGTCGGGTCCGGGTTTGCAGATTCAACCCGTTTAACAAAACGGGTCGGGTCGGGTTGACCCGGCGGGTTGCCGGGTCAACCCGAAAACCCATTTAATTTAAAAAAATGAATTTCCCGCTCAATCCCGCTGCTGCTCAGTTCCCTGCCCCCCGCTGCTGCCCGCTGCCCCTGCCGCGCTGCCCGCTGCCCGCCTGCCCAGCTGCCCCGCGCTGCCCAGCTGCCCCCACGTGCCCGGCTGCCCCGCGCTGCCCGCGTCGCCTGCACCTCGCTGCCGCGTGCCGCGCGCCTCGCTGCAGACTGACGCCGGACCTCGCTGCCGCGTGCCACGTGTCGCGCACCTCGCTGCACACTCCCGCGTCGCCCCCAGACTGCCGCCGCTGCCGCGCTGCCCCGCGCCTCGCTGCAGCGTGTCGCGCTGCCGCCGCTGCCGCCGCGCTGCCTCGCTGTCGCGTGCCGCGCTGCCGCTGCCGCCGCCGCCGCTCGCTGCCGCTGCCGCCTCGCTGCCGCGCCCGCAACGTCGCCGCTACCGCGCTGCCGCCGCTGCCTCGCAGCCGCCGCGCTGCCAGTGAAAAAAACCGGGTCACGGGTCGTGTCGGGTCAACCCGTGACCCGCTCGGGTCGGGTCCGGGTTGGAATGTTCGACCCGTTTATAAAAACGGGTCGGGTTCGGGTTGACCCGTTTATATACGGGTCGGGTCGGGTTCGACCCGAACCCGACGGGTTGACCCGAATTGACACCCCTACTCTTCCATAAGGTTTTATAAGAAAAAAATAATTCAAATTGAGGAAAAAAATATATATAACAATTCGATCCGTGAAAAAAAAAAGAAAAAAAAAGTATTTAACAATTCGATCGTGACACATATAAATACATTAATTTAACCATTTAAAAATGTCATGAATATTAAGTTTATAATTACATAAATTTTAAATGTTATAAATGTAATTCTCTTAATATTTTTTTAATTTTATACTGTTATAGAATAATAGTTTTTTAATTTCGCATGCTCTCTATATGGTTATCTATTCGACATCGGGCCCCACTTATCCGACCTCGAGCTTTTTAATATACCCCGATTTTAATAATTAAAATTCAAACGGACCTACGGCCCTTTTTGTCGAAAGGAATGCGAGGGATAATCGGATTATATATATATATATATTTGTAAATAAATAAATAATTTTTTTTTAAATAATTGTATCGATAAAATTTAAGAGATTATTTGAATTTAATTTTTTTTATTGAATATAATATTTCTATGTGGAAGGCCCTTTTGGTGCACGGTACTTCTAAGTAGACGCCAAGTTAGCTTAAGAAAATCTTTTGATTAATCCTATACGCTTGAATGGATGTGTATATTCTATTTAAGTGATAATATTTTATTACGTTACGCAGCTCATTTTGATCTGTTGGTTGAGAATTTTGACTATTAATTAACCAAGAATATTGGGTTCGACATGTTCGTAAGTAATGTTGTGTTTGTTTTAATTGGCTCAAAAATAGTCTACGAGGCTTTGTGAATTACTGACTGTATTTTTTATGTATCTGAAAATCGTTCAATTTGATTTATTTCTAATATGATGTGAATTTAATGCCAATTGTTGCAAGTTGTACCCAATAGTCACCAGTGCTGTCATTAGCCACAATCATTAGACGTTGTTACTATTCATCACCGACCGCCACCAACCTCCCCCTACTGTGAGGAGAAATTATTCTGTGTAGATGCTGGACTGTTCGGAAGCAAATCAAAATATGTCAAGTCACCTGGTACACAGTGGCAAACTGCAAAAAAGTGATGTGACACGTTCGGATTTGTCTCCGAATGACGTCCGATGTCCACACAAAATAATTTTTCCACCCTGAGCCACCACTGCCCAGGTCTTCCTTGGTCTTTCTAAGTGTATATATATATAAAAGCTATACTTAGGCTTTTAATGATGAAACTTCTAACTTATAAGGCTATTAATTATGAAAATGACTGTAATATTTTATATTGAAATTGGAAGCCACAACAGAAGCTTCAGGAAATTTCATATATAGAAAAGTATAAAAGCCTCTATCTGCTTTGCTGGATACCAGGAGAGGAATGAGGACTCAACAAGCCTTGTTTTATTCTTTTTTTTTTATTTATTTAAATTACCCTTTGAAGACAAGCAATACATACATAATTAAAAATAAGAAAAAAAAAACACTTTTAATTTAAAATAAAACAAATAATAATAAATTTACATAAATATTCAAATCATATTAATTTTATAAAATAAATTAATTAAAAAAATAAGTGTAAAAGTCAGCTTTAGTTGTTAGCAGAATGGCATTTAATAAGTAAAATGATAGAGGTGAGCAAAAAAGAAGGGAGAAATGATAATGCTATTTGTCAACTTTGAAGAAAAGGAAGGAGACCCCTTTTATTTAATGATATATCTGTTTGTTATAAAGTAGTTGTGTTGACGAATATAATATTGATGTGGGGAAAGCGGCGGGGTTTATGAGTATGTATAATACGGAAAATTATTCTGTGCGGTCACCGGATCGTCTGGAGGCAAATTAGGATATGATACGTCACCCGGTACACAGTGATACACAACACCGATATACAACAAAAAGTGACGTGGCGCATTCTAATTCGCCTCCGAACAGCTTCCGATAACCGTGCATAATAATTTATCGTATGATATAGCAAACAAGTCCATAAGAGAAAAGACAAAGGAGATAAGTTTGGGAAGGAAGAGGATGACTTATCATGGAGGTCTTCACATGCATATTATGCTTTGTGCTAGGGCTAACATGTTGAGTGAAGATCTTACCCTTTTGACTTTTTTTTAAGGCTCACATGTTTTTAGTGAACATAATTTGTTTGATAGGGTTCTAAGAAGATGAAAATTATTTGAGTTCAAAGTAATGACTTGGAGATGCTTGTGACTTTCATTTTTGACAAAATATTGATTTCAATGGATTGGTTTAGGTTAAATATATTGGATGCAACATGTTTTTAGGTTCTTGATAATTTGATACGCGCGCATTGGTAGAAAGTTTTGATCGTAATAAGTTGAGGTGAACTTTGATGAGATTTTGATTATTATTTGTCATATAGCTCTTACGCTTTGTTTCGGACGTCTTTCTTACTATTTTTTAAAACAGTTTTTTTAGTAAAAAATTAAAATTTTATATTATTAAAAAATTAAATTTTTAATAAAATTACTTAACACTAGTGGTTTTGGCGGCCGGTATAGCGCCGGTCAGTTTAAGGGCCGGCGGTATACCCGGCGATTTTGTGACCGCCGCTATTTCCGGCGGCATAAACTTGCCAAACGGCCGGTTTGGCCTCCGGTATTTGCCGTTAGTACCGGCGGCTAGACAACCACCGGTACAGGCCGCCGGTATTTGAAGAATTTCTTGTAGTGCTAGTTTAAGAAGAATAAGTAATAAATTCCTCTCAAATGAAGCCTTAGTGTAGGTTTTGATTTCCCCTACGAATATCAATTTTTATGATACATCATTATAAAATTCATCCAATCAATTGAAATTTTTTCTGCAAATATGCGAATTAAAAGTTTTTAGAATCAATTGTGGGATCTCTAAATTTTAATTTCAGCAAATTTATAGTTAAAGCAAATTTATAGTTAAAACAAATGTTTCAACGAGACAACCCAACCACACTAAAATTGTCTTCATTAGATTCCAAATGGACATAAATCAAGCACCATAAAGTATAATTAAATACTTTTCAACATTATTTGAGGGAGCAAGCGACATCTGAATTTTGGTGTTCTTGTTCTCAAAATAAGCATCTTGACAATTGTTGTCCAAGAATTATCAATTTTGATATCATTAAGGCAGTTAAATGCCTAAAGAATTTAATATGGTCAAAGGGATCACATAGGTCATCTGATGGAGTATTTTGATATTTTAGCAAAAATAACTATGATATCACTATCGAAAACTATAAATAGACCCAAATTTTACACATGAAAGGGATCCTAAGTTGGAGAGCTAACATATTTGAAAAATCTTTAAGCATTGCATGGTGATATACGTCGACCGTCACTACTTTTAACTATCATTGCTCGATTGTCATTACAAGGTCGTTGCCACCTAATAATCATCACCCATCCACCAACAGCACTAAAATCAATGTTTATAAGCTCATCGCCAACTGTGTCGTCAACAAATTCAATGCCCACAATCCCCAAAAAGAACAAACATGCTATCAACACTACAAAAATTAGCTCAAAAAGACCTAATATAAGTTTAATGAAAATTAAATCAACATTTTAAATATATTTTTATAAGTTTATATATATTATAGAGTTTTTTTAAATTAAATTTGATTTTATTATTCAAAAGTTGGGAATTGTAATGCTAATGAATTAGATTAAACACACTTAAGTTAAAAATTAATGATTTTGATTTAAAAAATATATATATATGCAAAAATTAGGTATCAACACCTATTGTTATAATTAATAATTAAACAAAAAAAAAAAAGATGTTCATACTAAAAACATGGAACTTCAATGTTGTGATGATGGTTAATTGATCAATATGGTGATGATAAATCTTTATGAGTTAGTGCATATTTCAATTATTCAATGACTTTCAAGCAAACTCTTATTAATTCATTGGGCTTATTACCGTGGGACTCCTTTTCATCAGCCTATACATTCTATTTATCTATCTTTTACTTAGGCGTGATGTCATGCAGTAACAAAATAACCTAAAACTGAATCAATTCATAACAATCTCCACATTGATCTAGTTTTACAAACAAAGACTAAAGAAACACCCATTCACAAGAGCTCACTACGATCCGATTAGCTCCCTGCATTACAATGGACACTAGGAACAACTATCCTAAAACAGAACCAATACCTAACACAAACCTTTCAATCCCAAGCCATTATAAATGATTTTAGAGTTAAGATTAGAGCTAGCGGCAAAACTCAAGTTATAGCTATAATGCTCTCACCGAGTACGCCTATAAAGAATATGAGCATCATTGAGTGTGGATTACCACACTTTTGAAATGACGAAATTATGATTTCATTTGGGACGGCTTTCTCAGTACTAAAATTTTAATTTTTGTATAAAAAAGCTACTTTAAGAAGTAGTAAGAAAGCCGTTCCAAATGAAGCCTAAATAGAATGCATGTATGCCCATCTTTCAATAAAGTTAGAAATCAATACACATTTGCTTGGTTGCGTTTCTAATACAAGATATAGTAAAACATATATACGAAGTTAAATGTTTAAAATAGGTTTTAAATAATAGTTATATAAACCCCCCTAATAATAATCCTACTCATTTTTTGATATAAGAATAGAATTTGTATAATCAAAATATTCCCATTCTTATACTTGCAATAAGGAAGTAAAATGCAATATCTTTATAATCCATGGTAGAAGGAAGTTGAATCCTCTTACTTAGGCTTCGTTTGAGATGATTTTTTTTTCTGCTCCTTAAAGCAGCTTTCTAGTACACAGATTAAAATTTTTGTACTAAAAAGCTGCTTTAAGAAGCAGAAAGAAAGTCATTCCAAATGAAGCATTAGAAGCCTATTTGACTTTGCAACTTCTTGTAAAGGTTATTGTAAAGTTATTGTGGAAAAATAAATTTTTTAATGTTGTTAAAAAAACAACTTCTCAGTAGGAATATTTCTAAAAAGCAGCGAGAAAATAATAGTCAAATAATATTATAGTTGTCATATGAAAAAATAAAGTAGGAGGAAATTTGCCTCAACCAAACTCTTAGATTATTTATTTATTTTATTTTTTGCTCGATGATGTCTGTCATGAAGGGATGTTCTTAGATTTAAGAACAAAATTATATAACAATATATAATATACAAATTTTATTTCTAAATTCTCCATCTCGCAATTTATCTAAATTATATAAATTTAACCTTTTCTAAATTTAATGTAATTTTTTTAACTTCTCTTAGGTTTCGTTTGGGACGGCTTTCTTCCTGCTTCTTAAAGCTGCTTTTTAGTACAAAAATTAAAAAAATTGTACTAAAAAGTTGCTTTAAAAAGCAGTAAAAAAGCCGCCCCAAACGAAGTCTTAATCTTAAGTTTTTTTATTGATCTACCAATAACAACCGGTAGTATAATCTGAACTAATGCTACTTTCACGATCTCATTAAGCTCTATCAATTTCAATTTAGGGGCTATTTGATTTAAAATAAAATAAGTGTAAAGTATTCTAAATACAAAGATTTTGAAAATATTTGTTGAAGTAAAAGATAATAAGAATAAAATTTTGTTGCAATTGGAATTCACCCTCTAATTCAGTTTTAATGCAATTTTCTAATTACATTATAAATTCTCTACCATGATGTTACCACTGTTGTCGCCTGCAGCCTGCCACCTGCCGCCGCCACCTACTAATGGATGATAGTTGTCATTGTTTGGGAAGTAAAACCACCCAACAAAATAAAAATATATATATATATATATATATAAAATGCAACATAAATAAAATAACACCAGAATTTAACTTGGAAAACCCGAAATCGAGTAAAAACTAGAAGCCACACCGCACCAAGAAATTCATTATGAAAATTTGGGAGAAATAGTACAGATCTATATTCTCTCTAACTCTCTCTCATTGCTTCTCTTCACCTTTGCACCATTCTCACACTAGAACATATAAAGTGGAACTTGCAGAATCATTATGAGATGCAACCCTTCATAAAAAATGAAAAAAAAAAAGGTTAGTCTGTCTCGCAGCGATGCGACTCTCAACTATCTGTCTCCAGTTTGCTTCACAGTAGCGTCGCACCTATGCTCTCTGTCTTTCTCAAAGCAAACTATGCAACGCCAGGGTGCTTGGATACACAACACCACAACATTGTACGGTTGCATGGGGAAAATTGTTTTCAAAAGGACCCCCAATCGAGCTCAACAGATTGAATTGAAACCTTAGAAAATAATACAACCCAATTGATCAGCATTATCAAATCCCACATAGAAGTAACAGCCACCACCACTACTATTGGCAACACTCACTATCGACCTCCACCACCACTACCGATGGCCACCGACCACCAGCTACCAATCTTTCATTATTATTGGACTTCGCATTATATTCATTTTAATTCGGCAAGGAAAAAAAAAAACCTATATGTATTTTACACTCATCCAAAAAATTCAAAGCTTTTCAAATATATTGCATTTTTTATTACATTAATTTTTTTTTTATTATGCATTCCTTCTTCAACAAACCAAACCTCTCAATGAATTAAGAAAAATCATGTGATGATGGTCTCAACTAAAATATATCATACTGTATATTGAACATAGTGCTTTTATCATATCATGATATGCATTCATTTTAATATATATAAGACTGACTTTGAAGCTCAAATTAATTTTATTTTTCTATCGAATTAATCTGCTAGATAATTTTGGCATTCCCGTAGGCAAATTTTGTTTTCTTGTATCATGAGAAAATAATAAAATAAAATTATGATTTTTATCTAAAAAATAAAATAGCTAGAAAGCTCTCTCAAACACGAGAGGTTATTACATGAGGAGTTCGGAAGGGAGAATCATTCGGATTATGTATGTGTACACAGTAATACACAATTTTATTTTTTATTTATATTTATTATATATTTACTATATGCCCTCACAGAATTGCAACGGTTCTCCCCTCTCCTCCGGGAAAAATTATTACGTCCGGTGTCCGGATTCGTCCGGACACCAATCCATATGTGCCACGTCACCCAGATAACCCGGGGCCCAGTGTATCCGGGTGATGTGGCTCGTCTGAATTGGTGTCCGAGCGGTCCGGTCACCGGACGTAATAATTCGCGCCCCTCTGGACTCCGCACCAAGCGTTAAAATTCATTACCAAATTCAATTTTTTTTATTGGGCTTTACGGGCTTTTCAAGCTGGTGGGCTTTCAGACGGCTCTAAGGGCATTAAAGCTGTTGATGGGCTTGTTATATAAATAGATATGCTGATGTAAATTAATGCGTAAAATATTAAAAATAAAATAAAATATTTAGAGTGATATTTGTATCCTCCGAACATTAAGTATTTCAAAGTTTAATATCTCAATTAGAAAATAAAAAAAAAAAATCAGCAAGGGATGCACTCTTCACTTAAAATTAATAATATATATATATATATATATATATATATATATATATATATATATATATATATATATATATATATATATATATATATATATATATATATATATTATTAATAAAAAAATATGATAATAATAAAAAAATATTTATAAAATATTAAATATATATATATATATATATATATATATATATATATATATATATATATATATATATATATATATATATATATATATATATATATCAAATATATTATAAAATTTTAAATTCTAACAGCTATATTTAATTGAGTGGTATTTTTTAGTCATAATTAAAATTTAGATATTTCATTTGAAGCTTATATATTTCTTTTTATAAGAAAATATATGTTATAAAAATAATTTAAGAGTAAAAAATATAATACAAACTAAAAAGACATACAAATAGAAAAAGGAAGTAAAAAATATTTAATAAATTTATTTGTTTAATATTGTTTTCATCAATCTTAATTTTCAACCATCTAATAAGAAAAATACAATGAAATCATATATTAGAAGATTAAGACTTCGTTTGGGATGACTTTCTTACTGCTTTTTAAAACAGTTTTGTGGTACAAAAGTTTAAATTTACACATCGTTTGGGTATGCTTTCTTATTGCTTCTAAAAGCAGCTTTCTAGTTAAATTTTTAATTTTTATTCTAAAAAACTGCTTTAAGAAAGCAGAAAGAAAGCCGTCCCAAACAAAGTAGGCTTCATTTGGGACGGTTTTCTTACTGCTTTCTAAAACAACTTTTTAATATAAAGAAATTTTCATACTAGAAGTCTGCATTAAAAAAAAAAAACAGTAAGAAAGCTGTCTCAAACTAAGGCTTTGTTTGGGCAGCTTTCTTATTGCTTTATGAAGCAATTTCTTAGTACAAAATATTATCGAATTTAAAATTTTTGTACAAAAAAACTGCTTCATAAAGTAATAAAAAAGCTATATCAAACGAAACCTAAATCTAAGATGAGTCATATCTTTCTCATGTGAATCTCACAAATTTGGTGCATACCTTTTGCAACAAATTTCAAGAAACACCAATATTTTTACCAAATTCTTCAAACTTTACATCTGTCATTGAAACATCTAAGTCAAAACCTAAAAAAACCGCTTAAAATTTGCATCTGAACACAAATAATATATTATATAAATCACCCAAGTGCCGGCTATCATATGCAAAATCTAAAAATGTTTCAAAGCTTTGACAATTCCAACTACCACATGCACCAAATCAAAAGCCACCAGTTCTTCAACATTTGATTGCTCCCTCTCCTCTTAGTCAACCCATTAAATGCCCTAATTCAAACGGCACAAAGCTTATTCAAACTAAACCACCAGTTCTTATTTAAGGCTTTGCATTTCCTTTATAAAATCCCATTGAAGCTCCTCTTTGATGAATCCAATTAAGTTCCTTCTCTCTGCAACCACTCGATATTATTTCTCGTAAGGACTCGATGATGATGATGAGCTCCCGAAGGTCTCATACTTTCTATCTCGTTGTCATCTTCATCGCCGCCGTTATCTTCGTTATGAGCATGCAGGAAGCCGAGGCATCGAGGTTGATGAAGACGACGAGGATTGATCAGGGGAGTCAAGTTGATCATAATTCAGATGTGCAAGAAAAGATTGAGAAAGTTATGACTATGTGGATGAGGAAATTGCCGTCGGGGCCTAGCAATAGAGGCGCAGGGCATTGAGATGAGGGAGGGGCTAAGGAATGGAATTTTTTTTGGTTGATAGTTTAAATTAATTCATTACGATATGATTGTAATTTGTTTGATTAATGTAATCATAATGACATGAAAGATGTAAATAACTAATATAGAAATTTTAGTTGGCTTCTTCCAATGTTTGTTTTGGAGATTTTTTTTTACATATATAAAATTTGCAAGCTTTTTCTAATGTTTTTAATTTTCATGATTATTTGTTTATTTAACATTACAACATGCATATAAGGTTTTGTTTGGGTCGGCTTTATTATTGTTTCTTAAAATAATTTTTTAGTTTCAAAATTAAAATTTTTGTATTAAAACATTATTTTAAAAAGCAATAACAAAGCTGTTCCAAACAAAACCTAAATGCCAAAAGAACATTTTTTTTTCTTTAGAATGGCATAATAAAAATTGTTATGATAAATAAACATATATTTAAATCAATTTGTATTAAATTGATATTTGACTTCAAATAAATTAACTTATAGAATATATTAAATTTTGAGTCAAATTGAAATTGAATAACCCGAGTTGAGTCGAGTTCAACTACATTTTTTTTTTAAATTTAGATTATTGTTCTAAAATAATTATGTAAAAGATAATGAATATATTTATAAAAGATAAATACATATTTTAAAAAAATAACATTATTATATTACAAAGTTGAAATACATTTTAGAAGGCAAACTTTCGTATAATTTTGGATAATTAATTAAGAGAAATTCATTGATTAAAATTCAACTTTATATGTTCCGACAAAAAACTACTGGTCAGACCGATGCTATCTCTGTCCGAATAAGATGTTGTTGGGGTGGCACATTAATGAACGAAAAATCATTTTGTGCGGACATCATACGGCGTCTGGAGATCAATCAGAACACGTCACGTCACTTTTTTGTTCGGTACCGCTGTGTACCGGGTGACGCGGTGCATTCCGATTGATCTATGGACTATCCAGTGTCCGCACAGAATAGTTTCTCCTAATGAAGACAACTATCCTGTGGCGAGATGAAAAGATGGAATAAGACGAAGCACGTACAATGATTTACACTTTGATTATAGTTGTCACTATATAGGGAACAAGCAACTCGCTAAATGCAGTTAATACACACAACCTAATTTGCCTATAAGGAAAGGATGGCAAAGGTTGGGGGTATAGAAACCAAATGAGAGGTAGGCCCTATACAAACTCTCTATATCTTCTCCATCTCCAAAAACCTACTGTTATCCCTCATTAACGGTATAATAACTTAAATATTTGAAATAAATTTATTTGAAAAACATTAAAATTATGTACTAGAGCGCTTTGATGCCGATTTGGTGAGAGCTGCGACGTCAGGCCATGATATATATATATATATATATATATATATATATATATATATATATATATATATATATATATATATATATATATATATATATATATATATATCTAGGAGTGTCAATATTGGACATGACCCGAAAATTGACCCGAATCCGACCCGAAAAATTCGGGTTCGTGTTGACCTGAACCCGAACAAGGTCGGGTTCGGGTTGACCCGAAAATCAGGTAATGACCCGGAATGACCCACTGTCCGCCCTGACCGGGCCTGACCAAAGCTGCCCGACCGCGCGTCGCTTCGTGAGTCGCAGTCGTGCGTCTCGCGTCACGTCTGCCCACTGCGCAGCTAAACGCTTGCCCGCGCGGAACTACAAGCTCGCCCACTGCGCCGCTGCCGTCGGCCCGCCGTGCCGCTGCTGCCTGCCCGCCGCACCGCGTCCCGCTGCGAACCGCCGAACCCACCGCATCCCGCTGCAAAGTGCGAACCCGCGCCGCTGCCCGCAACGGATAACGGGTCGTGTCGGGTTGACCCGAACCCGAAGCGGGTTGGGTTCGGGTCCAGGAAATCGACCGTTTGCAAAAACTGGTCGGGTTCGGGTTGACCCGATTGGTGCCGGGTTAGTTTCGGGTTCGACCCGAACCCGACCCGTGACCCGAAATTGACACCTCTGTATATGTCTTTGCCTCACCCCACTTACTCACTCACTTGATTATTTGGCAAGAAAGAAAATGGAAGAGGGGAAAAGAGAGAGAAGAGAGAAAGGTCATTGGATCATATTTGTCATTCATTCTTGTTACAAATTTTGTCTATTCATTATAAGCGACTACTATCTTACTTATATTTTTGATGATTTTGATTTCTATGAATTTAATCTCTCCTAAATCTTCAAAAAATACATTATCTCATGGTATTCTGAATGATTTGATATGATTTTGTTATATTTTAAATAAAGTATTGAATGATATAAGATACAAGATATGATAACATCATGTGATACCCTACTGATCCATGTGAATTCACTGATTGAGAGTCATAAGGAGCCGGAGATTAATTGGAAGTCATAAGGAGTCGGGGCGACTGATTCATGTGATTCATGGGGAGTTATAAAGGCTACATTGATTGGGAGTTATAAGGGGCGACTGATTGAGAGTTATAAGTGCATGAGCAAGATACCCTCAAGATACTCTCATCGAATATTTGAATACTGATACCGACATTGTTACGAACACTTAATTGATCTTAATATTGTTTACTATCATTTAACACTATTTAACATTATTGATCATGATATTAAAATTATAACTGACATTAATACTGTTGACTATTACCGATACAACTACTGATGATGTAATGAATTGAGATGTGATGAACTATAAAATGATAATTTGATACAGATAATCAGTATAGATATTGATGCATATATTTCTTTATATAATTTATAGTATATTATTTTCTTTTATTTTGCATTGATTTCAATAATAAGATTTTAGTTAATTGCTGTTCTATGCGCTTATTAAGTGATTTTACATGTTTTTCATTAAGGATAAGGATCATATGATATAAAATTTTAGACAAAATGCATAATTTTTTTACCTGCAATTCTAGACAAAATGCAATAATGTTTCTTTCTGATGTTCACAAGAAATTGATAAGCTCTAGTTAAATGTTAAAATGAAAAATAAATGCAATTCTTTCAATATAGATAATAAAATGTGACAATCGGAACTCATTATCTTCCTCATCATTCATTTTACTATTTTGTTAGTCTAATCCATTTTCCATGAATCTAATTAATCCCACTCCGATGTTGGTCTTATAACAGATCAATTATTAGGTCTAGACACCGGATGTAGCTCTACATCCGGAGGCCAATAACATGTCGCCACGTGCTCTTACTCTTTACCGCACGGCTCGACGACCCAACCTAGACCGGAATCCAGTATTGCTATGTTCAGGTATTGCTAGGTATTGCTTGACAATAACGAGAAATACCGCTCTGTCAAGACCAATACCTAGCAAAATCGAGGTATTGCTCGGTATTGGTCTCGTCAGAATGATATTTCTCGTTATTGCCGAGCAATATTGCGCAATACATAGCAATACCCTGATCTGCATAAAATCACCCAATACATAGCAATCACGGGTCCGGTCCAGGTCCGGTCGTCGGGCTACGCGGTAAAGAGTAAGAGCATGTGGCATCATTTTACTGGCGTCCGAACGTAGAGCTACGTCAGAACACCGGACCTAATAAAAATTCCTTATAACGACACTTTATCCGTCAAACCGGCACAGATCCCTTATTAATCACTTTTACCCAATACAAAAAAATTTTTATTATTAATTTTTAAATTTAAATTTGGCATATATGATATCATAATAAAATAATAATTATATTAGTTATATTATAAAAATAAGAAGCCACATTTGGCATTATATATTAGCGACCCATTGCACAAATTTGTAAATGAGGACTGCCGTTTGAGCCGATTTGTTTGGTGAAGTTCGGCGCCAAATCATTCAACTTTATTTTGAGTCAAAGTCCAATTATGAATTGACATTCTATTTTAGGTAAAATAAATAAATAAAATTTTAATAAAAAAAATAAAAAAAAAAACTGATCTGGAATAATTTTTAGTTTTCAATATGCAAATTAATATATTTATAAGTCTATATAAAATAAATGCATATACTTTATTCAGATCATAACAGATATATTTTATTTTAATTTAAATCCGCAAAACTCACAAATTATAACCAAATAGTCCAAATATTTGACAGAATTTAAGGACAAACCCTGCTTTGAAGTATCTAATAATCAAATTTGACAGGCTTATTTTTGCAAAAAAATCCCTGCAATATTATGATTCCAAAAAAAGAACTGTACACAAACTGTATATGAATTTAATTCTTTATATTAATTCTTCAATTTTACACTAAGGCGAAAAAAAGAGAGAAAGAAACAACAATATGCAAAATCAATCAACAAAAAATGAATCAAAATCTCTATGGGATATATTTTTAAGTAGCATAATTCATTTTAAACCAAACTATCAATTTATGTATAGTTGACGTGTATCATACACAACTTATACAAAACTTCGCGAGTTTAGTTTAAGATGAACTATGCTCACCCGAAAACTCCTCTAGTGACCTCCACCGTGAGAGCTCGGCCCCGATGACAGCTTCTCCATCCACGACATCATGATCACACTAATCTTATCGTGTGTGATTTGTCGCTCGCTGTCGAAACTCTCTGGCATTGACCGCATGGCTGTGACGCTCTGTGTGCTCGCTACAATTGCGACGAAAATGACGATGATAATGAGTAATACAGCTCGAGAGCTTAGAGAACTCATTTGATGAAGAGAATTACTATGAGCAAGAAGTAGAGCTCTTCCTTGTTCTTATGTGGAAGTATATCTTAGATTGGTCTCTCATGGCTTCAAGCAACTAAGTATATTTATAAGGTTTGGATTTGGGTTTTGGTGAGAAAATGAATTTCTTGTTGACTTGCATTTATTAAGAGGCTGGTTGTTGGTATAATATTGAATAAGAAAGAAATGGTTAGGTTTAAAAGGAAAGTCTTAGTTAATTATTGCTTACCTTTAGGTGTTTAAAGAAGAATGGCTTATGTGAATTGAGCTTGTTTTTGTGTTGCTTTTCAACCAACATTTTGTGAGCCATATTGACTTTTTGTTCCAAATAAAGTCTACCATATTTGGAAAGATGGAAGAAGTATGAAATTGAAAGATTGATTAAAATCAAAATCAAAATCAAAATCAAGAGAGATAACAAAGTCAAATCTTTCATGTTTTTTCAAATGCAAAATGTTATTTTTATTGCTATATCAAAAAAATAACTTAATTTGGTCAATACATTGTTTTATTTGGGATAGTTTTCTTACTGTTTTCCTTAGAAAAATCTTTTTATATTTAATTATTGTAAATTTCTACATGAAGTGTTATAACTTTTACGATAATCTACAGTATGATAATATTTGTGATTTTTTTTACGAAAATAATAATCAATCTATTTATATGCTAACATATCCATTTGCACATATGTAATACCCAAAACTTTTAGGTAAAATTTTAATATTCTTTCTTAATTAAATTATGGCCAAAATATTAACTTCCAATAAAATTTCTAATAAGTTTATATTGTTCTTAAAGTTTAAAGTTAATTGTATTAATTATTAAATTACTGTTATATTAATTGTTAATTATTAACTTAATATACTTACTAGTATTTAAGTTAATCCCTAACAATTATACTAATTAATCTATATTATATTCCACTAATCACTCTACTAATATATCATTAATGCCAACCTAACATTATTACTGGCTATTGTCACATGGAAGGCAAAGAGAAATTGAAAGCATATTAGAATCATAATTAATTCGCTTTATATTCTATTGTGTAGCAATGTTAGTAAGTCTATAACAAAAGTATACAGACTATCTATCACATATTGTTTTGAATTTCTTAGTGGCTTAGTAATGATATTTATGACATAAGCAAGACTGCATAAATGCTTTCGTTTAATCAGAAAATGTGTTGTTTTGTGAATGGAATATCTTTATAGAAATGATTAAAGATTTTTAAATGCGGAGTTTTAAGAATGTTTATGTTGTCCCTGCGATTGCTAGTGCGTGTTATCGTTGGGGTGTTCGCAGGGTTCGACAATATCATGCGTAATCATCAATATATGAAAATGATTCACTAGTCATTTATTATTTCCTTCTTATATTTGTATATATTTATAGTCATTTATATTAAGATACTGTGAAGACAAAAACAAATGCAGCTAGTCAGCTAGCCAGCATTCAATAGTGTTATACCGACATACACATTCGTTGTAATCAGCCATATATATTCGACATATTATAAGCAAGTATTCGACATATACTTTATCATTGAAATTACTAGTGCTAACTTTATACTAAAATATGTTTTGAATGAATAGGAATTATTATATTCAACTTAAGGCAACGCTACGAAAATATATCTTACTACCACAAGGACAATTTCAATATTAGCGAATTTATGCCATAATAAATCAAGGTAAAACTATATATATGACATGATATTTCATTATGGACATAAAATGAAATATACTTAGTACAATAATTACTGATATAAAATATAGTACTTCCAACTTACAAAAATATATAAGAACATATTATAAGTTTTACGATTAACACTCCCAATAAAGAAGGTTTCATTTTTCCTTCAATAAATAAAAATTACTTTCCTCAAAACAAGCAAGTATGAAAATCCAAATTAGTTTAGATCCCACTTATGAATAAGACATTCACAATATTTTTTATGACCTACTATAATGGTTTAAACATCTACTACTTTATTTGCAACAGTTTATGACCAGCTGCTATGAGCTGTTGATGAAACATCAAAACTTTGATATACACATGAAATGAGGAAAACATTCTGTCATATTATTTTGCTATAATAAAAATTCAGAACTGTACACCAAAGTATACAAGAATGTGGAAAACATTCACACATATAATTCATTATATTAATTCTTCTACTTTAATTGAAAAAAAAGACAATGGACAAAATCAATGCACATAAAAATGAATCCAGAATCCCTATGGGTTTGTTGGATTTAAATAATCAATATTGACTCCAATTGATGTATCATTTTGCCTTTCTCAATCCATCTGAGCTTTTGTACATTTCTCAGAAGCAATCAAAACGATATACACTACATGCAAGTCCTCCTCTTATTTCTAGGATATATTTTTGAGTAGCATAATTCATCTCAATCTGCACTGTATATTTTTTGTGTATGGTAACTACTAAATATATTTCATAGGTTAATTCTACATAATCTAGTGCCCAGCCCCACGAGGGCTCGGCCCAGACGGAAGCCTCTCCGTCCATGATGTCATGATTGTCCTCATCGAGGTATAGTATGTGATCGGCGCCTGCTCACAATCAAAATCTCGAGGCATTCGTCGCATGGCTATGACGCTCTGCATGCTCACTGGAAATGCAACGATAAAGATGATGATAATAAGTAGTCTAGCTCGAGAGCTTAGAAGACTCATTTCAAGAAGAACTCTCCTTTGCTCTTTAGAATTGAAGAAGTATATCTTAGATTGGTCTCTCATGGCTTCAATCAAGTAGGTATATTTATAAGGTTTGGGTTTTGGCCGAGAATCAAAGGATGGTTAAAATAAATTTCTAGTTGACTTACATTCATGAAGAGGCTGGTTGTTGATGGAACATTGAATAAAGAGAACTCTTTAGGCTCAAAATGAAATTTTATTGACTTTACTCTCCAGAAAAAGTTAAATTATTTTCTTATTTTTTAAAAGAAGAATGTCTTATTTTAGCTTTAAATCAATGAAGATATGAACTGAGCTCCTTTTTTTGGTTGCATTTCAACAAATATTCTATTGATCATATTGACTTTATGCTCCATTAAAGGGAGACTTAGCTATTAGTAGTTTATAAAGTCATAATAAGCTAATATTGAATAGACTTGTTATTTTTCTTTTCTTTTTTATTTTAAAGACTGGGGATGGAAGAGAAATAAGGACATTGACTTCTCATTAAAAAGATTAATGAGGTATGAATTACAAGACTCTGACTACAATTAAAGTCATGAATGGCAGCAAAAGTTTCATGGTTTTTTTCAAACACAAAATGGTATTCTTATCATATATCAAACAACTAAAAGTAAATATAATCAACTAAGTGCATGAAAAATCTTATTTAAGACTAAGGCTTCGTTTGAGATAGCTTTCGTACTGCTTTTTAAAATGGCTTTCTAGTACAAAAATTTTAAATTCAAGAAAATTTTGTACTAGAAAACCGTTTTGTAAAGCAAGAAGAAAGCTATCACAAGGCTTCATTTGAGAGAGCTTTTTTACTACTTTTAAAAGCAGCTTTTCAGTACAAAATATTTTAGTTTAAGATATTTTTGTACTAAAAAGATGAAATCAATAAAAAAAATGTCTCAAAGGAAGTCTAATAAAAAAAAAGTTGTGTGTGATGGACTTTTCTCGTTTTGGGGTTGAGTTTTTATATGTTGAAGTATTTATTAAATAAATGAAGTTTGATTCATACATGAATAATTTTTATGTTGTAAATCACAACTTGTATATGAACTTAAAATTAGAATATGAAAAGATAGATGCAAAAAAACAATTAGAAGGAGATGATCAAGTCTTTTTTTGATCTACCTCTATCTTTCTTAATACAAGTCAAATCTAATACATCTACTCTCCTAACTGGTTCATTGAAAAGCTGACGTTGTTTGTAACCAATTCATCTAAGTAAAATTCTCTATTATCTTATCTTCCATTAGAGCTACTCTAACTTTTTCACGTATACGCTCGTTTCGCATTCTGTCTTTAAAAGAGTGAAATCACTTATCCACCTAAGCATCCTCATCTCTGCAAAACTTAACTTAATTTCATGCTTCTCTTTTAATGGCTTGTTTGGGCATGTTAATGATATAAAATTACTAGTAGGAATCTCTATATGTTTTTGGTAGTTGAAGGTGCTTATTGCTAACCCAAGTAAGTTTGACATCTACTATTCTAAATTTGTGGACAATTTTTTAGCCATTTGTGATATCCTTAGTATTCTTAGAATCTCCTTTCCTTCTTAATATTTTAATATACCTCTTTCTCCAATTAGAATTTCAAAGAAGGTCTTTCAAGCTCTTTTTAGTAGGCTTGATACGTGGCAATGACTCAATTGTCTTGAAGGTTGTAATGGTTTCAATTTTTAGAATTAAAGTTTGGGCCCTTCTTGATGAATGACTTATGGTTATTGCGTTTAAGGCGTTTGATCCGATCCGCAACCCGACTAGACCTGAAAACTAACCTGAAAAGTTTAAATTTGGGTTAACTTGTTTAATAAACATGTCGGGTTCTTGTTTGGAATTCCAACATGTTTATTAAATGGATCAGATTCAGGTTCACTAGAAAATATATTTTTGATTTGAAAAAAGACCAATTTAATATTTTTTTCTTAAATTCTTTACTTGTTGATAATGAACTTCTTATTTTTTATCAATTAACTTTAACTTTATAGTTAACAACAACAACAACGTCAAGCTTTTATCTCACTACATAATTTTTTTTCTCCATTATTGTCTTGTAAAGAGTCAAATTCTCATTTAACTCCATAATTAACAAGTCATAATTTTTTTTCTAATCAAATCGGACTGATTTGGGCTATCCATGTTGCTGAGGGCCGGGTTTGGATTAATCATTTTGACCAATTTATTGAGCAGGCAAGATTCTAGATGACTAAAACTAAGTCGGGTCAATTTCGGGTCAAAACATAACCCGACCAATTAATCCATTCTAACACTCTTGATTTGAATATTGCAGGTCATCCTGCACTATTTGAATACCTGTAGCTTTTAGTAAATTTTAAAGAAAGGATTACCAAACCAGACATTTTTTTCTCCTCTCACCAACATTTGAAAAAGGCCATGGTTGTTTTCCTTTTCTCCCACCAACAAAAATAAAGTAGAAGACCAATGCTGAATACTCCATAGAAATTTGTATGAAATTTCACTGCACAGAGTTAGAAACCCTAAAGACTAATTAATCCATAAAGAAAATTTAAAAGGTAACCGCCTAAAATTCAGCTACTCCAATAATTTCCACCAACTCTGCAAAATTCAGTCAAAACTAAACAGAAATAATCAAAAATATCAAAATTTAATCAAAATTCAATAGAAATTTCACATAAAAATATTATATTTGCAATTATTTGTTATTCTTTAAACTTGTTAGACATGAAAATAAACCATCTCTAACATAAAAACTACAGAAATTATTGAGATCATTTAAAAAAAAAATCAGAAATTTCAAAGGAGAACCATAACCTCAATTAAAAAGAACCGATTATGTTTATCAGGAGAAATTATTCTGTGTGGAGTCCGGACGAGAAAAACCGTCCGGACTGTAAGTGTATACATTGTGTACAAATAATATGTACAAAAAGTTGATACACTATATCTACAAATCTATACACAATATTTACACTCACGTATCTGAACGATTCTTCCCGTCCGTATTCCGTAGAGAATGATTTCTCGTTTACCGGGCAACCAAACTTTTTCTTTCTTTACATTCTATATTCAGTCTTTCAAGTTCAAACTTCTATAATTTCAATTCTACTAACCTAATCTTGAGACAAGGCTGTTGCTGCTTAATTTCTTGCCATCTGCCATGTTCTGATACTCCCCAACACAACTCTCCAATCTTTACAAACCTACAAGAAACCATCACCATCATCTTTTATTTCTGTCAAAGAATGTAATGTCTTTGCTTTACCTGCATCTCACTTTGGGTGCTTTTCAATAAAGAATTTGAGAGCAATGCAAGAAAATGTTTAAAATTTCTTCTCCATTTAATGAATAACTCATTAGTCATACTAAGTTTAGCTTATGCTGTGTCTCCTACCACCGGTCACCACAATCATAATCACTTATTACCGTCATTATCTTTGAACTTTACACTACATTCAATTTACTTCAAACTAAAAATAAGAATCACTTTTATTTATTTTATACTAGGAGTATAAATGAGCCAAACCGACTCGAGCTTGACTTATAAACAAGCAATGAGCCAAGTCGACTCGAGCTTGACTCATAAACAAGCTCACGAGTCGAACTCATTGAGCCATAATTTTGAGCTTACAGTCAAATTTATATATTAAACGAGCTCAAGCTTAGCCTGGCTCAGCTTGAAAGCTCATTGAGCCACACGATTAATAAAAACATACATATTTAAAAATTAATTTAAATTAACATTATATAATATATTTTTATCTTTTAAATTAATTCTATATTAAAAATAAAAATTCTTAAGAAAATTAAAAATTTTAACTTGGAACTTAAAAATCAAGCTCCACGATCAAGTTAAGCTCGAGCTTTCCAAACGAACTTGAGCAATTAAGCCGAGCTCAAGCATATAAATTTTTTAATGAGTCGAGCTCAAGTTAGCAAACAAGCTCGAGTTCGAGCTCGACCTCAGAAAGAACTAAACAAATTTAACTCGATTAAGCATATAGTCAACTCTACTCGTTTATACCCTAATTTTACAATTATCCTAACAACATCAAAGCATTCCTTTTACATTGCACTCCTTTTTATTAAAAAACCAACCATCCCTTAGTATTTTTAAAATACATGCATTTTGAAAAAAAAAAAAAACTGATCAACTATCCTTTAAACAAAAAAAAAAAAATAAAAAAAATAAAAAACTTGTGATGATATTGGTAATGAAAAACACAATTTTAACAATGCAAGAATGATTTTGCAGAAGCATCATGTACTTGGTACGCCAGTTTTACATTAAACAAGAAAAAAGAAGCTAAAAGTTCGTTATTTTACAAAAATTTTGATGCCAATGTACATCCATTTATGTGCCATTTGTATATTTTCTAATCAAACAATGCAGCAATCAGATCCATAAACAGCATAAGAACTGCTGCACATTTTGATTGAGCTGCAGCACTGAAAATATGCAAAGAACTTCTAAGCTGCCAAATGGTAATCTATAATTCCTTGGACTTCCTTCTCAGCTCATTAAGTTCATTCTCAATCTCTATATCTCGGAAAGGAAATGCTCCACTTGAGCTGCTTATTGCCGTTCTACCAGCAGGAAGCTCTCCTTTCTGTTCAAGAAAAATGAAATCAGTACATGCAAGAAAAACTTATAGAATTGATTGTGTAGTGACAGCATATTTGAATTGTTCAGGATCATTTATTATATAGGAGATGCCCTTTTGCTACAACAATAATATCAATTTTAATGTTTTACTAAAAAAATTACTTTAATAAACAGTAAGAGAGCCATCTCAAATGAAGGCTTAGTTGGTAAGAAGGCTAATCGAGATTTATGTTTGTAGAGAGGATAATTTGCATAAAGCTAATCTTACCAAATGGTACAAAGTTTTTTTGATAATCAATGTCATAAGTTAGTTTAAAATAAATTCTTTTGTAATAAGTGTAGAACTCATCGAAATTATAATAACAAAAAGTCAAAAACCATTGGTGACTACACCAATGTATTTTCCGTCAACAGAACCAATGAAAAATATGGCAGTACAGAGGGTGAAGCAACACCAAGGAGAACAAAAGAGGGCAAGCCAAAACATATAAATATAATTCTTTTGTTTGTTACTATGATCTTCTTATTATTTTTATCAATTAGGCTTCATTTTGGATAGTTTTCTTATTGATTTATGAAGTAGTTTTCTAGTATAAAAAATTTTAACATTTAAAAAAAAAATCCATTTTGACACATCTATTCAAGTTATAACTTAAAAGAAATTTGCTACACTATCAAGTAGATTACATATCAATCCATTATCTAATGGTATGAAAACATTTTAAGTCTAATTTTAGGGCATCCTATCATTACTTTTTCATACTGGTAGGATCATTCACAATATTTAGTTAAAATAAAAAAGAGAGGGCTATTGTAGACTATTTGATTAATAAAATTTTAACATTTAAAAAAAAAAAGATAAATATAGTGCATATGTAATTAATATTATATCTATTTTAAATAGCCTTCTCAGCCTCGTCGCCCTCAAAGAAATCCACCTCAGTCTTCTCTTCCATATCTGCGGTCTCTCCACCCGAACACTCACCATTGACGTCGGCGGTGGAAACACCGCCACATCCCTCCACATCTGGATCCCGCGTCGCCGGCGACCACAAAACACGCCCTCCTCCTCATCCACGGATTTGGCGGTAACTCTAAGTGGCAATTTCATCGCCAGATCGGCCCGCTTTCCCGTTCTTTCGATCTTTACATCCCCGACCTGGTTTACTTCGGCCGGTCACTCTCCTCAAGCGGTGAGCGATCGGTGGGGTTCCAATCGCAATGCGTGTCTGCGGCGATGAGGGGTTTGGGGGTGGAGAAGTACTCAGTAGCGGGGATCAGTTACGGTGGTTTTGTGGCTATGAATTTCAAACACATGCAAAAATTAACCTCAATAAAAAATTAAAACCACAAACATCATTACATCAATCCACAAACAAACATCAATACATATCCATGCATATTAATTTAAAAAAAAAAGGCGCGCGTCCCACATTAATATTTATTTGCATATCAATCTGTGTGCTTCCTACGCTGTGCTTCCTCCCGCTTTGCTTCCCGCCGTGCTTCCCGCTTTGCTTCCCGCTGTGCTTCCCGCTGCTCCAGGACGTGAGCTTCTAGCTCACATTTTGTCTTGAACTGATTTGCACAATCCACGCATGTATATTTTAATTTTTTGTGCAATTTCTTATTATGCTCCTTGAGACCTTCCTTGGAGCTAAATCGCCTAGTTTCGTTTTTTTGCATGTGAGGCACAAAAATCCTCCTCCCGAACCCATTTGTACAGGGAACAGGAGAAAGAGGGTGGCAGAGGAATGGCGGAATGGCGGAGGATGTGGGTGGGAGAAGTAAGAATGAACATGTTCAGGTTTTATAACAAGTATCCACGTACCCGAACTCCGAAGGTTGCCCACAAGTATCCACATTTTATAACAAGTAACAGGACAACCTTTGGAATTCGGGTACGTGGATACTTGTTATAAAACCTAAACATGTTCATTCTTACTTCTCCCACCCACATCCTCTGCCATTCCGCCATTCCTCTGCCACCCTCTTCCTCCTGTTCCCTGTACAAATGGGTTCGGGAGGAGGATTTCTGTGCCTCAAATGCAAAAAAATGAAGCTAGGCGATTTAGCTCCAAGGAAGGTCTCAAGGAGCATAATAAGAAATTGCACAAAAAATTAAAATATACATGCGTGGATTGTGCAAATCAGTTCAAGACAAAATGTGAGCTAGAAGCTCACGTCCTGGAGCAGCGGGAAGCACAGCGAGAAGCAAAGCGGGAAGCACGGCGAGAAGCAAAGCGGGAGGAAGCACAGCGCAGGAAGCACACAGATTGATATGCAAATAAATATTAATGTGGGATGCGCGCCTTTTTTTTTTTAAATTAATATGCATGGATATGTATTGATGTTTGTTTGTGGATTGATGTAATGATGTTTGTGGTTTTAATTTTTTATTGAGGTTAATTTTTGCATGTGCTTGAAATTCATAGCCACAAAACCACCGTAACTGATCCCCGCTACTGAGTACTTCTCCACCCCCAAACCCCTCATAGCCGCAGACACGCATTGCGATTGGAACCCCACCGATCGCTCACCGCTTGAGGAGAGTGACCGGCCGAAGTAAACCAAGTCGGGGATGTAAAGATCGAAAGAACGGGAAAGCGGGCCGATCTGGCGATGAAATTGCCACTTAGAGTTACCGCCGAATCCGTGAATGAGGAGGAAGGTGTGTTTTTGTGGTCGCCGACAACGCGGGATCCAGATGTGGAGGGATGTGGCGGTGTTTCCACCGCCGACGTCAATGGTGAGTGTTCGGGTGGAGAGACCGCAGATACGAAAGAGAAGACTGAGGTGGATTTCTTTGAGGGCGACGAGGCTGAGAAGGCTATTTAAAATAGATATGATATTAATTACATATGCACTATATTTATCTTTTTTTTTTTAAATGTTAAAATTTTATTAATCAAATATTCTAAAATAGCCTTCTCTTTTTTATTTTAACTAAATCTTGAATATTGTGAATGATCCTACCAGTATGAAAAAGTAATGATAGGATGCCCTAAAATTAGACTTAAAATGTTTTCATACCATTAGATAATGGATTGATATGTAATCTACTTGATAGTGTAGCAAATTTCTTTTAAGTTATAACTTGAATAGATGTGTCAAAATGGGTTTTTTTAAAATGTTAAAATTTTTTATACTAGAAAACTACTTCATAAATCAATAAGAAAACTATCCAAAATGAAGCCAAATTGATAAAAAAAATAAGAAGATCATAGTAACAAACAAAAGAATTATATTTATATGTTTTGACTTGCCCTCTTTTGTTCTCCTTGGTGTTGCTTCACCCTCTGTACTGCCATATTTTTCATTGGTTCTGTTGACGGAAAATACATCGGTGTAGTCACCAATGGTTTTTGACTTTTTGTTATTATAATTTCGATGAGTTCTATACTTATTACAAAAGAATTTATTTTAAACTAACTTATGACATTGATTATCAAAAAAACTTTGTACCATTTTGTAAGAATAGCTTTATGCAAATTATCCTCTCTACAAACATAAATCTCGATTAGCCTTCTTACCAACTAAGCCTTCATTTGACAGCATATTTTAACTCTCATTTAAATCTAATAAAGAAAGATCATTTCTAATATTTTCTAACCAAGTCTTTTTAGGTCTACATCTAATTTTCTTAACAGAAGTCAAATCTAATACCTCTACTTTCCTATCCGGATCATCGAAAGGCTGCCATTTTATGTGACCAAATCATCTAAGGCGACTCTCTCTAATCTTATCTTCCACTGGAGCTAATCAAACCCTTTTGCTACTAAGTAGCAAAAATATCAATATGAATATGCAGTACATACAAAATTGTTGGATCTTACACTGATTTATATTGATGAAGGATTCCTTGGTAGTAGAAAGTACAATGCTAATGAAGTTTATGAAGCACAACTGAAGTTGTACAGAGCAGAACTGTACAACTACTCATGAAATACATGCACTAATTGCTTAACTGATGCATTTGAGTCCAAAGTGATAAATCCATGGTTTCCAATGCAAGAAGCTCTCTTTGTATTTCTTTTTCTTTAGATTTAATATGGCGGGATCCAATCCCAATATCTTGGTAATAATTTTCAAAGATCTAGCGGTCAAAATCTTTCAAAGATCTAAGTGATCACACTTTTAGTTCATTTTACTAAGATTCGAATAGGTTCTTTGGGGCTAAGTAAATTCAGATAAGCGGTTCAAACTGGTAAATACTGGTTGCAAAGTGGCAACAAAAAAATGGAGTCACCAAAAATACAGTCAACCAAGGTTTACTCAGGATAAACTGCAATAAGAGGATGGTTTCTTCAAATTTAATCGTAATGAGTTGATAAATGAAGGCTTAACTAGAACATTACAGTATGAATAATGGTTGAAAAAGAAAAGGAAGAACAACAGATAATACCAGTGATTTCCCTGATAGTTCTCTTTTCAGCTTAGCCAGATCATCATCCACCGAAGAACTCTCAAGTGATGCAAACTATAAAACCAAACAAAATTCCTTTCTGTGAGGTAGTATGACAAGCTGATGGGAAAAATGCACAGATAGCTTTACTATAGGGATATCACCTTTCCTTCGAGATCATCAGTAGTAAGCTGGTTAAGGGCCTCTGCTTGGGACTCCATTGCCATAACTGTTTCCAACTCAAGTCAGCGTGTACAGAAAAAAAAGGAATGATGAAAGTTATCTCTAGATTTAATAAGGCCCAAAAGGGGTTAAGATAACGCCAAATGACTATAACAGTATTGCATAGCACAAATTTTGCGGTCCTTTCTAAGGTTTCGTTTGAGACGGCTTTTTTATTGCTTCTTAAAACAACTTTTTAGTAAAAAATTAAAATTTTTTACTAAAAAATTGTTTTAAGAAACAATAAGAAACCCGTCCCAAATAGGCTTTAAATTTGTGATCCTAATAGCATCAGCAAACTGTCCTTCAAAACTGAATAGAATGCCATTTCTACTATCTGTCGAGCTTGGATATTGGATACATTCTTCTTTTTTTAACTAAGGAATTCACCATTTTGCCATGTCCTATGGGATAGGATATCATATAGCTTACAGGTTAACAATGCACATAAAAAAGGAATGCTCAGACAACATCAAGAAACATGCTACCTTCTAATACAGCATGGTAAACAACAAAATTAATGGTAAAAACGAAAAATCTAAGCAGATAAAAGCACATTAAGTAGGCTGCATTTCCTTAGAACAGCCGAGATTCTCATCGCAAATATTTTGAATTGGGAATTTTCTACAAAACTTAAATTTTGACTCTAAAAGTAATAGTGTTTGAAACTAAACTGTTTATCTTTGTCATCCAACTAAACAGGGACTTCAAGTTTCAAGTACCATAAAGTTACCACATAATATATTGTTACCAATTAACTATTAACAATGGTTCCCGTTTTGCACGACAACCATAAACTATATCATTAATTTAATAGAATTCGCCCAAGATTTTCTTCAATATAATATATAAAGTGAAAGAACATACCCTTTTCCTCCATCTTCTCAAATGCTGAAAGAGCGCTACTAGTATTGACATTTCCCAACATCTCGCTAACTTTTGTTGCAGTCCTACAAAATATAGAAAGCACACAAACCTTTTAAGGATCAAAAGATGGAAGAAAGTAACGTGTACACCATCAATTTAGAAGGCAAAAGAACAGACTTTGCAGATTGTGCCCGAGCCTTTAGTGTATCTTTCTTAGACCTAGCCTCCTGTATCTTGCTCTCCAAAAGCTACAAAAAAAGATAAGTTTATTTCAAGTAACTTTATAAATGGAAGTTGTTATGAATTTAAAAGCTAACCAATAAGAAAGGACAAGCAAATCTCACTGTTGAATTTAACCTAATAGCAATAAAAGCTTATTTTAATAGTGTCCTTCCAAGTAAAAAGTTGTCCATAAACAAACTCCATGATTTGTATTACAAAAAAAAGAGGAGGGAAAATTCAAGAACTGTTTATTTATATAGTAATAGAGTAAGTATCGATAGTAAGATTGATAGAGTAGAGTATAGATAGCATTGAGCTCAAGAGTTTGCATTTTATAATGATTTTTTAAAAAAAACATTGAAAGCCTAATATGAATGTAAAATCAAATATTGTGAGTTTCACAATCCTATATTTATTAAATTCAAATTTTATCAACTCATCTTTTCAATAAGAATCGAACTTAAAATTTAAGTTTACTTTTATATAAACCAGTAGAGGGAGGAAGGTGAGGAATCGATTTTATTGCATAGGAGGGGTATTGCAGTCGATAAAAATATCCAACATTCACTTGATAGTAAGGTGGAAGACCGCATGACAGCAATTGATTGTGATTTTCTAAAGACAGAATTCTCGTGGCATCAGGCACCAGATTGAAGAATAAAAATTAATCCGGAAACTCAGTGAAAACTAAAAGGTCTACAAACATGGACTACAGAAGTGATCCCTAAACCTTCGAGATGTGTAATTTGCCAAATAAAAATTCAACTCTAAAACTCTTAGCAAGCAGGTGTCACTTGTAACATCACAGCAACAATGACTTATAAAGGAAGCTGACAAAAAAAAAAAAAAAACAGAACAAAATGAAGCTTAGAACAAAAAAATAAATAATTTATACAAAGGAGTTTCCAGACTCACCCGAGTGTTAGAAACTAAATTGTCAACCACGCTTTTCTGTTGTTCTAACTGAGCTTTCAAAGAGTTGGCATTATCCTGAAAGGTCACGAGGAAGAAACAATCAAGAAACCAGGGAGGTAACATATAAATCTAAAGCTTCAACCAATATCCAATTAGCAATTGCCAATACTCAACTGATGCACAAAGGAAAAAGTAGAAATCTTAGTGCTTCATAATCTATGGAATTAAGATCATCAATAAGAAGGTAGTTATTGGGAAATACTTTAATTGCTCTCAATTTAGCAGCTAAGCCAGAAGGCATTAAGATCATCTATTTTGAGTAAGGACATCAGATGTTATAATGTAAAAAAACCTAATTTTCTGCCAATTTAACAGAAGAGTTGGTTCAACCACTAGGTTAAATACTTATGGCTGCATATGAATCTTGATATAAACAAGTCCCAATATGCATATAAAAAAGGTACAAAAACAACAAATATCCTAAAGAAAACAAGCTTACACGACCATCAGCATAGTCAAAACTACAAGCATAGCTTCAGAAAGATAAAAAAACATCAACTGATTTAAATGTAAGGCCTAAAACAGAGGTGTAATATAGTTAGGTAATGCTAATTCACAAATTACTTGAAAATTAGAAGGAACGCTATGATTGCTTACATTGTTTAGGTTAGCACAGAGGTTGTGGAGAGAATATATAGTAGTGGTAAAATCCATGCACAAACGAGCATATACACAGATAATTAAACATTAACGCAAATTGTGCCATAATCTATAAAATATAAAGATCCATCCAAAAACTAGGCTAAAAGAATGTCCTAGTTAGCCAGATAGTCAAAGATTGATGAAGGGTGAGTCTTGTTATTTTAAAGCAACATGGAAATTTTGAATGGAATGAACAAAAGAATCAGGATGGTGGTAGTGCAGGAGGCCATCTTAAATAAGAATAAGTAATAGCAAGCATCAAGGAACACCACTCTTTTGACTTCAATTTTGCCAACATAATGGCATTGCAATATCCTATTTATTACAAGAGGCAATATATACCATATGTAATACCCAAGGTTGTGAAAACCGGACCGGACAACGAACCGGAAGAGAGAGAGGTTCACGATTTGACCGGTTCGACCGGTCAAACCGGGGTCGAACTGGATGACGTAATAATAATAATATTATTAAAAATTAATAACATAAAAATCATATAATATAAGTATATGAGCATTTAATAATATTTATAAAATTTTAAAATATATAATAAAATTTTATACATATAAATATCATTTAAGAATAATATATTTATAAGAATAATACTTAATATAATATATAAATTTATAATATAAAAAATTTATGATTATTAATATAATATAAATAATTAAATATATGACCATTTAATAATATTTATAAATTTAAAATATATATAATACAAAACTATAAATATAAATACCATTTAAAAATTATATATTTATATATTTATAAGAATAATATTTAATATAGTATATAAATTTATAATATTAATATTTTATAATATAATTATTATAATATATATTATAGTAAATTTATAATACATATCATTCAAATTTATAACCCAACTAAAAAAAAAATTGAAGCCCAACTAAAAAAAATTTTGAAGCCCAACTAGCCCAAATAAGCCCCAAGTCACATTCTAAACTATTCATGCAACTTCTTTAGTCCCACATCATAGGGAGAGTATAAAGATGTTTCCTTGAACCCTTTATAAAGTGAGAAGTACACTCTTTTTGCAAAATAAATTATGTGAGGTATCTAAGATAACTTGCATGTATTATGATGAAATTAATCATCATATTTAATAAAAATATTTTTAAAAGTTTAAAAAATTTTAATAAACAAAAATATATTTTTAAAATTTTAATTTAAACAAAAATAAAATATTTTTATGAACAGGCAGGTTCTTTCCAACCCGGACCGGTTCAACGGTTCACCGGTTGAATCGCCGGTTCAATCCGGTTTGATCCGGTTCTATGCAGAGCCGGTTCTGAAGCTGGATCGGATCGGCCACCAGACCGGTTCACGGTCGAACCGGTTGAACCGGCCGGTCCGGTCCGATTTTCAAAACCTTTGTAATACCAAAGTAAATCACAAACACGCAAGGCCTTATCATCTTTGATTCTAACTTATTAAATAATATTTAAGTTCAACTTTGCGTGTAGAGGAACAATTTTCTTTTTGAGAATATTTGAGTAGAATGAATCTGTGGCATTTCCTCGAATAGTTGTCACTTCTCCCTGACACCTGTGGACTTATTTGATACTATATCCTTTGAAAATATTGACTTAGTCATTTAGTGATTCTGACAGAAACTCCTTGTGAATCACTTTCGAATTCTTGGAGGATTGTATTTTGGCATCCTTGTATGAATTACCTTTTTAGACTATAAAACAAGCCAATCGAAATTTCCTCATGATACTCCCCCCTTGGCCACACATACACACTTGTACCATGAGCTTTCTAGTCCACTACTCCTGCATAAAGGAGGTACTGTAAGAACTGGGTGTTTTGGACTAATTCAATCGAACCGGTCCCTTTTTGCAAAGCACCGGGCAAGTGAGCTGTCGAGAGAAGCAACGAGCATATGGTTGCGGCTCGAGCGCAAGTGGATTCGAGAGCTATCGTGAGCAGACGGACGAGACTCATGTGAGATAATTTGATTTTGCTATGTCCAGTAAAGCCGAACGAGAGAAAGAGAGAAGCTGGGAACAATGGCCGAGAGGAAGAGAGGGTTGAACGGGTGAGGAGAGAGAGAGGTTGAGAAAGAGAAAGTTGGAGAGTTTCTTACCCTTGTTGACTGACAAAAGATCTGTGCTTGATGAGAGGAATTCATGTGCTTAGTTAGAGGAATTTGTGTACTTGATAGAGGCGAAGGAGGAAGAGTAAGGAATTTTTATTTAATTTAGAGAGAACGACTTTATGATTTCTAATTTTGTTGAAGTAATTAGTTGCTTTTCTTTGATACGGAGGAAGAAAGAATAGGCTGCGAATTATAGGATTTCAACTCAAAAAGGAAGAAAAAATTTTGAGGTAAATAAATGCAAGTTATTTAAGTAAAAAATTTCGATCAATTTCATGGAATATTACATGTAATAGGATTAGAAATGTGGTTTGTTAATTTAGAGGAGCTCAACACATTCAATGTTGTCATAAAACATATGATATGTTCAATGATAATTTGACAACGTTTGACTTCTTCAAAATTTAGTCTAACAATATTTAAATTAGCTCAACACATTTTGGAGCAGTGAAGGAATTTAACTGTTGGGTTGAGACGAAATATCATAATCAAGTTATGGTTCTCAGAGAAAAACTAGGTAAGAGCTAAATATGTTAATGCATATTTAATTTAAAGTAATTAAAATATGATTCTAAAATAGTTAAGTGTATTTATATAATTGCGTTCTTAATTTTAGCTAACTAATGAGAGTTCTAGCACACGAAAAGAAGTGAAGTGGGTGATTACATTTATTTTATAGCAAAAACATTTTTATTATAACTTCAATGCAATTATCTTATAGAATAAATTTTAAGAAGAAGCATGGACAAAATTTAAATTATGTGAATGAGCATAATTTTATAAAAAAATTAAAAAGAGTCAAACTAGCCAAACTGTTTGGTTAATTCTTAATAGCCAAACAGTTTGTATAAAATTAGTTGCATTTGTATATTTTGTTAAATTAAAATACTTGTAAATTAATGAATGAATAATTTAAACTAATTATGTATATTTTGGTTAATTTTTAATACACAAACAATCTTTATATGAATGTGATATTCAATACAATGTTCTATTGTTTTGGATGTTGCTTCCGAATTCAGACATTTTATAAAATTTTATGTTGTTTATAATTTTTACGTCAAAATTTTTTTTGGCAAAGATAATTTTATGAATGTTTAGTCAGCTTATTTTGTCCTAAAATATTATATTTAATTACTCATAAATTATTAATTAACACTTAAATTACATTTTAAATATAAAAGACAAATTAATCTTTAATGAGGTATTATTTTTAACTATAAATACCTTTATTTTAAATATAAAAGATAAATTAATAATTAAATATTTTTTATAAATAAATTTTAATACAAATAAATTATGAAAATTAGCGTTTTTTTAACGAAAATATGTATAAGCAGCAAGTTAAATAATTAAGTCAAATAAACCAATAATATTACAATTAAATTCACAAAATATACAAATACAACTAATTTTATACAAACTGTTTGGGTATTAAGAATTAGCAAAACAGTTTCTCATTTTTTATGTAATGCACTAGTTTTCCTCTTTTAAAATTTTTGTAAAATTATGATTCTTCACATAATTTAAATTTTGGTCATGCTTGTTCTTAAAATTAATTTTATCTGATATTATATCGTGCATGTGTATGTATTAAATTTTAAAGTATCTATTAAGCATTAGTTCGAGAAAAACTAAATAATTAAAGTTACAATATCATATACATAAATGTGTAAGTTGTTTATGTATATATATATATATATATATATATATATATATATATATATATATATATATATGCATGCAAATACTAGAGTTCACCCCCTTAAGATACTGGTTAGGGATGCGACGTACCCATGCACGATAAAAGAAAAAAAGAAAAGAAATGTATCTTAATTTGTACTATTTAGATGGTGCTCATGCAATAAATGATCTATTAAAAGAGTAAAATATAAAAGAAATAAATTTTTTGAATATTTTATCGATAAAAAAATTACAGCATTCACATCTAATTAACTATTATACATAAGTTAAATGAAAAGTTTGATAAATGAGTATGACTATTTATATACATGTTTTATTCTTATATTATAAATTATATTTGACCATTGAGATTGTTATTGAAACCTCCTTATTAAATTAAAAATTTCAACTAAATCCCTTATTGATTGAATAGCTGATCGAGAAGGTTTAGTGTATAGAAAAAGAGGATCAATTGATAATAGGTAAGAAATATATTACATACTGGAAATTATTTTATAGTTCTTCAGTTATATATGGATATTTAATTTATTCGATGATTATTATTATTGAAAGAACTGTGATATCTATCCGACCGTCTATTCTCGTTTCATTAACTTGAGCTTTCAAGTTAAGTCATGACAGTAGAATGCCTTAAAACTCTTAGATGTTGTGAACCTTGTGATGTGATATCTTTAAAATCTCAGGGAGGAAAAGGTGTAACTATAAGAGTAGTTTATGAGGCTAGCATGTCTGCTATTTTTCATAGAGAGACATATTGTAGCTAGGGGTATCAAAATCGGGTTTCGAGACTGGTTCGGGTCGAACCTGGAATTGACCTGGGTTCAAACGGGTTGACCCTAACCCGACCCGGTAATGTAAACGGTTCAAAATTTCAGACCTAGAACCGACCTACACGGGTTACCAAGTTAACCCGACCCAACCTGCGGACACAGCAATTGCAACGGCGTCGGCAGTGGCGCAGACGAGGCATGGGAGACGTGACAGCAGCATGACAATCAACGGCTCGATGCGATGTGAACTCGATGCGGGAGACGGAGGGTAGGGCAGGCTTGAAGTGGGCAGTAGACGCGGGCAGCTATGTCATTTCGGTCATTTTCGGGTCAACCCGAGGCCGACTCGATTTTTAAAACGAGTCAGTTTGTTGAACCTGAACCCTACCAGTTTCACAAACGGGTTGACCCTGACTAGAAATTTTTTGGGTTGGGTTCGAGTCGGATTTTCGAGTCATGTCAAATATTGACACCCATAATTATAGCACTAGTGTGGCTCCCTTTCACGAACAAAGGACATTTGAGCAATTTTGTATAATGCCACGCTTGTAGTTTTTCATTTTAGATTGCATTCACCCGAATCAAACGTTGGAATTCTTTGTTGGTAATTTTGACATTTCTAATCCAATGACGTGATTTGTTTTGCGAATGGGCAATGTTTGAGTAATTTCGCCCAATATCTCATTCGTAGCCCACTGATCGCATTGACTCACATTGAGCATGAAGGGTGTTTCTTTGATAATTTTGGTGCTCTGAGCATATTGACACAGTCTATTTACAAACAAACAATGTTCAGGTGATTTCTCATAGCATCGAGGCATTTCAAATATGTTGTGTAGCAACACAACAGTTGGTTGCCATTCTTGTCTCTTGCTTGAATTGTTCATGAAGCACATATGGAGGTACTTGTGTCAATATAAATAATAACTTCAATAATAATATTTACGATCTATTATAGGGATGAATTGCATGATCAATTAAAAAAAAAATTTGATGCATCATAGCCCACCACTAAGTCCAACTTTATTCACAGAAGTTCAATTTCCAATGGAACGATTAAAAAAATCAAACAAGGTTATAATAAGGCTGAATCGAACCAATTTTCAAGACTTCTTATGCTCATATTTAATTTTGGGGTCAAGTTCTTATAAATTTTGATTAGATTTTTTTATGAGGCCGAATTAATCTTTTAGATAATACTAGTTTAAATCATAGATTTAAGTTTAGGAGATTTCAGTAGTTTCAGCTGCTTCATGTGAAATCAGCCTGAAACTTTTTTTTTTTTTTTTTGTTTCGATTGGTTTCTTCACTTTCACAGAAACTGAAAAGTTTCGGCTGACTTTCAACTAACTTTCGAATTTCACCTGAAACTCACATATTACTAATGAAACTTTACTAAATCTACTGAGAAGTTGCAATGTAAAATGGCCAAGCATGAACTAAACAAAGTAGGCTACAAAAAGTGAATAATGCAAACTACAAGAGTGACGCAAAACAATAGACATTAACACAATAATGACCAGAAATATTCATAAGCTCAACTAGACGCTCACCAGAAAGTAATTATTCCTTGTTTAAGGCTTCAGCTCCATTAAATTTAAATCAAAACTAGTTTATAAAACCCTAAATCATAACAACATTCAGACAAAGGTATATAACATTGATATACATGTTTAAAGACGATCATTACCTTGCCAGTTTTGGTAAGATGCACCATTTAGTGGACAGGTTGTAACACCTCAATTTTCACGCTTGATCTTAGTTGTTGAAGTGTCATGATTGTCAAGTAGAGAGAAAAAGCTTGCTATGCACTAATCCAATCACCCTAAACACCTTAGCATACAAGAATTCCTGTTCAAAAAAGTACACTATTTCAGACTACCTTAAGTTCTTCAGAACAACTAGTTTGACTGATTTGATTTGGTCAATAATGTAGAGACAAGGTTGATCCCTAACAATGTACCAGATCTCACTACTCTGACCAATTCATGACATCATATCAAATCTTTTTCTAATCATAACATATCAAACAAACCGGCATTTCATCTGAGCCACCACGCATGCTCGACACTGCAAATTTGAGATCTTATCTCATCACGTCCTTCAATATCCTCACGGCCACACTCATTAGATATATTGCAAAATCATATAGTCATTATAAAAGTTGCAACCCCAACCAACCATTATGCTTAACAATCTCCATCATAATGCTTCTTGACCAGCGAACACGGGTATTCTCCAGAATGGACCAATTTGACCACCACATCATCATGCCAACATACACTGTCAAGTTCGATCGATTCATTTTTTACCACACATATCCCAATATTCGATCAATAGGTAGATGCCCATTCAGTCAACCAATAATTATGCACATCACAGTTTTTAATGGAAAAGGGGTTGGAAAGGTTGTTGGAGAAGGGGTTGCTGGGAAAAGAATTCTAAATTTGGGGAATCTAGATTATACTCTAATGGCCCTTGTAATTCACTTCTCCACCCCTTTTGCAGTCATTCACATTTCTAGCTATGAGAAACAAAAAAGCTAGAATCCTGTAACTTCTGAAGCTTTTGCTCCCTCTACGCAGTGGACAAAGTTAAATCACTTAAATCTTTTACCTCTACAAAATGGCTTGGTGAATATTTTTTACATTTGTTCCTCATATATTCCTCATAACTGAAAGCAATTAAGTTGTATAAATTATATTAACAGAATTGTGACATGCGATATTGCACATGTCCTTCATTGAACATTCAGAAGAGGCACATCCACAGATGTATTTCTCAAATAACTTATATTTAGCTTACATTTGATTATTAGAAGGAAATTAGGTATGTCGCATCAATCCATTTAGAAATATTCCTTTAATGAATGAACCAAAATGTTTGAACAAAATAATAAAACATCCAGGGTCACTTGTTCTTTTCCGGAATTTGGGCTATCTAGCCCATAGCTTTATGTAATAAATCACTTAATAGAAAGAAACTAGCTAAACAGCTACTCATCAACTTTTTAAACACGCAAGGAAATAGGATTTAAGCTTTGTTTGGGACAGCTTTTGGCCACTGCCTTTTACTGCTTTTAAGAAATTTTTATGCTAGAAATCTGCGATCGAAAACAGTAAGAAAATTATTCTAAACAAAGTCTTAATCAATAACAAAAGCAATTGTAAACAAACCAAAATAGAGCAAAGAATTGGTGAATGATAATGCTAATAAAAAATTATTAAGCATTTATATATTAATAATATGCATTCAAAATTTTTCTTCCTAAAATATAGTATAAAAGATAATTTCAATAATAGGTTAACTAAAATTTACTAGAAATACCTACAGCATAGGACTTCCGTCGCTTAAGTGCCTCACGAGCAAGATCATCATCTCCTTTCGCAAGAGCAAGTTGAGCCCTCCGATACCTAGAAGGAAAAACAAGCCAACTCTTCACATGATGAAGATATTAACTTGGTTAATGATAAACACCATAAGTAGCGAAAAATATTACCAATCATCAGAAGCTTGTTGAGCAGCTTTATACTTATTCTCCATCCTTTTTTGAGAAGCTAAAACCTTCAATAGAAAACCAAATGATAAAATATGGAAAAAATTTGAAAGAAATAATAATCGCTGAAACAAAAGCCTCATACGCAAGAGTTTTTCATTCATCATTAGATTTAATACCGGTTTCCTTTTATGTATCGTGGATCTGCGTGGAGAGGGGAAGGAATTTAGAATTGTACAATTTAAGATAGCATTGTAGAACAGATTGTAATTACTTTTCCATCTATAAAAAGTAATGCACAACATAGAAGCTTTACATATGGATAACATTCCCATTTTCAAGATTTAAGCATCTTGTTTACATTAAATAAAAGAGGAGAAGGATCTCAATCATAGACCATTTACAAATAGAATAGAAATGTGATGTTATTTTAGGAAAGTGACCAAACCACTTAAATCAAAACTACTTTTTTGACCAGTCCCTTGAGAACACACATAAATTTACCTCAATTATAAGGGTAAGTTAAATTTTGAAAAGGAATTCTGAATATGAGACTCCCACACTACCTTATTATGATAAATGGAAAAGGAAAGAAAGTGCCAATTTATACCTCATTCCCTCCCCTAACACATGCATGCAAGATATTGTTAGACCAGTCCACTAGACCGGTCTAGCCGATCCAGGCGGGACCGGCTTACAGGCAAACAGTGGAATTTTTCCGCCTGGGCAGAGGTCGCGTGAGCTGCTAGCCTTGCGGGAGCCGAATAGGAAGGTTTTTTTTTGGGAAATTAAGAGGGGAATTTGAATGTAGGGATTTTTTAGGGAATTCCTTTTGAATTGTATGCATTAAATAGTTGATTTTCCTAGAGTTTGGGTATCTTGAAGTTTGGCTGAAATTTGATATCTCTTGGATTTCTTTTGGGCTCTAGTGGCGTCTAGAGATTGGGAGAGAACGATCCTCCTCTCGAATAGAGGATCAATTGTATCTTGCTATTTTATTTCATCTTCTAGTGGAATACAAGTCCTTTGTTGAGTTTTCTCTCAGGTTTCTCTTGATTTTGCTATTTTTCCTGCTGTGAACAGCAAATATGGGCTATTTTACTGCTGTGGACAGCAGTAATTTTGCTGTTTGACTCTCGATTTGGGTTGGGTTACTTGCGAATTTCAAGTATTTCCTATCATATATAAATGCTCAAAAAAGGGTCAACCAGACGTTAGAATGATAACTACAAATTCTTCCACCGATGGCCACCCTTTCCATAATACAACGCAATGCTCCAGCCTCATAGTACGATAAACGCATCAAAGCAAACTGTTCTAGGAAAAAGCCAGGCACAGTGTGAAAGAGCTAAAGCCTAAACACAAACATTTTATGTTATTGCCTTGCTCTTGACAAAAGCATTTTATCATCGTCTGAATTTTTTCAAACAAAAGTTAGATTTTTATGTTTCATCCATAAGCATTCAACTTTCATTTACTTTATAATGTCTACAAAAATATTCCCATCCACATGCCTTGAATTTAAAAATTTAACAAGCAAGCTCTACATTGATCTCCATGATCTTTTATTATATAAATCATAATTGATATGCAAATAAAAGCATGCACTCTTAAAAAGAATGCTTTCATGTTCCCAGATAATAACAGGAAATGCCACAACAAAGATAGTCCTACGGTGCCCCCCTAGTCTATAAACTATAATGAATAAATCGTTAGTAATGCTTATTAATGCTGCTCTAAACTAAAATGAAAAGAAGGCTAGAAGACTAAAAACTGTTAGCATGAGCCGCCTACACACAAAAGAAAGCACTCATATGCAGAATAGACAATAGCAAATGCACAACCAGTTTCAAAGATAGACATGTAAGAACGGAAGGAAAAAAAAAACTGTTTAATAAGGGAGACAATCATATTTGGATATTTCTCAAACGAAAACTATCTCAAGGAGATCACAATTGCATTGTTTATCAATATAATATTGGGTATTGAAGCTATTACATTCACCTGTTTTGCATATAGAAATAAAAGCAATTGGAAGTACCTGGGCTGTCGCTTGGCGCATCTTTGTCAAGTCATCATTCATTTCAAGAACTGCTTGATCCAAAATTTTTTCTGGATCCTCAACGGAACTAAGGATTGCATTTGCATAAGACTGCAGTCACAAATATGTCATTATTGCGTATTGACGGAAAAGAAGACAGGAGCATTTCAAAAGCTGACAAATTTAAATCATATATCCTTAGTCAAACCTTGATTACTCTTGCTAGGCGATCAAAAAGATTCATTTGCGCTCCAAGAGCTCCACCGCCACGCCCAACACATTTTAGTGCATTGTAATTGGATGTTTGAATCCCCATGGTTTTTAACCTTCCCACTGCAAATGAAGAATAAAGCAAATTTTAAATTTACAGAGCATTCAAAATTACAAGGTATACCATTTGAATTTCTTCAAAATTTTGAAATCCCATTTTCTTGATTCAGTAAGCATGATCAAGTAAAAAAGACGAGAACATACCCATAATTTGGCATTTTGCAGTTATAGACAAAAGACTTACCAAACAAAATTTAAACTATAATAAATGAATATTTTGACATAAGATTAAGAAAGATACCTACAGAAGAAGAGTAAATCTGAATTTCCTTATTTGCTAATTTTACAAGGTTCCCAATGTTTTCATCTTACAAGAAACTGCTGAAAGAAGCTCTTTCATAACGTTATAAGCAATACTTTCTATTGTGGTTCTATGTCAAAAACTTTCTAAAATGAAATATTTTGTGACTACAGAGTTTGAAGCATGCTCAATCAGCAATGCGCAACATTTCATGGCCCTAATTCCCTATAAAGGGCCAGTAGTTTTAAACTTGCATGTCAAACTTTGCTTTTTTCCAGTCATGTTAGGCAGGTATGCCTTTCCTTTTCTCAACCTTTCAATCACACCGAAGAATTTTGCAATGACAGAATTGTGTGCAATGTGCATAGCTACATGACATCATCAATATTTTATTTCATAGTCAATTTAGGGAACTGGAAGAGTTTGAGAATTGGAAGATTGGGTATCTTGTATAGGAGTTAGGACTATAGGAGTGAGAGTTATTTGAAGGAAAATATCATAGTTATATCATCAATATCAAATAAACTACACTAGCCAATTTACAGGTTATTAATCAGACGGCTGCTGAAGAACATATGTAACTCAATTCGGATTGTTGCATGGCACTCCATAGATACCCAACTCGTAAGTATATGCGACAAATTAGTTACAGAAGCTTGAGCTTGATTTATTTGCATGATAGATCACCACCACATAAATGTTCATTAAGTGTTACCAAACTGAGGAAACAATTAAAACTAATTGCCTCCAAATCATAAATTTTGAATAACTGAAAATCTTCAACTACAGTATTGAGGTCTGCTAAGTAAATAGAAATCTGTCAATGCACCACAACCCTAAGCGGGTGTATCCCGTTAGCTTTTGATTTTACACGGAATCAAACAATAATTACAGCAATATCCCTTCAAGTTTTTCACAAACATGTAGGAATATACTCTAGCCTATCTTTCACTGTTATAATAGTTACGAGATCCCTCATGGGTCTCTACCAGCCATAACATCAACATAGATTCAATATCTAGCATGAAAGTTTGTCATGACAATCCATCTGAGAATTTTCTAATTATAAAAGAAATCCAACCCATATTTGGCGTGAATTTTTTGATTGGAACCTGCCAAATAGAAGTTTTGATAGCCAAACTACTAAATGGTCAGCACATCTCCATGAATTTCAATATATTCTTCACGCAGCCTTGAATTCATGAAGGAACAATACCATGAGGAAATCAGCTTTCCGTTGCAATAAAGCAAGTGGCAATCCTAGTATATTACATTGAAAATCTTCAGAGAAAAAATTGTAAAATAGAAAAGGAGACAAGGTGGGATATTCAGAGATCTTTATGTTTAGCAATCATATTAAAGCAAAAAAAAGGCGAACTTTCTCCCATTGATCAATAGTCAAAAAATGGCATTTTCTCCATTATTTATCAGAACAATGGAGCCTCTGTAGCTTAATAACATAACAGATGGTGGAAGTATGAATATCATGCATGCAAACCACCTGTACAATAACTTCTGAAAATTCAATTCCTGCGATATCCTGCAACATAGTTGTTGAAATGCCATTCACATTTCATTCCACTTTCTAAATCAGTAGATGATGCCCCTTCTTCCATTTCATAACCAATTCTTAGTCCCAGTTTTACTTCAGAACAAGTAACAGCACCTCTACCGAGAACAAACAATGCCCACAAAATGCTATCTATCTGAATTTGCAATAAATCAGCATATATCATATATTATAATTTAGTCTGTTTCAAGTGTTGAAAATGATTTTATCACACCAAAGGAATGGAGCTTTTGTGAAAAATAACAAATGAGGTTGATCAGTCTCTTGAAACATTTTACCTACTACGCTTAGCCACATAACATTTTAAAAGCAACAAATGGAAAGAGGAAAGCAAAAGGCATTCTCACTTCAAACAGATCAACGAACGCTTGAGTGAGCATGGATGCCTTTGTACTTGAATTTTCTCTAGTTCTACACATAACAAGGTGCCAGATCTGCCCAAAACCAAAACTTTTAACCGATTTAATATATCCTCGAACAAAAAACTCCATCAAAATGACATTATGGAAACTTCAACAAAAGAGCAAATTCTTATCGTCCGTTCAGTAACAGCAACTTCCTCTTCTCAAAGTAGCCTAATCACTTTTGAAGAACCCGCAAAATCTCAAAAATCATGCTCAAACTTTTAAATCAAGGTTAAAGAGTCCAACTAAAGATTGACAATGGCATATATAAATGCTCCATTTCAGAATTAACGCAATCTGCATGCTAAGCATTAAATAGCAAAACGATCCTAAATACCAAATGATGACGCAGAGAGTTCGTACCTCCACCATTGAAGAAGGAGGTCCTCAAAGGAGGACAGCGGACCAGAACCATCTTAGGAGGAGGGCACAAAGAAGAAGATGGAGATGGCACCATGCTCAATCCCCTAATTGGCGCTTTCATCGCCATTTCTGGAGGAGAAACAACACGTAGTTTCCACAGAACAGCAAGGAGAACCGGCAGAGGAGAAAGCTTTCAGCTAAAGATCGCTTGAGCAGCGCTCTAGAAGAACAGATAAACCAGAGGAGTGGAAGGAACGCGATGACCCCTATTTTTTTTTATTTATTTATTATTATTAGTTTTCTAGATCGAATGATGGATAGGAATTTTTATTGTGTTCGATGACCCGACGCAGCTCTACCTACGGATGTCAGTTAAATGGAGTCACGTAACAACCCAAAGACCTGATCCAAACCCGTTGTATTATTTATATATTCCACGTGTTTTAACTATTTCGAGTTGGCCTGACCTAGTATATATGAATTGGGGCGCCAAAAGTAAAAACGTCCGCCTTCTTTAAAGATCTAATAACCTTTTGTTGGATATTTCTATAGACGTTATACAAGATTTAAGGTTTAAAGAGCGCAGAGAAAGCTTTCGCGAAACGGTTCGAGGAGATGGAAGAGACAAAAATGGATTTCTCTTTGGAAGACATGGATGATTTCGAGGAGACTGTAGGGACGTTTAATGTTGATGATTTTTTTTTTGATTTATTAGAAGTAATTTTTTATCTATATAGAGTTTTTAGAATATAAAATTTTAAATTCTAACTATGCATGCAACTTTTTTTTTTTTTTGCTTGATACCGATATATCTCGGTTTCGACCAATATGATGTATTATTATGAGTTCAACATGTATTGTACATCGAAACTGAGCAATATCTTGATTATATAGTACCCTATACTGAGCTTATTCATGATTACCGATCTTTGTACCAAGACCAAAGTTTCGAGTCAACTCGGTACCGATCGGTACTGCTCGGTACTTATAGGTATCACTCGGTATAAACTCACTGTGTAGTTGTTCTGAGCTAATCCAAGATCATAGTACGTAGTACCGATCTTTGTACTGAGACTAACAAATATTTTGACTGCTCGGTACTGCTCGGTATTTATACTCGGTATCTCGGTATTTATTCTCGGTATAGTTTATCGGTATTGAGACTCGTTATTTATACTAGGTATTTAATCTCGATATAAACTCAGTATTGTTTTGCACATGTAGTTTTTTACTGCCCAGTCTGTATAAGAATTTGAAATATTTTTTCGCATGGTGTTTACAACTATGCGAATGAAGCATATGATAAATATTGTCATTATGCGCATTCTCATGATTTTAGTGTTCGAAAAGAGCATCATTCATTCAAGCAAAATTCAAGGAGAATAAAATCAAAGGATTTTGTATGTTCGAAAGCAGGATTCAAGAAGAAAATTGACATAAACGCAAAGGCAAAATTTTGAAAATCAAGCACAGGAATCGGATGTCCAGCTATGATAAGATTTTCGATTAGTGAAGATGGAATTTAGATGGTGAATAAATTGATAGAGAGTCACAATCTCAAATTGGCTAGGCCGGATGATCAACATTTTCTCAAATCATCTAGGCACATTAGTGATGAGAATCCATCTGTTCTGAAATCTATATCAGAAGCTGGGATAAGAGCAGTTAATGCATTTACATATCTATCTGATGAAGAAGAAGATGTAGGAAATATGGGGTTCACAAAGAGGGATGCATACAACTATATTCAAAAAGAGAGGAGAGCCAAGATTGAGAATGGGGACACCAATTCACTAATCCAATTATTTAAAGAATGGGTAGCTGCTGACAACATGTTTGTATGGGATATCTTAACTGATGAAGATGACAAATTGTTGAATTTTTTTTGGGTTGATAGGTTAAAGAGAATTGATTATGACTGCTTTGGAGATGTGATTATTTTTTATACAAGCTACCATCTGAACAAATATAATTTAGCATGTGCCCCTATTATTGGAGTGAATAATCATTGGTAAATTGTTCTATTAGGTGTGAAATTTTTATCTGAGGAGACAATTGAGTCTTTTACCGAGCTATTTAGAATATTTTTAAGAATTATGGATAATAAACATCCCATAACTATATTTATCTATTAGGACCAAGCAATTGCTAGAGTAATAGAGATTGCATTACCTAATACACGGCATAGGTTGTGCCAATGACATATTTACAAGAAGGCTCATTCCAAAGTTTGGTGCTCTAACAGTAACAACAAAGTGAAAGGCCTATTTTATTATTATTTCAGCAAGTATGATTCTGTGGAGGAGTGAGAGAAACTGGAATGAAATGATCATAGAAGGAAACCTCTAGAGTCATCAATGGTTGAAAGATCTGTACAAAATCAGGAAAAAATGGTCTATAACATTCAACAAAAAATATTTTAATATTGGCATTTTATCTACACAATGTAGTGAGTCCACCAATCATGTATGCCATGAAATTTCCAAGCCAACAAGTTTTATCACTGACTATTTTCTGGAGTTGGAAAATGTGATGAAGACTTGGTGTAGGAATGAATAAGATGAATGTTTTAAATATAGTCAAATGGAGATACAACCTTATATACACAAGTAGAACATTCAAAGGGATTGGCAGCAATATTAGGAACTAATTTATATGTAGCTGGCATAGTCTTACAATAAAATGCTTGCCGAATTTCACAGCCAATTGATTACAAACTTCTATAAAAGTTGAGGTTCGGCATCTAAAATGAATATTCAGAAAATATCCCTACATAACAAATAATAAAAAAATAATATTTAAGTTTATACCGAGTAATTACTTTGAGTACCGAGCAGTACCGAGTAATATTACAGAGCTTTCAATTTGATTAATACCGAACCTTGTCAAAAAATTTCACACAGTATTAAATATATAATATATTATATAATAATGATAAACATTATTTGGAAGATATGTCTAAGCTTATACCAACTAATAACTTTGAGTACCGAGCAGTACCGAGTAATATCACAGAGCTTTCAATCCAATTAATACCGAACCTTGTCAAAAAATTTCACTCAGTATTAAATATATAATATATTATATAACAATGATAAACATTATTTGGAAGATATATCTAAGATTATATCGAGTAATGACTTTGAGTATCGAGTAATATTACAGAGCTTTCAATCTGATTAATACCGAACATTATAAAAAAATTTCACTCAGTATTAAATATATAATATATTATATAACTACGATAAACATTATTTGGAAGATATGTATAAGCTTATACCAAGTATTACCTTTTAGTACCGAGCAGTACCGAGTTGTACCAAGCAGTACCAAGCATGTAAACCGAATAATAAGGACCATTGTAGAAAACAGTTTATGTATATTTTTCCAATAATAATTACTATTTTAAATATATATTTATGTTCAAACCGAGCTATACTGATAAATAAAGATCAATACCAATCGGTAACAAGAAATACCCATCTGTACTGAGTAGTACTGATCTGTACCGACCACGAAGCTCTGATTGATTAAAAATGTTTTTACACGAGTCATTTAAAGTTTTACAGCAGCAATTAAAGTTTATAAGTAAGCCCTAATCCTAAACATTTTATTTGTAATTTTTAACCACAAGTATATGAGAAAGAATATTAAGATAAAGGGGCATAAAATAAAAAATAAAATAAAACAATTTTCTAGGATTAAATGGGGGCATTTAAAGAATATTAACAAAAATATTTTTGGAAATAAGATTTTAGATCTTAAGATTTTGTCTGTGCATGAGGATGCTAATATTATGTGGGAAAAAGTGGCTACTGATATTAAGAATATTGCAAAAGATGTCCTTGGAGTATCAAAGGGAAAAGCTCCTAATAGTAAAAATAGTTGGTGGTGGAATCCTAATGTGCAAAAAAAAATTAAAATAAGAAGCTTTGTTATAAAAATTGGTTTAATTTTAAAAATTCTGATAATTGGGAAATATATAAAGTGGCTTGTAAGGATGCTAAGAAAGCAATATGCGATGCAAAGGCATTAGCTTTTAGTGATTTATATAATAGATTAGATACTAAAGAGGGAGAAAGATATATGTATAAGTTAGCCAAACAAAGAGATAGGAGTAGTAAGGATTTAGTTCAAGTGAAGTGTATTAAAGATGAAGATCAAAAAATACTTTTCTTAGAAGATGATATTCAACAAAGATGGATGAGATATTTTGCTAAACTTTTTAATGAAGATTGTGAAAATAAGATTGACTATAGTGACCTTAGCACCCTAGATGAAAATAAAGATTTATGTTTTTATCGGCGTATTAGTAAAACTGAAGTTAGAGAGACTTTAAAGAAAATGAAGGGTGGAAAAGCTGTTGGACCTGATGATATTCCAATAGAGGTGTGGAAATGCTTAGGAGATGAAGGAATTTCATGGCTTACTAAACTTTTTAATACTATTTTGAAGACTAAGAAGATGCCAGATGAGTGGAGAATGAGTGTTTTAATTCCTATTTTTAAGAATAAAGGTGATGTACAAGATTGTGCGAATTATAGAGGTATTAAGTTAATGTGTCATACTTTAAAACTATGGGAGCGAGTTTTGGAGCATAGGTTGCGGCGTGATACTAATGTTTCTCAAAATCAATTTGGATTCATGCCGGGTAGGTCGACTATGGAAGCCATACATTTATTAAGAGGTTTGATGAAGAAATATAGAGAAAATAAGGAGGATCTACATATGATATTTATTGATTTAGAAAAAACATATGATAAAGTTCCAAGAGAAGTGCTATGGAGAGTTCTTGAAAAGAAAGGAGTCAATAATGCTTATATTCAAATCATTAAAGATATGTATGCAGAAGTTATTACTTGTGTTCAAACACAAGGTGGATTGACCAAGTATTTTCCTATTTCGGTTGGGTTACATCAAGGATCAGCCTTAAGCCCATATCTTTTTACTTTAGTCATGGATGTTCTCACTAGACATTTGCAAGAGGATGTACCTTGGTGTATGCTTTTTGCTGATGATATTCTTCTTGTTGATAAGACTAGAGAGGGAGTTGAAGGTAAACTTGAATTATGGAGGTCAACCTTAGAGTCTAAAGGTTTTCGCTTGAGTAGATCTAAAACGGAATATATGGAGTGTAATTTTAGTAGTAATAGACCTAGTGAGGGGATTGTGACTTTGGGCGATCAAGTCATTAATAAGAGTACACGTTTTAGATATCTTGGATCTATTGTTCAGAGTGATGGTGAAATAGATGGGGATATTATCAGCAGAATTCAAGTTGGATGGTTGAAGTGGAGGAATGCATCGGGCTTGTTATGTGATAGAAATGTACCCCTCAAACTTAAGGGAAAATTCTATAAGATTGTAGTGAGGCCTGCAATGCTTTATGGTGCCGAATGTTGGCCTTTAAAAGAGAAGCATAATACTAAGTTAAGTGTGGCAGAGATGAGGATGCTCAGGTGGATGAGTGGCTTTACCCTTAGAGATAGGATACGAAATGAGCATATACGTGAAAAGGTTGGAGTAGCTCCAGTAGAAGATAAGATTAGAGAAAGTCGCCTTAGATGGTTTGGTCACATAAAACGGCGGCCTTGCGATGACCCGGTTAGGAGAGTAGAGGTATTAGATTTGACTTATATTAAGAAAGGTAGGGGTAGACCTAAAAAGACTTGGTTAGAAAATATTAGGAATGACCTTTCTTTATTAGATTTAAACGAGAATTTGACTTTTAATAGGACACAATGGAGAAAAAGGATTCATGTAGCTGACCCCACGTAGTGGGATAAAGGCTTGATGTTGTTGTTGTTGTTGTTGTTGTAAGTGAAAAATATTTGCTTCGGAAGAAAATTCTATCATGAGGCATTATTTCTCTGAAGTTAATCCATCGAAAATTTGCTTCAGAATGACTGAAGATGCTTGTGAATGCGAAGAATATGAACAGTTGCAGAAGAAATGCTTCGTCTTTGAATATGGTAAAGCGAAGTGAATCGCCGCTGTTTTTTATTTAAAAATTACCATTATTTTCAGGTCGGGTAGGGTCGTCGGGCCATCATCATTCCAAATACGCACATACTATATACCCACTCTTCACCGGTCCGGGTCCACGGTAATGTGGCTGCTATGTGGCGCCATTTAACTGGCATCCGGAGGAAGAGCTACGTTCGGACACCAGATACAATAAAAATTCGATGGATAGAGGGGTCAAAGATAGATGGATAAAGGGGAGTGAGAACGTAAAGGTATTCCAAATCAAAATTAAGCTTCTGGTTTTAGATGAAATAACTGTTTTTGGATTTAGAAACGTTTTTATGGGTTATTTAGTTGTCTAAAAAAAATTCAGTATAAAAGAAACGAAGTGTAAAAAGAATATAATGTAAAAGAAATATTTTTAAATTGTTTGAATTATTGTAAAGTAAATACATGTGTTTTTTTTTTTGAAGTAAAATAAAAGTAATGTCAAGTACAAAGATGGAGGAAGCCTGCGAGTAGGATGGTAGTGGTGACAAGTGGCAAATGACAGTGGTGATGGCAGCAGCGGCGGCAGACAGATAGTTGTTGCTGACGGCGGCAGACAACAATGTTGGTGGATGGTGGTGATGCTAAGTTTGGTGGCTGCTACTAGTGGTGGGTGGCAACATCAGTTGGTGGTGGCTCGCGGATGGAGACTGTAGTGGCCTGCAACGGGTGTTGGTCAAGCAAGTTTGTTTGTGGTGTAAACGATTATTGTTTAAAAAATGGGTGAGTTTAGTTTACCTCAAAATGAACTAAAATGATTTAAACTAATTTTATTTTATATTACTTTACATTCTTTTTTCATCCTATCAATAAGAAATTTTTCAAAACCCGTCTGAAATATTTTACACTCCTTTTACTTTCAACCAAACAACTCCTATCAGAAGAAGTTAGATAAATGATTTAGAGCAGGTAATTCAATGTTATATTAATTATTTTGAGTTCTAATTTATAGATGATTTTGAAGTTATAATTATAGACTTCTATGAAATAAACTCAAACTGTTTAGCAAAAAAAATTCAAACCTTGGAGTCCAATTTTAAAAAAAATTTGAAGTCATTTAGAGTTACTTATGATTTATTATATTTTATGGAATCTATTTATTCATTAAACTTCAAATTTTGATATAGTGTATTTACTATTTAAAATCCATTCAATTTTCTTTTTTCATATTTTAGAGTTTATTATGAGCCCAGTGAAATTTATGTTACAATTTTGGGACTTTTTAAAAATTAATTGTGAATTTTGCAAATTTAAAGGCTACTTAAAATATTTTCATTGTATTGACACTATAATTTGATTATTAACACCTTAAATGAACTCCAAATTAGTTCATGAGATGTAGAATTCATTTGGGACAGTTTTCATACTACTTTATAAAACTGATTTTTCATACACAAATTTTTTGAAACCACAAAGCTACTTTAAAATTAAGAAAGCTATCCCAAACAAAGTCTTAAAATTGAAAATCAAAGATGATTTGATAAACAATCGCGGAGAATTTGAACTCATCTAGAATTATTTATAATTTCTGATAATTTATTGATTTTAAACTTAGATTAATGTTGTTTTCTAATTCCAAAATAGTTTTAAATTATTTTTCCCTAATTGTATTACTTAAATCCATTTGGTTGTAAGAACATTGAGTTTTTTTTTTTTTTAATTTAGAATATTAAAGTTAAAAAAAAAATATACTAAATTTATTAAAATTCTTGCCAAAAATAATTTCAATGAATTCAATATAAAAATAAAATTAATATTTTGCAATGAAAAAAATAAACTCATTGTATTTTGTTATATAAAATCAAGATAAAAATGCCAAATAAAATTATTTATTAAAAAAAGATTATATTGTTCTATGAACTACACTATCTCAATCCACTAACGATGTACTTCAAAGTTGATTAGCGTACACATAATTAAAAAAAGATAAATATAAAATCAGATTTTATAAAAAATTTATGAGGAAGATGAATGTTAATAATCAACTAATGCAATAACATAACTTGTCATAATTAACCTAATTAATAATCTGAAATTAATATTAATCTTAATATTAAACTAATTAGTCTAGTTAATTGCTAATTAGCTTATTTTAATAACTAATTTTCAAATAAATCATTACAAGGGATCTGAAAAAATATATATAAATAAACAAGCAATACAAAAACTGAAATTCAGAAAAACTTCTAAATAATAAACAAGTTGGCTGTGATTTAGATTTTCTGATATATTTATTAAACAAGTTAAATTTGAATTGGCCTGTGAACCCACTTTTGACACGAAAATGACCCGTACATGTATATATTTTTATTTATGGGTATAATCTTTATATTTTTTTTATCAAATATCATAAACTTTATAACTAATAACTTACAAAAAAATTGACCAAAACAAGTAAACATATCGAGTTCAAGTCATTCAAAGTGCTAGCAAGTCAATTTTAAGTTGGTCTTTCTAACCTGTTTATTAAACAGATTGGATTTAGATTGATTGTATTTAAGGCAGATCGATTTCAGATCAGACTTAAATCCTACCCATCAACATGTTTTGACACCCATACACTGAATAATACAATCAAGCTACCAAAAGCATTAGAAAATAGAGCCCAACTTTCATCTCCACAAGTGAGATTCAACTTCTGCAAATAAATAAATGGCACTATCCCTCTATCAGGCAGGAAGATATTCATCACTGTAATAAATTTATATTTCTATTCACATTTGCTCTGAAATCAGAGAAATGGATCAAAAAAAGATTGAAGAAACCTGGAACAAATTGCTGATTTTGTGACTAATTTCTCATGAAAATTGGTCAATCATCATCATGGAGCATAAAATCATCAACTTGCAGCTGGTTTCTTCAAATTTTTTTTCTCAATCCATCAATCTGGTTAGATATCAAATATCAATAGAAATATGAACTTATTTTCAAAAACCAGAAACTGGGATTTAAGAACTACAAGTTTCTTAATTTAATTCATCAATCTGATTTCCTGGAATGTGGTTTTCTATTAACTGATACATTTAGTACAGAGTCATCTTTGGAAACATCTCAACATTCACAAACCATGAAAAAGAAATCAGCTCAAAAAGAGCAAATGAATATGAAACTCACACACAGAATGTTGGGCAATACAAAACCTTCACTACTATACTGAAAACACTACTGATAATAATGCAGATTGAAGATGACTTGGAGAGCTATTATCATAAACCCACAGCAGATCAGTATCTTGTTTAGTTGGCAAGATGACTTGGAGAGCTATTGAACATGGCATGCCACATAAAGGCTCTGGATAGTACCATCTCCAGTTCATGATGGGTCCAGATCTGAGTGGGGAGGTGTTGAAGGAACATAACCATCTCCTGGAATTCAAGCTTTTGAAGCTTGTCTGACCACTGAGAACAAAGATGTAATCAGCTGGAAGTTTCTGTACTTAAGATGAGAATCAATTGGAACTAAAAGAAAGATGCAAAAATAATGAAAGAGAAATAGGCAAAAGGTATTCCTAAACTATTTATGAAGGCCCATTTTAATCCCAAATTATTCCCTTGATTCTTCTTTTAAACTTGTCTGTAATCCTGGGAAGTCCTCGTGTTGCACCCCTGAAAAATTGAGTTTTAACAGGATACATTGGCGAAAAAGGATTCATGTAGCCGACCCCACGTAGTGGGATAAAGGCTTATTGTTGTTGTTGTTGTTGTTGTAATAGTTAAATGATTCCTCAAATTTGAACCAAAATAATTGAACAAATGAACTATAATGGATCGTATTTGAGGACTCGAGCGATCAAATCAAATCAAACACATGAAAAAGTTGGGATTAAAATGGGCTTGTAAAAATACCCCGGAGGGCTATTTTGACATTGTTCTCAATCATGAAAAATCAAAAGTAGAGTATATACCCTTATGCAAAGAATTCCAAGACAATTTATAGGTTAGAAAATATCTGTTTAAAGTAATTAAAAAACATTACATCTTGGTTTAATTTCTCTACTCCTAGCATACAATGCATACTTGAAATCATGCGCAATATCATACTATCAGAGATGCATCATCATCATCTGCCGCCTTATTCTAACTATTTCGGTTGGTTAAAGACTGTGAGTTTAACTAAATTTATACAATTATTATAGACTTGCTTAAACAAATTAGAATTTGTTTTAATTCTTAATAGAACAAGTATCTGGTATGTTCAATTTTGTTGGTGAAAATACAAAATACAAGTAGTCAATTGGATAGGGTTTGATATAGATAAAAAAAGTGAGGAAATACAGCACTTGTGACCATATCATAATGTTCTGAATCCGTATGATATGGTATGCCCAAACTGATTGCTTTCTTCTAAGAAATTGTTGTTTAACTTCACTTCACTTTCTTAGAAATTGGCATAACTTCCAGTCTTGAAAACACTAATTAAAAAAAATGTTTGGTTACCTTAAACCTATAGATACTAAAAAATTCTATAATGAAGCCAAAGATTAGAAAAAATGTTGTTTAATCCAAATCATTCCACCTCGCCGAACAAAGAAATTTGGAATGATTGGGCCTTAGGAATGAATTCCCCACAGACTTGATTAATCTTCAACTATAAATCTGCATGCTCCAAAAATTCATGTCACAGCCTCTACTGGGGAGTCTTATGAGTGTTTTCATATCAAAGTTTAAGAAGACTGATTAAATTTAAGATAAAACACTACTCAAATATTTCATTCTTATTTTAAGAGGACTTTATAATTTGGTTTCAGGTTTCCTTGCACCTATGATTAATTACCCTCCATGTTATGAGAGAGAACTTATAATTAAGGCTAATAATTAGGAGGAGCTAAGTGCTTAGCACTGAATAGCAACAATTTCATTTTGGTTTGAAAATTTACCACCATGGGCTTAAAGTGGATTTAGGGGGAGGGGGGATGATGATGAGTTCGACCAAGATCCTATGAATCAATAATCCAAAGTTATTATTGACCCTAGTCCACTTAGTTAAAGGAGGTAGCAGACCAAACTTGACTAAAGGTAGGTGTCCGACAAAACTGCAATTGGAGTTTTTAAAAATTCACCACATCAAGAAAGGCATGTATTTGTTACTTACACAAGAAATTACGACATGCAAAATTTTTCTCCATGTTAAGAAATAGCACATAGGGTTTACTCGTTGTGTCACAAGCATTACTTACAAGCTCCCCCACAACGCTAAGAAAAATATGTACAAGTTATACTCATCCAACCAAATGCATTGCAAACATAGTTTTAGGGATTTATTTGCTATATGACGGACATCACGGATGAGTTTCCTCCACCATACCTAGAAAAATGTGTATATGTTCCACTCACCAAGCCAAGTGCATAACTCATAATATTTTGAGGATTAACCTGCCGCATCGCCAATGTTGACGACAAAGTTCCCTGCCATGCTAAGAAAATCATGCACGAGTTCAACTAGCCATGCCAAATACGTTGCAATAGGATTTTAGTAGTTTGTGATTTTTATTTTATTTTATACTTGTTGAGGGGAGTCTACCTATTTAGCAAGAAAAAATTGTGGGAAGAGAGAAACTAGAGCACAAAATATCTTTCTGTTTAGAGAGAGCAAGGGTTTTTTTGTAAAGAGAGTGAGAGGAAAAGGGTGATAAAGATATAATAGGAGAAAATGATCTTTCTGTTTAGGAAGAGAAAAGGAGAGTGAGTGAGATTGAGGAGGGAAAGAGAGAGATTGAGAGGCAAAGGAAAAGAGATTGAGAGGAATAGAAAGAAAATGGTAGAGGACGAGATTGGGGAGAGAAAGAGATGAAGAGTGAAAAGGTAGTGAGTGGAGGAGGTATAGGCAATGATAGGCTCGACGACAATGTATAAGGCGCAAGAGCAGCTAGTAGTCGTGCGTGTAGAAAGGAGGAGGAGAGGGAAAAGTGGGTTGGCTGGTGTGAGGGCATGGTCGCGCGGGTAGGAGGGTGTGCAACAAAGAGAGAATGAGAGATGGAAATAAGGCGGTAGATGTTGTGACAAATTGAGGCAGTGTGGGAAGATTTAGGTTAGCATTATGAATTAGGTGGATCTTATTAAGCTTTTATTATGCTCTGATGATGTCTTCCAAGCTTTGTAAATCTTTGGTCAAAGTTTTATTAGAACTCAAAGCCGTTCAGCCTTATTTTGTCGAGGAAAAATTGAAAGAATGTGCTTCAAGATATTAGATTCAAATTTGTTTGTGGATGACACTCGATTCTACTAGCAAGCAATCTTTTAAGTAAAAACTAGATAATTAAGAGATGTGAGGAAAGCTTAATATACTAATTTAGTATGGAGAGTGAGAGAGATGAAATCCTAATATCCTAATGTAGTAATTTTCATGTAATATGCCAACCAAATTTAAGGACATTTATTGTCAATAAATCTAATTTTTTTGTGTGTATCTCAATAAAAAAGTAGAAAAAAACAAAAACAAAGGAAAAAAAAAATCATAATAAAACTAACCCACAATCCCTATTTACTAACAGTAGTTGCCCATCCTTTCTCTCTCATACTCTATGTTGCATAACCTCCTACTTGTGTGACCACCTTAACACTCCAAGCAAAAGGATAGGTAACATTATACAAAAATGTTCTAAATTTTTGATTTAAAAGGTAAATATTTTTTTTTTTAAAATAAAATATTAATTTTAAATTTAATAACAATAAATATATATTTATTTTAAATGAGTATCAATTCATTTGACATGTTTTTGTCGTTCGCATGTGTTGAATTTTGTCCTTGTTTGGCACTTGTGAGTGAATTTTTTGTTGTTTATCTCTTGCGTGAATCCAAATAATCTGTTTCATCCATTTGAAAATTAACATTTCAGACACAATGGTGCAATCCATTAAATGAGAATTTTTCTTTTTTTATTATATTTAAAAGAGAATTTGACTCTTAACAAGGCACAATGGAGAAAAATGAATCATGTAGCCGATCCCACATAGAGGGATAAAGGCTTGATATTGTTGTTGTTCTTGCAGACACAATGGGGCCATCCATTTTGTGAACAAATGACGTTCAAGCGATTTCACGCAATGTCATATCCACAACTTGTAATTTTCAATTGTATTCACGCAGAATTGAATGTAAAAGGTCTCTTATTGGTAATTTCAACATTTTGAACATAAAAATGTGATTTGTTTTGAGAGCAAGCAAAATTCAAGTGATTTTGCGCAATATCAAGGCATTTTGAACTTGTGTTGTGTGACATCACATTAATCAATCGACATTCTTATCACACTTGCTTGAATCGATTGTTAAACACATATGGAGGTAAATAGAAATACTTAGCACATTTGCTATGATGCACGTGCACGAACACGATTACATGGACATATTAATGTAAGTGAGCCAAGCAAGCTCGCAAGCCCGACTCGAGCTTGACTCATTAACGAGCTCACGGTCGAGCTTATCGAGCCACGAGTTCGAGCTCCAGCTTGTATTGGACTCATATATTAAACAAATTCTAGCTCGAGCTCAACCTAGTCTTACTTGAAAGCTCATTGAGCCGCTCGATTAACTTTAAATATATTTAAAAATAATTTAAATTAGAATTATATAATATATTTTAACATTTTTAAATTAATTATGTATTAAAATTTTTAATTATCGAGCTCAACAATCGAGTCGAGCTCGAGCTTCGAGCTCAGTAAACGAGCTCGAGCTTGGTAAGAACTACACAATCTTAGCTCGATTAGGTAGATACTCGACTTGACTCGACTCATTTACACCCCTACATGGATACAACATGATACGAACACGGGACACGTTAATCATTGAAAAAATTGGGCAAGTATATAAATTGGACACCAGAATATAATTTTTATATCTTAAAAATATTGTATAGAAATTAAACAAATAGAATATTAAAAATAATTGAGAAATAATAAATTATTTAACTATAATTTATGTTTATAATGATTAATATTAAAATGTCGCAAGTCGGGTGTCAATCTCATGTGTTAAGCATCGAGAGGGGAAATGATAATGTTGTCAAGAGTCAGGAGTCGATGTACAATATACATCAAAAGTTGATTTTGAGACGGCGTCGATATTGAGACGACATCAGTGTTGAGACAACGTTATACAAAGATGAGATGTCGAGATGACTTGGCGGTGTAATCGTGGATGTAAAAATTGCTGGCGTCGAGCGTCAATATCAAGCCAATGTAAGACTTCTATATTGACATGGATTTGAAACCATAATTTGTGAAAGCGTCGGATGTTGATATTCATATGGCATCAGACATTGTTGAGAAATTCTAATCGTGACTCACCATAGAGAAATGAAAATAGGAATGTTCGGGGAATGAGTATTAAGTGTGAGTGATGATTTAGGATTGTGGAGAGGAAATATAAAATTTAATTTATATATTTTTAATAAATAAAATTTTGAAGCACTGTTGACTGTAACCGTTCCACCGACATACCCAAACGGAACGACGCGATCGCCTCTGCCGGTCCCACCTCACGACGCTTCATCCACCGCCTCACTCGCGAAATAAAAATGAAATCTTCCTCTCATTCGGCTCTTACGGACGCACACATACGCACAGAGAGAAGAGAAACGGAGTTTTCAAAACATACCTCTCGATCTCCCGTCCGCAAGAAGCCCGCCGACTCACCTGCGCCGAACCCGTCGATCCCATCCCCCCATCTGAGCCGACGTCGCCGAACCCCAGTCACCCGAACTCGCCGGCCAGCCGCCGACCGTTCTAAAAAATCGTCGACCAGCCGAACCCGCCGGCCGACTCCAGCCTCCGATCCCGCCGTGCGTGACCTAGCCCGACTCCTGGCTTTGCTCCTCTCCCGATCCTTTCCCCTCCTCTGTTATATAATTATATAAATATATATATATATATATATATATATATATATATATATATATATATATATATATTAAAAAAAAAAAAGAGAATGAAAGAAAGATAAAAAAAAAAAGAAGAGATGGAGAGAAATGAAATGATTTTCAACAGGTGTCGAAGACCATACGCCGTCGATCTTTGATCCGGGTATGATGATTTTAAAATTGGAAGACCCGCGCCATCGATCTTAGATCTGGGCGGATGATTTCAAATTGAAGACCTCACGCAATCGATCTTTGATCCTGGTGGGATGGTTTAAAATTGAAGACCCTACGCAGTTGATCTTTGATCATGGTGGGATGGTTTAAAATTGAAGACCTCGCGCCGTCGATCTTTGATCCGGGCGGGAAGAATTACGGCATTGCCGTCCCGATTTCTCCCTTGGTGGGGAGGCGACGCCGGGAGGCTGCCGAAATTTTCAGTGAACAACAAAGACTTGGACAAAAATTTAAAAATTGATTTGAACGAAATTCTAAATATAAAATCAAATTTTAATTAAATTTGACCGAATAATATTTTACCTACCTCGAAATAAACTCAAAATCAATTTAATTTGAGATCGAATTAATATGCGATGCTTTCGAATAGAGATTTTCGTCATTGTCTTACACTCAAATAAATGACAATATTATTTGAGCCCTTACTAAATCAATCAATTTGGAAATCAAAATGGTTGTTGAGCAATCATATCATAAACCTATCATATTGAAAGGGATTAATAATATTACTAGATATCAATGGGTACACAACAAATTGAAAAGCAATTAGTGTTTAATTTGTCTCATATGATTGAATCTTTTTAAAGTGAATAATTTTTATATGGATAGGTTGAATCAATTTTCATGAAAAACATATAATAATATAGCATTTGACATTTAACTGTCGGTTGACATCTTACAATAAAGAATTTCTCTAGATTCCCTTATAAAAGTTCTTTTGAAACCCTTTGCTATGTGGAGATCAGCATGTATCAAGACTTGGTATCATTCAAGGTATTTATAGAACTGAATGATGTACACTACAATTTACCTGTAAATGGAAGTTAGAGAATTTGTAGTGTGCTCTATAATTTATGCTACAATTCACTTATGACCAAGAATAGAGAATTCGTAGTGTCAACAACAACTAGTTTGCAAGCAAGGATAAAAAGTTTGTATCGAATAAATCAGTCTATCTACGAGATAACAGAAGACTTATAGCAAACAAGATAATTCTCCAACGAATATTAACACGATCTCCTACGGGAAAGAATGGAGGAATTTGTAGCAAACAAAATAATTCTTCTACGAACATAATCTAGTAGTGGGGATTGAACAAACACCCTCTACGAGTTGTGCTAAGTGATATCTAGAAGAGTTAAAACAAACAAAATGCAATAACTGAAGTCTAGAAAGCCTTGACGCCACCGGATCCGCAACGTGTGTATAAGCGGACAGAAGGTGTTCGTAGGTCCTTAAGTGAAAATTTGGGCATTTCTTAAATAAAATCACTCTCATATAATGGATCATATTTAAATATTTTAAAATACCCCTTTTGTATTAAATATTATCCATTAAACTAAATTCATCCATGCATGAGCTCCGAAATAACTATAAAAATTACAAACATAAATGATCGAGAATGCTGCGCAGGGTCAAATACTACGACCCGTATATGCTCCAATCGTCATATCTAAGTCCCAAATCCAACGATTCGAGAATGCTACACGGGTCTAATATTCAAGTTTCATCCTCCTCCTTGAAAGGACCGGAGTCGACCTAACTTGAATCATAAAATGCCTCCCAAAATCCTACGAAAAATAAAAGTGACCTCAATGTCACCCCGATGATGGCCGCGTTGACTGGAAATCTCAACCGGAAGGGTCAAATCTCTAATCAAACAAAAGTCCAAATTTTCGAAATCAATCATCTAAAAACTTAAAAAACTAAAAATCATCCACCTCCCGCAACCATTTGTCGGGGGTGATAAATATGAAATTAACCTCAGCTCACAAAGAGTAAATGCATGTCGGGTGTATCACTACGATTCATCCTCAAACAGTCTCTTGCCAACAGGGACGTGGCACGTGCCCTCTGATCGGGTGGGTTTGTCGCAAAATAGCACCATTATATTACGATAACGGCCAAAGCCCGTATGCTCCCTAAAGGCGTCAAACCCTTGAGCGATGGATCATAGGGTATATCCAATAGGCATAAAGCCCTCTGTTAGCTAAGGTGGATTCAGATATATCCCCTTAGACAAATACCAACTCAGGTCTACAAGGTATTCTTGGACGAAGCAACCCATGGCTGCCGACAAGGTGCCTTCTGTCAGGTTGGGTCGACTACCTCCTCTGACTAAGTAGACCAGGGATCATGACAGCCCGGGACGACGGAACCATGGGATCTTGATCGGGCTCGTCTTCATTCCCCCCACCACCAGTTTTAAGTTTATGGTGATAAACTTCAAATTCCAAACTTTAAAATCTAAATTCAAGATTCAAAACCCTAAACTATTGCTATTATATGATAGGTTTATAACCTATTCAACATCCTTAACGACTAGCCTTAATCGAAAGTTCTCTCTCGTTATCGGGAGGGGTAATTAACTATAGGGGCTTGCGCCTATAGGAAACCAGAACTCAGATCAAAAAGTCCTCACTAAATGAGGGCGAAATCTCTGGGTAGTGTCTTATCTAAAACCCAATCTGCCTTCTGAAAATTCCCCCGGAACCTAATCTAGTTAAAACTCTCTATCGTCATCGTCACACAAACATTTTAAAAGGAAAATTGACGGATGGCGTGGAAAGGCCGGGATCATCACATCCTAAAATTGGAATTTTTCGGAGCCCACATATTTCTGGCGACTCCGCTGGGGATGGTTTCTCTTTCCATCTTTGGCTAGTTATATACAAAATATAATAGTAATAAAATTATTAAAATTCTAATAAATTCATTAAATTTAGGGTTTAAAAATATGCAATCAAATACAATTTTATGCATATATTTTTATTCTGTCTAGTCTCTGCACTTTGAAAGTGTGGGTGATGTATCAACTTCTGAATACTAACCCTTTCCTTTCATTTGTGCAGAATGGAACTACAGAATACACCCTTTACCGTCCAACTGGGACGAGGTGCTACTATTCAACTAGCTAACGCCGTCATCAACACTGGAGACTCTGAAGCCACCATCCGATTTGGTAGCTTAGAGTTTTCTGCAGCTGCTGCAAAGGCTGTTGCCGTACCTATTCACGGCTTGACTATTCAAGGCCATCCTGCGAGACCTAATTCTGCTGATACTAATGCACGACGTGCTTATTCCGTGCAACAACCAGGAGCTGGTAGAACTGCTACTGCAAAGGCAGTTCAACAAAGTAGGACCTCAGTATTTGAAAGGCTATCACAGCCTAAGGCCTCAGCCACTGAGAGAGTCATAGTTGGAGGAAGAATATCTGTGATACCTGCCAGGGGTACCACTCTGCCGACCGGGTTATCTGCACCTGGAAATTACGATGCTGAAGCCTCCTCATCTGGAGGAAGGCTCACAAGGAGGCAGATAAGGAAGAAGAATGCTGAACTTCGAGCTCAGCAGCAACTGGTGCCAACTCATCTATCCAACCTACCAGCCCAAGAACCTGAAGCTACCATTCCAACCCGGAATGGGTTTGCAATTTTGAAATGGGTTAAAAGAAACAACTCTACTGGGGAGCTAAAACAATCTTTTTGGGATCAACGGCCTGAAGCCCCAATCCCTCCAAGGAAGAAAGAGCCCGAGACTCTCTCAGCTCGAGTATATCGAGTTCTAAAGACTGTGAAAGAGAAATGACTGAAGAAGAAGAGATATCAGCAGCCCTTAATAATTGAAGCTACAAGAACTCCGCCGAGAGAACGTCTGTCTATTGCAGCGGAGAGAAGAAAAATAAAATATACTCCGCGCGGTGAGCATCGGGGCGTGACACCTGAACTTCAGGTTCAGGGATCCGTCGTCGAAAGGTCCCAGCGCAAAGAAAAAGAAATCTGGAGGCCAAAGCCTCGCAGAGAAGAAAGAAAAGAAAAAATAACTAATATGGGCGTGACATCTGGTGCAGCTTCCCAGAGATCCGCCTTTCATAAAAATCGTCAACAATGGGTACCTAAGGAAAAGGTGCCTATTATTGACATTCACAATAGTCGACACCTTGAAAAATCTTCCAAGGAATCCTATTGCCAACCAACCTCATCCTCTCACAAGAAGGTCAACTTTGATCGTACTCTTCCAATTGAAGAAGTTCATGTACCGCATGAAGAACCAGAAATCTATTGGAAGCGTCGCTCTGAGATTCGAGTACAAGAAAATGATAAAGATGGAGACACCATGGAGGTTGAGGTGGTCTACATGGTGGGATATGGTGATGAGCCACATCAAACACGTGGCTATAGACGACGCAACGAAGTAGTGCCCACTTCTTCTAAAACAACATCTCAAGAAGATCAAGCTCAGTACGAGCAGTTAGAAGAAGAAGAAGTCCCTTCAGGTGATGAACCAAATGATGATCAAGAAGAAGTAGTGCTCGCTGAGACACTAGCACAAGCACAAAGGCGCTTGAAACTTCAAATGAAAGAGAAGTATAAAGAGATATCAGAGCTGAATAGTAAGATGACGGAAATGATGGCACAGATGACTGCGATGATGCAGTTAATGAAAAAGAACATCACCACTACTCCTGCACTTGCTCAACCAATTGATCATCAGATAACAAACCAGCCAGTCCATCAGCAGATATCAAGTAGTATTCCTACTAATCTGCCAATGGATCCAACACCCCAGGTGTCTGGAGTACGAGCAAGAAATGAAGAAGGAAATGAGGCTGATCAAACTGTTCATCCACAAAATCATCAAAATATTACAAGTGCATCTGAGCCGATGATGACTCCACAGCTAGAATCAATCATCAATGAAAAAATCAAAGCTGTCATTGCATCAGAACATGTTGAGAAGTTTGTGAGCAAGGGTCGCCCGTATCCAGCCGAGTACGATCAAGTGCCCTACCCTAAGAGCTATTCGGTGCCTAAGTTCAACACTTTTAATGGCACCGGCAATCCAAAACAACACTTGGCTCAGTTTAAAGCAACCTGTGGAAATACTGGGGGTGTTGCTGCTCTACTCTTCCGCCAATTCATTAGTAGTTTGACTGCGACTGCTTTTGAATGGTACACCGAGCTTCCTAATGATTCTGTCAAGACATTTGCAGAATTAGAAAATATGTTCGTGAAAAGGTTCGCTAGTGCTACCGAAAAGACTACTATCGCTGACCTTGCCTTAGAGAAACGAAAAAAGGGCGAGTCGGTGATAAAGTACATCACCCGCTGGCGCAACATGAGTATGAAATGCGAACAACAATTGGAAGAGGAGCATGCCGTTCAACTGCTAATGGGAAACATCGATGATAAGATGTTACCATTTTTATGCATGGCCTCCATCAGCACCTACCAAGAGCTACTAGACATAGTAGCTAAATTTGAAAAGTTGAACTTGTCTAAGTCTGAATATCATTCAGATAGATCCCGAAAGAATAAAGCTGTGGATAATAGAAGAGATGAAATCTATTCCACATCATCTTTAAGAATTGAGAAAGAAAAACAATCTACTCCTAAAGATGATAATGGAAAGCAGTACTCCAAACCCCAGCCAAAACTAATATTGGGAGGAAACGATAAGTTTCAAACTTTTCGTAATGGAGGAGAACGTTCGAAGCCAAGAACAGGTGATCGAATCACATCCCTTAAAGAGAAAATGAATAGAGAATATTCTTTTAAAAGGGAAAGTGTGGCAAAGCTGTTTAAACAAGCGCTTAAAGCTGGTCTTGAATTACCGGAGTGTAAAAGACCCGAAGAAGCTGATCAAAAATATGATCCAAGTTATTGCCCATATCACCGAGTTATCAGCCACCCTATTGAAGATTGTTATGTCTTCAAAGATTGGCTTGAAAGAAAGTACATAAATGGTGAATTCACGCTATCAAATAGCGTTTTAGTTCACCCAAAAAAGGAATCTGTAAAGATGATCGGGTCTTCTCCTATACCCCTGATTAAGAAAGAAGATAAAATGAAGGGGAAAATGATGCCAGAAAAAGATGAATGGCAGACCGCAATCTCCAAGAAGACAATGAAGATGATCAAACAACTGGAAGGAATTCCCAGCATCAAATGGAAATCTTCTACAGAATCAGTGCTTGAATTAAAAGGAAATCCAAATTCAGGTGCATCCACTTCCAGGTCATTAACTCAGAGACGTCTTAATATGAAGCGGTTTTATAAGGCATCCTCCAAGAAATCCAATAACTCAAATAAGCGCATCAAGCAGAAGAAGAAAACAATAACACTTCAAAAAATCATCAACAATTTGGAGGATTATCATCAATCATCGAGGCGACCTATAACACTTGCGGATTTTATGTCAAAGCTTCAAATAGACCAATCAAAAGTGGAAGATGATGAACAAGAAGATGAAGATCAACTCCATGTAGAGACATGTCGAGTCATCTCAGTGACATCAAATATAGGTCAAAGAGATTATGTAAAAGATCATGATAGGGGTCATATAGTAATATCTCCCACAGAAATAACTGATAAAATGACGTCTGAGTCATGTCTGATGGTTCTACAAACAGATTATAACTCAGAAGAAGAGCTGTGTTTTCCAAGTGAAGATGAGTCAGATCAGCAAATAGCTTCACGAATGGAGCGTGTGAAGCTAAATGAAGACTCTAAACACTCAACAAAAACTTTATCAGATGATGTTGAATCGAACGAAGTGGCTCAAGTACAGTTAAGAAGCAGTAAAGTACTGCCACCGCCGCCGCTAAAAAAAGGGTTATCAAGCAAAGACAATGGAAAAGATATAATTATCAACAAAGAAATCATTCCTAAAGATCATAAAAAAAAATATGATACAAATAAAGGGATAGAATATAATATCATTTCTCATTTGAGGAAAATCCCAGCACAGCTCAGCATCTATGAAGCTCTTCTGATGTCAAAAGATCTTCGAGAAACTTTGATACAGGCTCTCAAAAATCCAGAGAAATATGAAGCATATTTCACAGAAAGATGTTTGAGCAAAGTTCTTCATGCCAGAAATGAACCTGTTATTACATTCTCTGGAGAAGATCTCATGTTGGGGACTACAGAACATAATCGACCTTTATATGTCACGGCAGAAAGTGATGGCATCATAATAAGGCGAATCTTGATTGATCATGGGTCTTCAATAAACCTCATGAGCTTGCGCACACTAAGGTCCTTATCCCTAGATATTCAACATCTAGGTTCAGATAAACTTATGGTGCATGGCTTTAACGAGAAAGGACAAAAAACTGTAGGATCATTTGTTCTTCCCCTGAAATTTGGAGAACTGTACACAGAAGCCAAATTTCATATTATCGATGCGGACACTTCATTCAAAGCACTCTTGGGTAGACCTTGGCTCCATGAGAATGGTCTTGTTCCATCAACTATGCACCAATGTATGAAATATCTGAAGGATGGGGAAGAGTTCCGAATTTCTGGAGATATACAACCCTTCGCAGTCCACGAAGTGAAAATTTATGATGATGCAAAATACTTCATTCCAAATAAAGTAAAGCCGATGAAATCTTCTGCAAGTAAAGCATTAAGCTCAAGAAGTACAAAACAACTCAAAGGAGTTGAAGAAAAGGATACGAGAAGAAAGTCACAAAATTTTCCTAAAGGGGCTAACACATTACCTAGGTCAAATAAAGTTGTACTCCACCTGGGAAGTGACACGAAGGAAGATGATGATATCTCTGAAATCCACAAGCCTTTGATCAAAGAAAAGCCAAGGGAGAATACTTTTGTGGTTACACTGATCCCTCCACAACATTTTAGAGAAATCATATCCCGTGAGGTTCATAATGTTGAAGAGCTTAAAACATTTTATGTACCTCCCTTACGTGGAAATAGTGGACCGGGAAGCTTATTCTACAAATTTGGAGAGTATCAAGAAGATAATATCAATGAGCTTGAGAATTTTGATGAAGATGAAGAAATAATTCCTACAGAGATGCCTAGATATTGTCCCAAAAGAATTCAGCAAATGATACGAAAAGTTGGAGTTCATAATATGGTCACTCGACGACGAGCACTTTTCTTTTAAAGAATGTGGTGTCACGAATTATCTAAAATAGGTAATCGTGATACAAAAGGCTTGGGATTTGTGGCAGCAGAACATACCGAACTTAACAGGTATGCTCGGTACCGTTAGGTACATGCTCGATACCGCTAAGTAAATGCTCGGTACCGCTATGTATATGCTGGATACCGCTCGGTACAGCTCGGTACAACTAGGTACCAACTCGGTACAGCTCGGTACAACTAGGTACCAACTCGGTACAGCTCGGTACAGATAGGTACCAGCTCGGTACAGCTCGGTACCAGCTCGGTACCAGCTCGGTACAGCTCGGTACAACTAGATACACGCTCGGTATTGCTAAGTACATGCATGATACCGCTCGGTACTGCTATGTAAATGCTCGGTACCACTCGGTACATGCTCGGTACCGCTAGTTACATGCTCTGTACCGCTCGGTACAACTAGGTACACGCTTGGTACCGCTCCCTAATTTCCATACAAACGAACTTCAAAATTCCTCTAACAAATAAATTTTGTTCCGGGGGCGCTGCCCCCGGAAACCCCCGCAAGGGCGCTGCAGGTCGAACCCCGCCAGGGGGCAGCGCCCCCTTGGACCCCCGGCAGTCCCCATATTATGTTTCTTGGACAATATTATGTTTCTTTTATCTAAATTTGTTTGCTTTTAGGTTATCATAAAATGTCAGATTCAGTTCAATCTTTAAAAAAAGATCCAGCATGGAAATATGCTATACTAACAAATGAATCCGACAACAACAGTGTAACATGCATTTTTTATGGTAAAATAACAAAAGGAGGAATTACACGCCACAAACAACACCTCGTTGGGGTTTTTAGGAATGCAAGGCCTTGCTTTAACTGTCCCGAGCACGTGAAGTCTGAAATTAAGGCATCCATGTTGAAAAAAAAAGATTTAAAGGAACAGTTTAATGACATATCAAATGTCAACCTTGCTGAAGAAGAAGGAGAAGACTTTGATGTGATGACAGATGATATTTTAGTTGCTAAACCATCCAAAATGTTGCGGACAAATAAATCTAACATATCTAGTCAAGGATCGACATCTACATCTATCTTCAAAACATCACGACCTAAAGGTCCATTAGATACTTTCCTTACACCAAATCCTGAAGATGTAGTAAAGCATAGAAAAGGTCAGTTTAATAAAGAAATGGATGCAGCTAAAAAAGAAATGAGGGGAAGGGCTGTTCAAGTGTTCAGTAGATGGATGTACGATGCTGGGATTCCATTTAATGCTGTGAACTATGATAGTTTCCCTGCTATGGTGGAGGCACTTGGGCAGTTTGGACCTGGAATGAAACCTCCTAGTTATCATGAGGTACGAGTTACTTGTTTGAAGAAAGAGGTTGGACATACACATGACCTATTGCGACGCCATCAAGAAGATTGTGTACGATATAGTTGTTCTTTAATGGCAGATGGATGAACGTCGAGGAATGGGAAAAGCTTAATCAATTTTCTTGTTAATTGTCTAAGAGGTAGTGCATTCATAGAATCAATTGATGCTAGTTCTTTCTCCAAGAATGCTGTGAAAATGTTTGAACTTTTTTGCAAGTATATCGAGGTTATTGGACCACATAATGTGATCTAAGTAGTCACTGATAATGCATCCGAAAATGTTCTTGCAGGTTTGTCACATTTTTTATTCTAAAGTTATGTTATTTCATAAAGAATTTGTATATATCTTAATTTAAATTATAATGACATAACAGGAAAATTATTGATGGACAAATATCCTCACATTTATTGGACTCCTTGTGCTGCTCACTGTTTGGATTTATTAATGGAGGATATTTTCAAAATTCAAAAGCTAAGACGATGCTTTGAGAAAGCAGTGGCAGTAGACAGTTTTATATATTCTAGGCCTCGCTTACTTGAGTTAATGAGAAGGTGCACAAATCAAAGAGCACTTGTCAAACCCGCAAAGACTCGCTTTGCAACAGCTTTCTTAACTTTACAACGTTTTCATCAACAACAACTGAACTTGAAGAAAATGTTTACTTGTGAGGAATTTATCTTGGGTCCTTATGCGAAAGAGGCTAAAGCAAAACAATCTCAACATACAATCTTACAACAATCATTTTGGAACACTATAGTGTATGCCTTAAAAATAGCTGGTCCTTTATTAAAGGTTCTTAGATTGGTTGATGGAGAGAAGAAGCCCCCAATGGCTTACATATATGAAGCAATTGATAGAGCAAAAGAGGTAATTGCTGCAAGCTTCAATAACAGTGATAAGTATGATCAAATTTTTAAAATGATTGATAGGAGATGGGAAGTGCAATTACATCGGCCTCTACATGCAGCGGGACATTTTTTAAATCTTGAATATTTCTTCAATAACCCTGATATTGCCAAGGATAAGGAAATAGCTGATGGTCTTTACCAATGTATTGGAAGATTATCTCAAGATGTAGCTGAAGAAGATAAAATCAGTAATGAATTAAGTTTATACATAAGGGGTGAAGGACTTTTTGGTATTCCTCCAGCTGTAAGACAAAGAACTACCCGATCTCCAGGTATCATTATTTACAAAAAATTAAGACTGATTTGTTATATAATATTGAAAAAAAAATTCATTTCTTCTAGCTGATTGGTGGTTGGCATATGGACAAGGAGCTCCCAATTTACAAAGCTTCGCTATCAAAGTCCTAAGTTTAACATGTAGCTCATCTGGATGCGAACGCAATTGGAGTATTTTTGAACATGTAAGTATTTTATAATGTATGTGTTGATTTTTTATATATGTTCATTATATAGTAATGTAATAATATTTTAATTGCAGCTTCATAGCAAACGAAGAAGCAAATTGGATCATGGTCGCTTAAAGGATTTAGTTTATGTGAAATATAATAGAGCACTGATTCGGAGATTCAATCATCGTGATGTCATTGATCCTATTTGTTTGACAGAGATAGATGATGCAAATGAATGGCTAACAGGAAAATTAAATGATGAGTCTGATGAAGAAAATGACTTTATTGTTGGAGAGGAAGATTTAACTTGGACAAGTGTTGCTAAAGCTACTGGTGTTTATGATAAAAGCTATAATATTCGAGAAAGATCTAAAGGGAAAGAGAAAGAATCTTCAATTAGGCATGATGTTGCTATTGAGAATGATGATGAGGAGGGTGATGAAGAGGATTATGAAGTAGGAGACAATGTTGAAGAAGATAATGAAGCTTTTTTTAACATTTGCTGATGATGATGATGATTCACAAGAAGAGTAGATTAAATTCTTATTTGATCTTTTAAAAAAAGATTGTAATATTTTAATTATGAGATATTTGGATGTTACTTAGTTGAACTTATATATGTTATGATTGTCTTTTATTATTATGACAGCTTGTCTTTCATTTTTAATAATATTTTATATTCATGCTTATTATTTTATAATTTTTATATAGCTTGCGCCATGTTCAAAATAGCGCGCGCCGCGCCGTGCGCTATGCGCCATGGCTCCAAATGGACCTTTGCGCCATGGTGCGCCATTCGCCGTTAACAGGTATGGTTATGCGATAAATGATAAATATCCGGTTACTGAAAACATGGATATAAATGAAGAGAAAGATGTGGAAGCTAAACCTGCACCAGAAGAACTTGAAGATGGTGGACAGGCTGCTACCATGGATGAACTGACAAAAATAAACTGGGAACTAATGAGGATCCTCGCCCAACCTTTATTAGTGCTCTTCTCTCCAAGAATAAAGTTGAGAAGATGAAAGCATTACTCAGTGAATTTAGGGATTGCTTTGCTTGGACATATGATGAAATGCCAGGCTTATCCCCTGATATAGCTGTTCATAAATTAGCAATCAAATCAGGTGCAGTACCTGTTAAGCAAGCTCCAAGGCGAATGAGGTTGGAGATTGAAGAGCAAGTGATTGCAGAAACCAAGAAGCTCATCGAAGCAGGTTTCATTCGAGAAGAAAAATATGCTGATTGGATAGCCAACATTGTCCCGGTGAAAAAGAAGAATGGACAAATTCGTATATGCATCGATTTTCGTGATCTTAACAAAGCATGTCCAAAAGACGACTTCCCACTTCCAATATCAGAACTGTTGGTTGACAATACATCCAATTATGATATATTCTTATTTATGGATGGGTCGTCGGGATATAACCAAATCAAAATGGCACCTGAAGATGAAAATCATACATCTTTCAGGACTCCTATCGGCATATTCTGCTACACAGTCATGCCCTTTGGCTTGATGAATGCTGGAGCTACATACCAAAGAGCTATGACGCATATATTTGATGAGCTTATCCACCAAAAAGTTGAATGCTATGTGGATGATCTTGTTGTGAAAAGTATAGATCGAAAAGATCACCTCCAAGATTTGAGAATTGTATTTGAAAGAATCAGAAAATTCAATCTCAAAATGAATCCCCTCAAATGTGCTTTCGGAGTTTCTTCAGAAAAATTTCTTGGGTACGTTGTACGACACCGAGGAATTGAAGTGGATCCTAACAAAGTTAAGGCAATCATAGAAATGCCGCCTCCGAAAAGTCTCCGTCAACTTCGTTCTTTACAAGGACAACTTGCATTTATATGACGGTTCATCTCAAATTTATCAAGCAGATGTCAACCATTTTCAAAGCTGATGAAGAAAGACGTTCGTTTTAAATGGGATGATGAATGCCAAGAAGCTTTTGACAGTATCAAGAGATATCTGTTAAGCCCGCCCATCCTTACAGCACCAATTCCAGGGAAGCCTCTTATCCTATACACTGCAGCATTGGAAGAGTCCCTTGAAGCATTGTTAACTCAATACAATGAAGAAGGCAAAGAAAATGCACTATACTATATCAGTCGAAGATTGATCGGAGCAGAAATACGCTACTCTCCAATTGAGAAGCAATGTCTGGCATTGATATTTGCTGTCCAAAAGCTCCGCCACTATATGCTGTCCCATAAAATAACACTGATATCAAAGATCGATCCGCTGAAATTCTTGATGACAAGACCAGCATTGACAGGTCGCCTAGCCAGGTGGGAAGTGATACTTCTGCAGTTTGATATCACGTATGTCCCTCAAAAAGCAGTGAAAGGGTAAGTTTTAGCAGATTTTCTTGCCGCACATCCCATTCCTGCTGACTCGTCGCTCAATGACGATCTACCAGATGAACAAATTCTAGTTGTTCTAGAAAAAGAGAAATCACAAATGTGGGAAATGTATTTTGATGGTGCATCATCAATTAAACCTGCCCAACCTCCAAACCTCCCCAAAGCTCGAGCTGGTATCGGTCTTATTTTCATAGCACCGAACGGAGGAATAATGAGATTTTCATTTGGTTTAACTGAACCTAGAACCAATAATGAAGCAGAATACGAAGCTTTAATAGCGGGTCTTGAGATCGCTATTTCAATGGAAATTCAAAATCTCAAAATTTTTGGTGATTCTCAACTCATTATAAATCAAGTAATGGGTATTTATAAAATTGGTAGAATCGGATTGATTCACTATCATAGGCGAGTCCTCGAGCTCATGAAGCAAATTACAAATGTTACATTAATCCAAATATCTCGAGCTCATAACAGTAAAGCAGACTCTTTAGCAAAACTTGCTAAAGAAATGGCGAGCATGAATGACGAGCCGGTACTAATCAATGTTAACACACGTCGAGTACTAGAGCCAGCAATTCTATATTCCCCGCAGGAAGAGGGGTCATCAAATCCAAGTCAGGAGGATATAACTTCGGTTGTTCCTCAATCTCCCCAACAGATTATTCCTGAAAATCAACAAGATAAACCTCAGATGTTCACAGGAAGAAAATTTGGTAGAACCTCTGAATCTTGGCTTGAATGCCTAGAAGTTGAAGAGCAAAATGACTGGAGGCAGCCTTTCATCGACTACTTCAGAGAAAGCAAACTCCCTACAGATAAATCATTGGCTGCACAGATTAAGAAAAGATCATTGCGATATGCGTTTGTCAACAACACGCTATATCGAAGATCATTCGAACAAATGTGGCTACGATGCTTAGGAAAAGATGAAGCCGATAAGGTTATTTCAGAAGTTCATGAAGGATTATGTGGTGCACATCAATCAGGTCCTAAAATGGCCATTAAGGTTAAACAAATGGGTTATTACTGGCCATTAATGGTAAAGGACTGTACCAATCATGCAGATATATGTCACGAGTGTCAAATTCATGGCAATATTATACATCAACCTCCAAATCCTTTACATCCCACAGTAGCATCCTGGCCATTCGAATGTTGGGGGACAGATGTAATAGGGCCCATTGATCCACCATCATCTGCTGGGCATCGCTTCATATTAGCGGCAACAGACTATTTTTCTAAATGGGCTGAAGCAGTTCCCTTCAAAGAAGTCACTGCTCATCATGTGATTAACTTCTTTACTCATAACGTTGTTTACAGATTTGGTATACCCCGTCGCATCATCTCAGACAATGGTCCAGCTTTTAAAAGTACGAAGATTTATAAATTCATTGAGCAACATAAAATTGATTGGCGATATTCATCAATCTATAATCCAAGGGCAAATGGATTAGCAGAAGCCTTCAACAAAACGCTCGTAAAGCTGCTCAAGAAAATTCTTACTAAAAATAAAAGAGAATGGCATATTAAATTGGCAGAAGCATTATGGGCATATCGTACTACATACAAAACACCAACGAAAGCAACTCCTTATGCATTGGTGTTTGGAGCTGAAGCTGTTTTGCCACACGAAGTTGAGTTGCCGTCACTTCGGGTAGCTGTTCAATATGATCTCACAGAAGAACAAAATGCTCGCCTACGAATGGAAGAGCTTGATGCGTTGGATGAAGTTCGACTCCAGGCTCAACAAAATTTAGAGATTTATCGAGCAAGAATGGTGAAATCTTTTGACCGTATGGTACGCAATCGAGCATTTCAAGAAGGAGAATTGGTCTTGGTGCTGAGAAGACCCATTATCCCACACCGAAGGATTGGTGGTAAATTCGAACCAAATTGGGAAGGCCCTTTTGTTATCGAAAAGGTGTACCAGAGAGGAGCCTATCAACTCATCGATTTGGAAGGTCGACGACCTATGCCCCCGATCAATGGGAGATACTTAAAGAAGTATTATTCTTAAATAAGTAAGTTGAAGATCATTCCCTTGTAATAGGAGATAATAATTCTAAGATGTCTTAGAAGTTCTCCCACAAGACAGGGGGCATTTTTAAGTTTAAAAATGCCAAAAATCTGATGACAGATGAAATTTTCCTTCAAGGCAGGGGGCATTTTAAATATTTATTTGGGATATCATCGAACCCCAAATAAATATTTAAAATCATTCACGAAGCTATCACAGAATAAATATGGGGTGAAAGCTGATGCCTTCAAGCAAGCAAATATATGATTATTGTAAAATTTTTGCCAAAATCTTGAAGTTCAGATTGAGAAGAAATTTTGATCTAACAACTTCAACAAATCAAATTCGACAAGTATGAACTATCATAGTACAAGTCCAATGCTCAAACATGTATGATATCAGTCTCAACAAGCCTATATGCGGCCGAGCCACTGATAGCTTTACCTACTCAACAAGCCATTCTAAGAGGCCGTAGTAGGAAAGTGCATGTTTTGTTAGCCCGACGACAAATACTATCAAGTTTAATATTTGTCAAATTTAATAAATTAAAGCAGTTCAGATTCAGAAGATTTTCTCAACTAACAAATGGATTGAGGCAAAATTCAGAAAATTCTCAATCAAGTCAAAGGCACCAAGCCACAATAAAAAAAAAACTCCTATCAAATTTGGAAGCATTATCCTTCAATAAATCTATCAAGCACAAAGCTAAGATCAAAGGAGCTTCACTTCTTCAACATGTCCGAAAAAGCGCGAAGCTTAGGACTGAAGAAGTTATTCCGCAGTTCTTATAAAGCTATAGGCTGAACTAAAGGAATATTGTCATCATCAAAGTCTGCCATGCAAAAAGCTTTGGACAGATGACTATTTGTCACCGACCTAATATCATTCTAAAGGATTTAGGTCACTAATATAGATTATTCACCAAGCCCATGAAAGCATAAAGCTAGGGCAGAAGAAATATTAATTCCTGACAAATCAAAAGGATAAATCAGGGATATCTAAAAGACCCTCTATGTGACATCTAAAATCAAATTTTAGAAATCCGTAGGGTCAACCACTTTACAACAAACATGATCTGCTATAGAGCGCATATCATATTTGTTGGGGGGAATTTGTTAACTGTAACCGTTCCACCGACATACCCAAACGGAACGACGCGATCGCCTCTGCCGGTCCCACCGCACGACGCTTCATCCACCGCCTCACTCACGAAATAAAAATGAAATCTTCCTCTCATTCGGCTCTTACACACGCACACATACGCACAGAGAGAAGAGAAACGGAGTTTTCAAAACATACCTCTCGATCTCCTGTCCACAAGAAGCCCGCCGACTCACCTGCGCCGAACCCGTCGATCCCATCCCCCCATCTGAGCCGACGTCGCCGAACCCCAGTCACCCGAACTCGCCGGCCAGCCGCCGACCGTCGACCAGCCGAACCCGCCGGCCGACTCCAGCCTCCGATCCCGCCGTGCGTGACCTAGCCCGACTCCTGGCTTTGCTCCTCTCCCGATCCTTTCCCCTCCTCTGTTATATAATTATATAATATATATTATATTATATATATATATATATATATATATATATATATATATATATATATATATATATATATTGAAATATATATATATATATATATATATATATTAAAAAAAAAAGAGAATGAAAGAAAGATAAAAAAAAAGAAGAGATGGAGAGAAATGAAATGATTTTCAACAGGTGTCAAAGACCATACGCCGTCGATCTTTGATCCGGGTATGATGATTTTAAAATTGGAAGACCCGCGCCATCGATCTTAGATCTGGGCGGATGATTTCAAATTGAAGACCTCACGCAATCGATCTTTGATCCTGATGGGATGGTTTAAAATTGAAGACCCTACGCAGTTGATCTTTGATCCTGGTGGGATGGTTTAAAATTGAAGACCTCGCGCCGTCGATCTTTGATCCGGGCGGGAAGATTACGGCAGTGCCGTCCCGATTTCTCCCTCGGTGGGGAGGCGACGCCGGGAGGCTGCCGAAATTTTCAGTGAACAACAAAAACTTGGACAAAAATTTAAAAATTGATTTGAACGAAATTCTAAATATAAAATCAATTTTTAATTAAATTTGACCGAATAATATTTTACCTACCTCGAAATAAACTCAAAATCAATTTAATTTGAGATCGAATTAATATGCGATGCTTTCGAATAGAGATTTTCGTCATTGTCTTACACTCAAATAAATGACAATATTATTTGAGCCCTTACTAAATCAATCAATTTGGAAATCAAAATGGTTGTTGAGCAATCATATCATAAACCTATCATATTGAAAGGGATTAATAATATTACTAGATATCAATGGGTACACAACAAATTGAAAAGCAATTAGTGTTTAATTTGTCTCATATGATTGAATCTTTTTAAAGTGAATAATTTTTATATGGATAGGTTGAATCAATTTTCATGAAAAACATATAATAATATAGCATTTGACATTTAACTGTCGGTTGACATCTTACAATAAAGAATTTCTCTAGATTCCCTTATAAAAGTTCTTTTGAAACCCTTTGCTATGTGTAGATCGGCATGTATCAAGACTTGGTATCATTCAGGGTCTTTATAGAACTGAATGATGTACACTACAATTTACCTGTAAATGGAAGTTAGAGAATTTGTAGTGTGCTCTATAATTTATGCTACAATTCACTTATGACCAAGAATAGAGAATTCGTAGTGTCAACAACAACTAGTTTGCAAGCAAGGATAAGAAGTTTGTATCGAATAAATCAGTCTATCTACGAGATAACAGAAGACTTATAGCAAACAAGATAATTCTCCAACGAATATTAACACGATCTCCTACGGGAAAGAATGGAGGAATTTGTAGCAAACAAAATAATTCTTCTACGAACATAATCTAGTAGTGGGGATTGAACAAACACCCTCTACGAGTTGTGCTAAGTGATATCTAGAAGAGTTAAAACAAACAAAATGCAATAACTGAAGTCTAGAAAGCCTTGACGCCACCGGATCCGCAACGTGTGTATAAGCGGACAGAAGGTGTTCGTAGGTCCTTAAGTGAAAATTTGGGCATTTCTTAAATAAAATCACTCTCATATAATGGATCATATTTAAATATTTTAAAATACCCCTTTTGTATTAAATATTATCCATTAAACTAAATTCATCCATGCATGAGCTCCGACATAACTATAAAAATTACAAACATAAATGATCGAGAATGCTGCGCAGGGTCAAATACTACGACCCGTATGTGCTCCAATCGTCATATCTAAGTCCCAAATCCAACGATTCGAGAATGCTACACGGGTCTAATATTCAAGTTTCATCCTCCTCCTTGAAAGGACCGGAGTCGACCTAACTTGAATCATAAAATGCCTCCCAAAATCCTACGAAAAATAAAAGTGACCTCAATGTCACCCCGATGATGGCCGCGTTGACTGGAAATCTCAACCGGAGGGGTAAAATCTCTAATCAAACAAAAGTCCAAATTTTCGAAATCAATCATCTAAAAACTTAAAAAAACTAAAAATCATCCACCTCCCGCAACCATTTGTCGGGGGTGATAAATATGAAATTAACCTCAGCTCACAAAGAGTAAATGCATGTCGGGTGTATCACTACGATTCATCCTCAAACAGTCTCTTGCCAACAGGGACGTGGCACGTGCCCTCTGATCGGATGGGTTTGTCGCAAAATGGCACCATTATATTACGATCACGGCCAAAGCCCGTATGCTCCCTAAAGGCGTCAAACCCTTGAGCGATGGATCATAGGGAATATCCAATAGGTATAAAGCCCTCTGTTAGCTAAGGTGGATTCAGATATATCCCCTTAGACAAATACCAACTCAGGTCTACAAGGTATTCTTGGACGAAGCAACCCATGGCTGCCGACAAGGTGCCTTCTGTCAGGTTGGGTCGACTACCTCCTCTGACTAAGTAGACCAGGTATCATGACAGCCCGGGACGACGGAACCATGGGATCTTGATCGGGCTCGTCTTCATTCCCCCCACCACCAGTTTTAAGTTTATGGTGATAAACTTCAAATTCCAAACTTTAAAATCTAAATTCAAGATTCAAAACCCTAAACTATTGCTATTATATGATAGGTTTATAACCTATTCAACATCCTTAACGACTATCCTTAATCGAAAGTTCTCTCTTGTTATCGGGAGGGGTAATTAACTATAGGGGCTTGCGCCTATAGGAAACCAGAACTCAGATCAAAAAGTCCTCACTAAATGAGGGCGAAATCTCTGGGTAGTGTCTTATCTAAAACCCAATCTGCCTTCTGAAAATTCCCCCGAAACCTAATCTAGTTAAAACTCTCTATCGTCATCGTCACACAAACATTTTAAAAGGAAAATTGACGGATGGCGTGGAAAGGCCGGGATCATCACATCCTAAAATTGGAATTTTTCGGAGCCCACAAGCACAAGAAATTGTACTAAAAAAAAAGATTTTCATAAAATATTTAAGCCACACACCAATTTGTTTTTAATATTTTTTAATTGAACATGTCTTCAACATGTCCGACATGTGTCAGATACGTGTCGTGTCTCATATGTGTCGTACACTACATATATCTTTGAGGAGAAATGTCAGTGCATCATAGCTCATTTGCTTTCTTTCCTTATAATTCTTATATCTGCTATACTATAACTTAAAATTATGCAATTAGTAGCACATCATATAACACTAAATATGAATATGAATTTTTTTAAATGTTTGGCCAAGTCTAATATGATGAAGTTCACAATTCATAATATACTTATTTTAATTTCTTTTTTGAATGCCAAACTCATATTACTAACAAGAAGTTGATTTCATGATATAATGACAGTTGTTGAGCATAAATTAGAACGTGAGCATTACCAACATAAACTTTTCTCAAGTACTACCAAGATTCCACATCGAATCCAAATGATTATCCTCATCTAAGAAAAAAAGACATAAAAAATAACAACTTAATGAAACATACATTGGTTTCATCTAGAGCATCTGAATTGAACCGTGAAAACTTATCAAAGTCGACCTCTAGGTACTGATTTATGAGTAAGATATTGTAAACTTACCGTTAACAGAAAACTGGCAGATATATACACAAGAAACTCTGGTAATGAATCTCCTTCAGCTAGGTATGTATCCCACAGCCGTGTAACGAGATGAAATGGGATCTATATATTGTTACAAAGTGATTTAGTTACTTGAGATGATGGCCGATTCCTACAGAGTGAGCAAGAAGAAAACGCACCTCTCGTATCAAGAGGCAATTGAACCAACGAAAAGCAAACTGAAGAAATTCCAGTCCTTGTTCCTCCATGTGTCTTGAAACAGGTTCTTCCAATTCCCAAAAACATAAACAGAGATGGTTGGAGTCAGATATACTACTTGAAATCACAATTTTTTTGAGTTTCAAGGAAACAAAAAGCAGCACGCCAAAGTCAAAGATTGAGTATTTTATGAAATACAAATAAAAACGTTTGTAGCCTCATTCTGCCAGTTGATTCCTAACAGAAATAATAAAGAAGATAAAGCAAACAGAGATAAACTTGGGGTGGAACACAGGCATGTAGATGGTCGAAATAAAACGCGGAGATTTAGAAGAACTAAGAGGAGAGAAATCCCGTAAATACCGTCAATTCGTCGAACCAGTTCTTTCAATTTAAAGACAAGACGCTGTATTCCTGGCTGAGCAAAAGTGTAATGGTCCTGCATGCCATCAAGCAGCTTAGAAAGACACCAATAACAGTCCGCTTCAATATTGGAGATTGTTTGCGGAGAAAGTTGAGAAATGTTCCAACTCTCCATATTTCCTTCAAGATGCTCTTCCAAGAATACCATTAAAAATGGAGTCACAAGATCGTTGATTCCTTGGACATATCCACTTGCTGGATGACGAATAGCCCTAAAACAAAGTTTGGATAAATTACATCTTAGATGATGTAAATAAATTTAAAAAAATAGATAAAGAAAGTTTTTCATGCTAAGTAAGATTTTTGATACCTAAGGAAATACTTATAGAACTTAATATAGAGCCAAAGAATATTTGAAAAGCAGGAGCTCATCTCAAAAGGATGTCTACTTTTTCTTATTTCAACTTAATAAAGATTCAGATAATACACAGATGGTAATATAAGACGGCAAACTAATTGTCTTCATACATTCAAATTCATCCATTTTTGCTGTGAATTTCAAAGACATGATAGTGTTAACAATCTTAAGATAATTAGCAAAAGAAAAAAATAGAATACCCTTAGATCTTTTCCAAGAAAAGGGCCTAGATGCTCACTTAGGCATGATGGAGATCCTAGCACGGTGTCTATTTGAAAGATAAATATCAGCATAATGTCTTCAACTAAAGAAAACGGACATTAAGAAGCCTAACCATGTATAAAGAATACGCTCCAATGACTTCTGAACTTGTTCATTCTGGAAGAAGGTTACATCAGGTACAGTTCTTGGGCAATCAACAGCAATCTAAAAAAAAAAAAAAAAGAAGAATTCCTTAATGTAAACAGACTTGGGCTTCATTTGGGACGGCTTTCTTACTACTTAAAAAAACTTTTTAGTATAAAAATTTTAATTTTTACACTAGAAAGCTACTTCAAGAAGCAATAAAAAAGCTGTAGGCTTCGTTTGGGACGGCTATCTTACTGCTTCATGAAGCAGCTTTTTAGTACAAATTTTTTAATTTTTGAACTAGAAAGCTGCTTTAAGAAATGGTAAGAAAGCCGTCCCAAACGAAACCTTAGGAAACGAGTAAGGCATGATGACTGGCCAAAAGAGAGAAAAACCTGGCGCAGCATGGTGATTTCATCATCTGAACGTTCTGTATCAGGAATGTCATAAAACTGAGCAACAGAATCAAGGTATTCTAGTCGTTTCCTTGACAAAACTCCCTGGCGTCTATCTGAATTAGGTGGTGCATATCCCTGTTGTCAGCTAATATTTGAATTTCAAGCATGAGGCATAAGATTTATGATAAAGAAAGTGTAACAGCAAAGTGATGTCATTCCATATTGACAGTTGCTGCAGGGCTATCTAATCTTACCGTTATGCCAAAGTGAAAAATACACCAAAAAATGAAATAAAGCAATTGTTGTTCAATAATTTCTCTGCAGGGTTCAACAGAAGTTCTTATAAGCAGGAAATAATCATGCGAGCACAACGTAAATTTAAGAATATAATAAGTTAACAGCATCTATGTATCCCTTCTTCTCATGTGCATAACGAAATGAATTTTGAAGGTATACATACCAAGAGAGAATGACTTGTTCAAGCAGTTCCCAAGACAGCAAATGATTAGAAAAAGAAGCTTTCAGAGTTTCAGCAGGACACCAGGACATTCAAATTGACCAACTCCCATAATTAATGGAAAGATACGTTGCAAGGCTGCCATACTCACATTCCCCATATATTCACAAGCTTGCCATAGGTTTTACACTTAAATTTCTTCAGAAATTTACAAAAAAAAAAAAAAAGTGTAACTCGTACTCAAATGACAAGAATACAAGCCAAGATCAATTTCCCTATCAACTATCACTTTCTAGGTCAATTTCAAGCCTTTTCAATCTTTAAATAATGCCTTCAAGATTGTTCACATTTAATGGAGCAACAAAATGACTTAGGCATGTCAGTCCATTTTACTTACCAGACCCAATAAAAATAACGTTATGCAACAGATGTTTTGAAACTCAAGGTTTAGGTGAAAATCGATAAAATAATGAAAAATAATAGACTGTTGAGCATCAGGTTCAAAGATGTCATAAGCTCTTGACTGCATGATAGCGTGCAAATCTTTTTCAAATCTGGGAAACTAATGGCATTGACTGTATTAAACTTCTACTATGTTTAATTATACTACAAATTAGAAATTATAGGTAAGAAAATGACAAACCATAAAACTTTCACTTCTGAATGGAGATTTTAAATGTTCCTGATTTCTATTGGATAATTTTCAATTTAAGAATGCACCAAAGGAATACGTCTTACAGTAGATAAAAAATTATAGCAAAGATTTTGCAAATTTGAGCTGGGAACAAAACTTAATTTTTAAAACACTTTGGAAGAACTCCAAATCTAATGCCCACAAGGCCACTCGCAGGTCCAGCAATTGACAAGAGCTCACAGAACTAAGGATTTGTGGAGCTCACTCATGTAAGGCTCAATAAGAGCTTATGAGGGTAGGGATTAACTGGAGCTTGTGGGGGCAGGCATTGACAGGAGCTCACAGATTCAGGGATCAATAGGATTTCATCTATGATGCACCAACACACCTACTTAAGAGGGAATGCAGTGTAGAACAAGCGTCGGACATGGACACGCGCCCAGCACGGCTGGGACACATGTCAGACACGGCTGATACGTGTACAATTAAAATAATATTTAAATTTAAATGGACACGTGTCATAATTTTTTATAATTACATTTTCTTTAAATTACAATTTTTTTTACTTTTTATATTATTTTAATCAAATAAATGGTGTTAAGGGGCATTCAAACCGTATATGCATCAATACGAGCCTGATTGCCTGTATGCCTTAGGGTTTCGTCGCTCTCCCTGGTCTTTTACCCTTGTATTCTTCCTTTGCGTGACCAGGCAAGCCGACCGAGCACACGACTGAAGCTCAAAATCTCCTCTTCTTCTCATCTTCTTCGAGTCTTCATCATTTCTGTGATGAGACGAGATGAACCGAGAAGGCTACTGGGCTATTTTAAGCCCAATACGTCCGACTAGAGCCATTCACTCGTCATTCCCTTTACTCATTTGGTTTCTCATTGGTTCTTCTTCACCATTTTTGCAGTCACCGAGGACATCGAAGGTTATGACTCTTGTGTTTGCTCAGTTGAAGCTAGAGGAGGGAGACTGAGGCAGATACATTCGATTAGAGTATAGATTATCAGCTTCTTTATTTCAGCAAGTGAGCAAATTATACTTACCAATTTATTTGTTGTTTAAGTTTTTTTTCCATATATTCTTTTTAGCCTTTTGATAGGAAATAATTGAGTTTGTAAGTAATCCAAGAGGAAATACTTGAGTTCGAAAGCAACCCTAGCAATAATTGATAAAAAACAATAGAAACAATGCGATGATCTTGATGAAATCAATCCAAAACAATAGATTGTAATAGTGGATTCAAAGCGAAAGCAAAAACAAAGCAAGATACAATTGATCCTCAATTGTAGAGGAGGATTGTCCTCTCCCAATTTCTAGACGATGAGTCTAGAGCCCAAGACGCCAAATAAACTTCAAGAGAATAAAAGAAACCAATCAAAGCATAACCCCCTAACCCTAAAACACTTCATGTTATTTAATACATAAACATTCTAAATCAAACCTCCCTCCAAAACCCTAGCCTCCCCCTCCTTTCTTATTTTGGATTCAATTAGAATAGTGGGACACACTATTATGGGCGGCAAAGGAAGAGGAGGCGGTAGTAGCCCGCCTCTTATAGACCAAAACCAGCCCATCCAGAGCCAGTTCAGGATTTGGGGAGGATTATGCCGGTTCAGGAGGAGCCGGCCTAATAATATCGCCCTCACAAAGAATCACCTTGTCCTCAATGTGAAAACTAGAAAACTGATGTTTCACCCTCTCGTATGGCTCCCACGTAACATCGTAGTCAGAAAGATTCTTCCACTTGATCAGCACTTCCTTAGTTCCATTTTCTTTTTAGCGAACCACCATCAACTCTAAGGATTTTAGAATCACCTCTAAATCCTCAGTAAGTATCGCTGGTAACTCCGAGCTAGCTGTTTAATCTCTAATGACCCTTCTCAACTGAGATACATGAAAAACCATATCTATAGTCGCCGTTGGTGATAGTTTCAGCCAATATGGTATTGCTCCAATCTTCTCCAATACTCATAAGGTCCAAAATACCTTGGAGCAAGCTTCTCATTCCTCCTATTGGCGATTGTCTTCTGTCTGTATGATCGGAACACCCTCTGCCCTACTTTAAATTGGATGTCCTTCATATGCCCATCCGCTTGTTTCTTCATAATCTATTGAGCTCTCAGTAGATGTCTCTTCAACTCCTCTAACATTCTATCCCTCTCCTACAAGTACTCCTCCATTGAAGAAACTGGAGTACTGCTACTCTCAAAGTGCACCAAGTGAGGAGTATCCATTCTGTACACACCTTGAATGGACTCATCTGAGAAGCAGAATGATAAGAGGTGTTGTACCAATACTCAGCCCACGATAGCCACTTGGCCCATAGCCTGAGTGTCTCCGACACAAAGCATCTTAGATAGGTCTCCAAGCTCTTGTTGATCACTTCTATTTGGCCATCCATATGTGGGTGGTAAACGGTGCTCCTATTCAGAACTGTCCCCTATAATTTGAACAACTCCCCTCAAAAAATGACTGAGGAACACCTTATCTCTATCTGATACTATCGCCTCTGGTACTTAATGCAATCTGACCACCTCTCTGATGAAATCTAAAGCCACTGTCACCGTGGTGTATGGATGTCGGACGAGAATGAAATAAGCATACTTGTTCAATCTATCCACCAACACCAAAATCACCGTGAAGCCTTTTGAAGGGGAGTCCATGGATATCTTCTCCCATACTCAACTCGGTGAAGCCAACGGCTGTAGTAGTCCTCCTGGCGACATAGCCAGATATTTGTTCCTCTGAAAGACCTCACATCTGACAACCATCTCCTCCAAATCTCTATGCATCCCCTTTCAGTACAGCTCCGAGGCTAGCCTCATGTGTGTCTTCTGCACCCCTGAATGACCCTCAACAGCACTCCCATGAAACTCTTGAAGTAAGTGTGAAATTTATATTGAGGTCCAGGGCATCACAAACCTCCCCTGATACAGTAGTCTGTCCCCCTTCAATGAGTACTCTGGATGGCTACCCCCTTCCCTCAGTAAATTTGTCCTGATAGTTTCCAACTCCTTATCCCTAGCATTCTCCTCCTTGATGGTCTCCAAATCTAGCATCAAAGGAATCGATAATGCCATTGTCTGCATCTCCCCCATACATCTGAACAAGGCATCTGCTGCCTTGTTCTCCACTCCTAGTCTCTACTGGATTTCGAGATCATACCCCAACAATTTGGACAGCCACCTCTGATGCCCCTCAGTCACTATCCGCTGCTCCCACAAGTACTTCAGGCTCCTCTGGTCAGTTTTGACAATGAAATGCCTACCTAATAGGTAGGGTCGCTACTTCTGGATAGCTAAGATGATGGCCATCAACTCCCTCTCATAAACTAATTTCAGCCTGGCTCTTGCTGTCAAACCTAGCTGAAGTAGGCAATGGGCCGACGTATGTACATAAGTACTGCCTCCAGTCCATATCCTGAAGCATCTGTCTCCACTATGAAGGCCTGAGTGAAGTTTGGTAAAGCTAAGACTGGTACAATAGTCATAGCCTTCTTCAGTCTCTCAAATGTTGTTGTGGCCTCCTCCCCCCATAAGAACCATCGTTCTGCAGCTGCTCGGTCAGTGGTCATGCTATAGTGTTGTACCCTTTTACAAACCTCCTGTAATATCCCATTAGTCCTAAGAATCCTCTCAGCTCTTTAAATTTTTAGGTAAGAGCCACCTCAACATAACTTCAATCTTTGACTGATCAGTTGTCACCCATTCTTTGGACACAATATGACCCAAATACTCCACACTAGTCTGGGCGAAACAGTTCTTCTTCAGGTGAGCTCTCAGCTGATGCTCCTGGAACAACTCCAACACCCTCCTCAAATGCTCCCAGTGCTCCTCATCAGTCCTGCTGTAAATTAGGATATGGTCAAAGAATACCAAGACAAACCTCCAGAAGTAAGTTTTGAAAACCTTGTTCATGAGTGACTGGAAAGTGGCTGGAGCGTTGGTGAGGCCAAAAGGCATCACCAGGAACACGTAGTGCCCCTCATGAGTTCTGAAAGCTATCTTTGGTACATCTTCCGCCTTCATCCTGATCTGATGATATCCTGACTTCAGATCAATCTTCAAGAAAATCATCGCTCCAATCAACTCATCCAACAACTCATCAATCACTGGTATAAGAAACTTGTCTAGCACAATTTCCTTGTCGATTACTCTATAGTCCACACAAAACCTCCAACTCTCATCATTTTTCTTAACCAGTAAGAATGAACTAGAGAAAAGACACACTGAATTTGATAATTCCCGCCTCCAGCATTTCTCTAATCAACTTATCAATCTCATCCTTCTATCGGTAAGGCCTGACACTGATGGGTGACACACATTCCCTCAAGGTGATGGTGTGCTCCTGCTCCCTCAATGGTGACAATCCTTGAGGTGGCTGAAACACCTGGAATTGTTGAATCAACAATTGTATGGAGAGGGGTATGTCCCCTCCCTCCAATCTAGCTCCCTCCAAACTGTGCAGCTCCACCAAATATACTCCACCTACCTCCTTTATGGTCCTGATCAAAGTTTTAAGAGATACCCCAATTTTTGAGAGCCCTGCATCACCTTGAATCACATTTTTCTTCCCCCTATTACCAGTTCCATCCTCAGTGTTTCCCAATTGACCTTGGTATCTCCCAAAGTCTATAGCCATTTCATCCCCAGGATGACATAAGTACTCCTCAACTCAAAGGGAAGAAAATCATCTCTCACATGTATCCCCTGAATGGTTACCACCACTCCCCTACAAACTTTTCTACCCATTTCCACCTTTCCCTTGCCCATTATCACCCTATAGCCTCCTGTATCCACTAATTTCACCCCCAACAGATCAACAATCTGGGTGGAGATGAAATTGTGAGTTTTCCCACTATCTATCAACACTAACACCTATCTATCGACTATCTCTCCCTTCACTTTCCACCACTAAGTTTAGGGAGACTTCTGCCAAATCCAGATGCAACTTCTCATCTTCCTTCATCTCTAACCCACTCCCACCTCCCTCTTCATCTTCCTCGTCATCAAAGACGGTAAGAACATGAAGAGTTCGGTCCTTACACCTATGCACCGGCATGTACTTCTCATCACATCTGAAACAAAACCCCTTTGCACTCTTCTCATGTATCTCCTTCTCAGTCAACCTTTTGAAATTTCCCTCATTTCCCCCTCCAGCTCTCTCCTTGGACACTTCCTTCAGAATCCTTGGCACTAGCCCCTTGGGAGCTAAGAAGGTGGTGATCATCCTGTACGATCCCCCCGAGTTGCTCTCCCTAGCCCCCCTCTTCAGCTGCTTCTGATCCTCCACCAACTGTACTAGCTCCATGGCCTCCCTCAGATCTTTTGGCTAGGGCTGCAAGCGAACCAAACGTTCGATGAGCTACTCATTGTTCGGTTCGACTAAAGCTCGTTTGCAATCGTTTAATTAACTAAACAAACAAACTTGAACAATATTTTAAATACTCGATTCTTAAATAAACAAACTTGAACACTAATGCGTTCGGCTCATTTATGTTCGCGAACAACATCATTTGAAGTTTGTGAACAAGCTCGACATTAAGGTCGATAAGAAGCTCGATAAAAGCTCGATTCATGTTCGATTTTGAACTAGTGTATAAGCTCGATAAAAATAATTATTATTTGACTATAGAATTAATCAATATAAATAATCATTACCTTTGTTACATAGACAATTGATTTTCTTATAAATGTGTTTATTTATAGATATGTTCATGAACATGTTTATTTGATAGTTAAAAAAATTCGTTAAATATGTTCGCGAACAAGCTCGATAAACACTAAACGAACAAACATGAACTAAATATGAAACGAACATGAACACTCTTTAATTTAAATGAACCAAACATGAACACAAACGCTAAAGCTCAAACAAACATGAACCAAACTTGAACAAGCTGATATTAAATGAACAAAAACATGAACACTCACATACTCGGCTCGGCTCGGTTCGTTTGTAGCCCTACTTTTGGCCTCATCATTCTAACCGCTGCCCATATCACTTTTCTTATCTATTTTTTTAATTAGATTTTAGTTTAAAAAGATTTCTAACATGTAAAGAGTCCAAACTAGGCTTAACAAGATCGCTTTTCTATTATTTCTGGATTTCAGCGTTGTCAATTCATTTCATGCTGATTTTTAATCTACTAACAAGGAAAATTTATCATTTACTGGAGCTGATCGATTCACAAAAAAAAAAGTTTTGATTTTGATTTATTACGGTTTTGAATTATTTTTGTTTTGTTTTATGTTTTTTGTAATTTTATTTTTGTTTTGAAACCCTTCTGATCATCACATTCTATCTCTTGAATATTTTCATTTTTGCTCAAATCATCTGGACGATATTAACATAAATTCCAATCACTGATCCCTACCCATCCAACGGCTGATCTGAATCAATTATTAGTGATCGTGCTAGATGATCTTCATTTCGTCCTATACGATCCACATGCTAGAAAAAGTTAGACGATTTCAATGCAGTCGGTATGATCCTTTATGAAAAATCGTCCTAGAAGATCCATGTATTTGTCCTGGACGATACAATTAGTCAATGATTGTACAGGCTGACTCCTAGGGACAACCGCCCTGTGTCTAATCGTCCAGTACGATATCTTATCGTCCTCGATGATAAGACCAACTTTTTTGGCCAATTGTCCAGACAAATTGATTGCACCTGATCGTTTTGGACGATCGCACTATTGTCTTGGACGATATAGATGATTCTATATAAACAGCCCAACTCCATGATCTTCTGCACTCCAGTTCTCTAATACTTCTTCCTTCTCCTTTAAAATCTGATCCTTTGCAATGGCTAGAGGCAAGCGATCTCGACAAATTGTTGGAAATTCCTCCTAGCGTCAAGTTGATCCAAAATTTGCTGAGGTAGCTGATGAAGATGCCTACAACATATATAAGGATGCTGGAATCAGATCCTCCAAAATCATCAATCAGGAGGAACTCCACTCTCAAGTATTACCTCTATTCGCTCATACCACTCTGAACTTCATTCTTACTTTCGCTTATCCCTTATGTTCTGAACTACTCTTTGAGTTCTTTATAAGCCTGCGAATCAATAATGAGTGTATTGTCCCCAATCCTATGTCAATAGGCAACTAGTAGAAATTACCTACCAAGACTTTCATATTTTTTGCACCTACCCACTATTGGTGAAATCGAATCAACATTACTCCTGTTATTTCTCTTGCAACTTACTTCATAATGGCTCAAATAGACTTTAATACAACTGATCTTTTAATTCGCTATCTTTCAAATATGACCTGCATTAGAGATCCCAAATATAAGAGAATACTCAATCTGGCCTTAGGACACATCATAGCATTTGTCATAGAATCCAAGTACAACTTCCAATTTCCTACACCACCAGATCATTTCCCCGTCTTCTATTCTAATACCTCCTTCCATGTCATTCAAAGTGTTTCTCGCCACCATGCTCGTTACCGAGAAGCAAATGAACACGATAATGGTCTAGCACCTATTCTTGCACCTGTTCCTATCCACCAACAATCACAGATAGATCAGCTGGTTGAGAGGTTTGACCAATGGGAGGTTAGGTTTGACTCCTACGTAACTGCATAAGAGCAGCAACATGCCCAAGACATAGCTTGTTTTGATGCCTATATAGCCCAGCAACAACACCTACATGACCAGGATATGGCCTGATTTGGTGAGCAGTTTGCCTCTCTTCATTGTTACTTTCAACCACCACCATCTCCACCTAATCAGGGTTCCGCTTTTTTCTAGTTTACTCGGTGCTTTTATTTCTGTGTTTGTACTGGTCTTCTTTTTTGTACTTTGTTCTGTTTAGCATTTTTTTCTCCTTTTGTGATGTCAAAAGGGAGAGTAGTGTATTGTTTGTTTATGTTTTAGTAAAATTTACCTTGTTATGTTTCTTTTTTATGTTTCTTTTTCTCTTTAAAAAAAAAGCAAAAATTTTCCTTGTTTTGAAAATTTTTTACAACAATATTTGTAATCATAAAAAAGGGAAAGATTGTTGCAAATCTGGGCTCAAGTACTATGATTTTGATGATGACAAACATTATTATATTTTACTATTGTTATTCTTGCATATATATTCTGTTTGCCCTGCTCACTAACTTTTCAGGTCCATAAGATCACTTGCAATGCAAATTAGCTCAAGATTAGGTAGACTAGGGTTGAGTCTGTAAGTAATTTTAATTTCAATGTACTTTTTACTTTTCTTGAATCAAGTTATGTATATGGTGGACCCCAAGTTAAGTAACCTTGTACACACACACTCAAAGGACGATCAGTTAAAAACAGAAACCCTAATTAGGGCATCCCTGCTAATTAAAAATGATTAAACTAATTGTACTGTATGATCCAAATCGTACAGGACGAACAGTTCAAATTGTGAAAAACAATCATCAATCACAATTTAGGCAATATTTAACTTTCAAATTTTGTGCTAATTGTACAGGACGATGTAGATCGTCCTGGATGATTAAGGACAATCATGCCTAAATTAATCTTATGAGAATAATTATGGTAAAACTTAATTTGATACAATCGTACAGGACGATCGGTGACGATCGTCTTGGACGACAGAGAACATGTATGGAACGATAAGAGATTGCCACCTATCGTACTAGACAAATACCATAAATTTTCACCTAATCGTTCAGGATAATAGACCCCCTTCATACTAGATGACAGAAAAGTGCATGGGACGATAAGGCATCGTCGGACATCGTACTAGACGAAGTTCATTAGTTTTATACTAATCGTCCAGGACTATATTTTAATCGTACAGGACGATCTGCCTTTTTTAGTTGAACTAATCGTACAGGGCAATGCAATTCGTACTGGCTAAAAGGGCTATTTTGTAATCATACAGGACGATTTAAGGATCGTCCTAGACGATCAGTAGAGTAGAATTAAAAATTAGGACTTCTTTTAGAGGCTCTCTATTTAAACTCTCTCATTGTCAGTTGAGACAATCTTTTGCGGTGGAGGAGATCTGAGAGAGAGCTTAGAGAAAGAAGAGAGAGAGCTAGGGAAAGAGAGAGATCCTTGTGAGGGGGAGTTGTGAGGGATTCACAAAGGTTGCTCCAAGCAAGGTGTTCATCGTCTTCTTTAAGTTGCTTCTCTGGTTCCTTTGTGGCTTTGGGGGAGATCTTCATCAGCACTAGATCTAGGTTCTCTGCTTTCACCAGGTGGGTAAAAAGGATTCCAAGGTTCTCTACCTATTTCATGAGGGAGTAAAAGGATTCTCAGGTTCTATGCCTTCACCAGGTAAGTGAAAAAGGATTTTCAGGTTCTATGCATACTCCATGAGGGAGTAAAAAGATTCAAGATTCTTTGCCTCACCGGGTCGGTGGAAAGATTTTGTAAGGGCTTCTCCGCCTTGCTGTGGGAGCAAAAGAAGAGTTGCTTTTGTTTAGTTCAATACTTGGAGAGGGAGTCTCTAAGAAGTGGACGTAGGTTAAGTTGATTGAACCACTATAAATTTTGGTGTGTTCTTTCTATTTATTTTTTCGCATTCTAATTTCCACATTTTTCTATGATTTGATTTGTGTTTAAAATATCTTAATGTTGTTATTGTAAAATTAGTTTTACTTCCGCATCAAGGGGTTTTAACTTTTTGTTTGTTAAAGAAATTCTTAAAATAACAAATTCACCCTCCTTTTGGCTAGCCTCAGGACTAATTTTTTAGGGTTTAAGAACCCTTACGAACTTTCAAGTGCTAAACAATAATATTTGTTATCATCAAAATTATAATACTTGAACCCAAATTTTTAAAATAAGGATGTCGAGGAGGTGGTGATCAGGTGTGAGGTGTGTCAGCGGAACAAGTATATGGCAATGTCTCCATGAGGGCTACTACAGCCATTGGCACTCCCAGGCAGAGTATAAAAAGAGGTTTCCATGGAATTCATAGGCGGGCTACCACGATCTTAAGGGTTCACAGTTATTCTGGTGGTAGTGGATAGGCTGAGCAAATATGCTAATTTCATCCCTCTATGAAATCCTTACACGACATTAACAGTAGCATCATCTTTTATTAGAGAAGTTGTCAGATTACATGTGATACTAGAGTCTATAGTGTCTGATCGAGATAAGGTGTTCCTCAGTCACTCTTGGAGAGAGCTGTTCAAGTTACAGGGGACTGTTCTTAAGAGGAGCACCACACACCACCCTCAAACTGACGGTCAGATAAAGGTGGTCAAAAGGAGTTTAGAGACATATATATCATGTTTTGCTTCAGGGACACCTCAGATGTGGGCTAAGTGGTTGGCGTGGGCAGAATTTTGGTACATCACTTCATACCATTCGACATCCCATCATACCAGTCGACATCCCAGATGATTCCTTTTAAAGTATTGTATGGCAGAGATCCGCCTCACTTGGTGCACTTTGGGCATGATAGCACATCAGTCTTTTCAGTGGAGCAGTACCTGGAGGAGCGGGACAAGATATTAAAAGAACTGAAACGACATTTATTGAAAGCCCAACAAATTATGAAAAGGTAGGCTGATGAGCACATGAAAGACATTCAGTTTGAGGCAGGGGATAAGTTGTATTTGAAGCTTCATCCCTATAGGCAGTGGACATGGTTAGTAAGAGGAACGAAAAGCTGGCCCCGTGACACTTTGGCCCTTTCCAGATAGTTGAGAAGATCAAAGCAATGGCATATCGATTAAAGCTACCACCGACTGTGACCATACATCCGATTTCCACGTATCACAGTTGATAAGAGCTATAGGGGAGCACACCTCAATTGCAGAGCAACCAGTGACGCTGACAGAGGACTTAGAGGTAGTTCTGGAATCACTGGAGTTGGTAGGAGTACGACAAGGCGAAGGAGGAAGTAAGAAAGTGCTGTTTAAGTGGAAAAATCAACCAGAGTACGATGCAAATTGGGAGCTATATGAGCGAATGAAACTCCAGTTTCTGTCCTTCCACCTTGAGGAGAAGATGGTTTTTTAGGAGGAGGTATTGATAAACAGGTCCAAGATGGACCGATCCAGCTGGCCCCAAACCAAGGTCAGCTCCTAGTTTACCCCAGACAAACAGGAAGCAGTCGGCCCACCCTTGTGGGCCCCATGCATTGATGAAAACTTCAAATAGGAGGTGGCAGTTTTGGAGCGAAATTAATCAGGGAAGGGTTGTTTAGTAATTATGCTTTTAATTTGTATTCTCTAATAGGAGGGAAGGGATTAGGGTTAGGGTTAGATGATTATTTGTTGATTTTCTGAGTTTTCTCTTAGGTGTTTGGGCTCTAGCCGCCGGCTAGAGATTTGGAGAGCAGGATCTTTGTATCTTGTTGTTTTTCTTCTATTTTCCTATCAATTCCCTAGTGTCTTGCCAAGGGATTTCTCTCAAAAACTGCTTGATCCTTGCTGAAATTTGCAAATTCAGCCAAGGATTTTTTAATTACTGCACTGATATCCTATCAAAATATTTTGTCCAATCATCTTTAGCCAAACCTAAATGTTGACCTTCACTGATGAACCCAAAAGAAACAAAAAAAAAAAATACCTATAAACCATTGAGTCCCCAAAATCTGCCTGAAATCCTCCGCAAATCCTGTTGTTCGGCGCCGTCTGCGTCATTTCTCCGTGAAATCTGTCGAAATCTCGCGACGTTGCCTCGATCGAACGACCGCTCGCGTCGTTAAATACCGCACCATGCGAAGGCTCCCGCTGCTCTACCTTCTCACGCCGAATCCCTGCCTCGCTCCACTCCCGAACTCCCTCAGCCCGACCGAACCCCTGGCTCTTCTTCTCCTTCCATTCGCTGCTCTGTCCCGAAACCTCTGCTCCGATCAAACTCCCAATCCCGAGCTCCACATCCCGCACCCATCCCGACCGACCTCCTCCTTCCCCTCTGCCTCCCCTGGCCGAACCACTCTTCCGTCTCCAACCTCTCGGCCGACCCGAACACACAGAGAAAGAGAGAGAGAGAGAGAGAGAGAGAGAGAGAGAGAGAGAGGGGGGAGAGAGATCAACATACCCGAGCCCTAGCAGCCTCCATCCGGCTTTGCTCATATCGGCGCCATTCCCTCCTGTCGGATCGGTTTTGATCGGAAGCACGAACAGGAGATCGCTGGTTGTGAAGGTGGCTTTCTCCCTTCAGCACGTTTAATCGGCCAAATCCCGCAAAACCTCCAAACCGAGAGGAGGAAGGGATTTTTGCATTTTTTTAAATTTCTTTTTATTAATAATTATCAATTATGATTAGTAATACTAATTATAATTAATCATTATTATTATCTTTTTATATATTTATAATTAATTATTAGTTATAATTAATTAATTATTATTAATTAACTATTAATTATAATTTGTTATTAATTAGTTATAATTATCAAGCATAAATAATTATTGATTAATTATAATTATAATAAGTTAATCTTAATTAATTAATTATTAATTATAATTAATTAAATAATTATGAGTAATTATTTATAATTAATTAATTTAGATTATAATTAATTATTATTAATTAATTATAATTAGTTAATTAAGTGTTTATAATTAATTATAATTAAAATAAATAATTATAGTTATCTGATCTTGCCTTGATCCTCGAGCTAACGCCGTCGACCCCGCGCAGGTATAACTCCTAAACCCTAAAACTCCGAGAACTCGTTTCAACGCATTTGTCAGGACAAAACGACCACCTATACACGCTTTTCTTAGCGTGGTGAAAGGACGTGCGTCCCGATGCTTGCGACGAAGCGGGTAATCACCTAAATTCCTTCTTCAAAGTTCGTATCGCCTTGGAAACCCTGCCTATGCACGCTTTTCTTAGCGTGGTGGGAAGGGATCCCGGTGCGATGCGCACGACGAAGCGGGGATACCCATAAGTACCCGCTTGCGGGGAAACAATTGCCTTGCTTATAAAATATTTTCAAAAAAATAATACTTTCTTGCAAAATATTTTCAAAAAATACCCATGCACGCTTTTCTTAGCGTGGTGGGGGATCGAAAAATTACACGGCCGCAGTGTCCTCGAAAGGGGGCACCTACCATACACGCTTTTCTTAGCGTGGTGGGAAAGGCCCAGTTTTTCGTAGTTCTCCCCTAAACGGGGGAGACGCCAGAAGGCTGCCGAAATTTCGGGTGAACATAATGCTATATTTGGACTTGGTTGAACCCAAAGGATGATTGAACTTGGACTCGGACTTGTGGACTTGATTCAATTGACTTAAATAAACTCAAACTCAAATAAGCTTGAAAATACAAAATTTGAGACTACATTTGATTTGAAAGTCAAATTAGAAGAACGAAGAACTAGAACTTGATTGAACTCAGAACAACCAAGGACTTGGAACTATGCTCAGAACTCAAATCAAAATGAACTAAATTTGAACTTGATTTATACATCAAGTGGACATGGCTTGAACTTGCAAAGTGAAATTAAACATGAACTCAAAGGACTACAGGGGACTCGAATGAAGGAAAGAGGATCTTCTTAAGCTTGAATTGTACTCCAAATTCAAATCATTTGGACTTGGACTTAATTGGGGCTTAAATGATCAATGAAAATTTGAATCAAATGACAATGCCTCAAATTTATAAATTGCATAAGAAGCTTGGAGTATAAATCCAATATTGGACTTGATGAACAAGCAACGAATGTATGAATTTGAATGACCTCTAATGAAGATTGAGAAATGACTACTCCAATCAGAATGCAAGTAAAGGATGATATCGAACTTATCATATGCATTAGACCTTCTTCGAAGTTAAGGAGTTTGTAAGTAGAATTCAACTAGCAAACAAGCAAGAACTCACTAACTTCTCACTCATGAACAACAAAATCAAGATGATTTGTAAATGATCACATAAACCTTGGTGGATTATTGAAGCTAATGATTTTAGTGAGACACCAACGAATGTGAGTGAGAAAGTTGAACATGTATCACCTACGAATGATAAGAGCGAAGTGACAGAATAGTATAATTTGGTTGTCAATGATTGATTTAAAGTTCTACTCAAATATTGTTGTGATGTTGATCGCCAGTGATACTATAAGACCTTTAAATCATCTATGAACCAGATTCAAATTATCTATGTCTGCAAGGTGAATACATATACACAATGAATGCATTCTATTCACAAGCAAAAGTTGATTGGAAAACACAATGATATGATTGCAATCAAAATATGAAATTTCATTAAGATATCAATATGTCGTCATATTGATTGGGATGAACATGTTATTAAGCAAGTTTCCTACACAACATTTGAGCTATCCTCATATGGCAGTGGAAGATTTATGATGTTCAACAAGGCTCGTCCACCATTAACAATCAACCATCAAAGTTCAAAATGACACATAATCCTTCCACAATCGATATCAGTCGACATGCAAGCAAATATAGGAGATTCCTCTAATCAACACACAAAGAAACAATGGATGCAAGCATCTACAAAAAGGCAGGAGATTAGTTAGTGCACTATGACCCGCCTACAAAAATCAACAAATAGTGCACGACAGTCTACCTGTACAAAGTAGCGAACAATTCTATTTAGAAGCTGCTACGCCACGCCACCGGATCTGCAACATTCGTACAAGCAGACAGAAGGCGTCTACGAATACTTTCAAAATACCCCCGCACAAGTGCACCGTAGTTTGTATACACATAGGTACACTAAAAAGGGTAAAAATAATTATAAAACCCGCATGGGCCCCGACGAGCGTGTTATTGGTACACACGTGACGTCTAGGGATGCTGCGCGGATTGACAAGTGAATTCAAGATTCGAAACCGATCCTTCTATACGGATCAATAGAAGTCGACAGGGTTCGAACCAATAAACAAATATACGGTTGTGGCGACCGTCATATTTGTCTTAATACATTCATATTAGGTCTTCAAGGCCTACAACAATATGAATTCACTAATAAGGGCATAAATCCTACGAAACCTGATCCTCTATCAATAGCTTGGTCGAGTTGACAGGATTCAATAGACAAAAGAGAAATGACCTCAAATACCTCGATGATGGCCGTGTTGAATTCAGATCTCAACCGGAGGGGTTCCCAAATAGTCCAAAACTCTCAAAATTCTAAAATCCCAAAAATATTTAAAATTAAAATTATACATCCATACTTAAAGCAAAATCATCCACCCTCCGCAACAGTTTGTCGAGGTGGACAAATTTAAATAAACTCTAGCTCACAAAGAGCCAAATGCCTAGTCGAAAATATCACTAGGATCCATTCTCAAACAATCTCCTGCTAGTAAGGACGTGGTACGTGTCCTCTAACCGGCGGTTTGTCGCCAAATGACACCGCAGGATAAACGATTATGACCCGGGGCCCTCTGAACCGAGTGATTTTGTCGTCAAATGGCACCACGAAATATCGATTATGGCCATCGCCGTTACGTTCCTTATTGGCATCAAATCCTTGAGATATGAATCAATAGGATATGATTGATAAGGCACGAAGCCCTCTGTCAGCTAAGGTGGATTCAAATTTGTCCCCTTAGACAAACATCCAACCCCGGTCTATAAGGTTCCCTTGGACGAAGCAACCCATGGCTGCCGACAAGGATCTTTCTGTCAGGTTGGGTCGACTACCTCCTCTGACTAAGTAGACCGGGGACCACGATGGCCCGGGACGACGGAACCCTGGGATCTTGATCAGGTCTATTATCCATTCCCCCACCATCCGCTTTAAGTGCAGGATGGTGAAATTTCTATTTTGAATATCAAAATCTTCAAATTCCCAACTATTTCCAAACATTTCCAAATACCTAAATTTAAACCCAATTCCCAAATCCAAATCCAGTTCCCCAATCTCAAACTCATTTGCTGCTACTATATGCCAGATAACACGTATCTTTACGTATCTGATTGACGACTAGCCTTAATCGAAAGTTCTCTCTCGTGATCGGGAGAGGTAATTAACTATAGGGGCTTGCGCCTATAGGAAACCAGAACTCAGATCATAAAATCCTCGCAAAATGAGGGCGAAATCTCTGGGTAGTGTCTTATCTACAAACCCATCTGCCTTCCAAAATTTACCCCGGAACAATCAGTTAAAACTCCCTCGCCGAAATAAAAAGAAAAAGCGCGGCGGGGAGGCCGGGGCCGAATTTTCGGAGCCCACACTAAATCATAATCAAAATAATATTCCTTAGGAGAGAGATGCTTATGACTATGATGAAATATATAAAAAGAATAATAATGTTGACTATAAGTGATTATTAAGAATTTTGGAACTCCAAAGACATGCTTTTGTAGTTGTCTTGTATCTTCTATGACTAAACCATGCCTCTTGAACAATTCAATTACATTGATTGTATCAACGAAATGATACTACTAAATGAAGAAATTTATAAAGTTTGAGACCAAGGTTTACTAATAATTTGATGTACACCACTTGATTTGTAGATGAGGATGATCAAGTGAACGAGTGACAAGAGATGGAAGTCTGGGATGGTTTTGCTTTGATAAAATCAACAGAAGGATGGTTGCAATCAAACATTGATGAAGAACAAGGAGTGCATACAAGCAACTATTACGCATGCATGCAAGCGTGCAAGTAAGAAAGCACTCAAACAGATGAGTCAATACAGGTGTGCGGTGAAGCGAGCAATGTTGACCTCTACATATGTAGCACAGTCAATGAAAGTAATGAAGGTGATGATCTATTATTTTTTATAAATAAGACATCGTTTAGAACGAAAATTGGAGTGCCTCGATCATAATGAAATGATTAAAATTTTGTTCGATTATAAAATGGATCATATCGATACATTCAATTTATCAAATATACCAAATAGAAGTTGTTCGTATGTGACTTGATCGAACGACAATGTGTTAGTGGATGCGACGCTAGCAAAACACTATCCAAATGGCATCTACTTGTTAAACAAACTTCGTCGACGGGTTTAGATCATCGAATCTAACCAAGGAGGGATCCCTCGTAATCAAATTGAATGAAAGCGATAGAAATCGACGGACTACGAACATACTCAATGTTGCTCAAATGTCGTCCATTTGCAAAATAAAGTCTCCATCATATTCAGAACGTCGAAAACATTGGCAAATGACTGCAATATTATTTGGATATTCGGCGTGCGAAATATAAAATTTTGGCATGAGTTATGAGACGACGACGACGTGAAAAATGAAATGCAGAATAAAAAAAAATTAGCGAAGGTTGATATTATATATATATAATCATATATTAAATACATTTTGTAAATATTAATTACTATATTTAATTGCTGCTAACCGTTAAAAAAATATATATATAATCTAAAATAATCTGTATATATCCTGTATATATATCAATATAAATCAACTCATATAACCTACAAGTTGACGTTTTGTTTCTACATATTTTAATCCACGTGCCTTGCTATTAACTTGCTTTGGCAAATTATTCCTTTGATGTGTCTTCTGCTACAGCAAGGGGCCAAATTCATCTACCTATGTGTTGGCTTGCATGTATCCCACTGCTGAATAGAGAAAAAAAATAAATGTAAATCTATTATACACGTTATTCTATCATTTACACATATCTCACTTGCTCATTCTATTAGCCGCCCCGCCTCCTCTCACTCTCTGATATTCCTAAGCAACCGAACTGTTGACCTACTGCATCTAAAACAAAAAAAAAAAATGTCGTACCTGCCCGCACGTCGTCGCCGCTCGAATCGACATCCCACACACGTCGACGTCGTTTCATCACACGATCCCTCTGTCTTGTTAAAACCCGAAGAAATAAGAGCTCCCGCTCTCTCGCTCTCGCTCTTTCTCTCATCCCGACATCTCTCTCACTCTCGCTCTCGCTCTTTTCTCCCTGTGCGAATCAGAAGTTACGACATTAGGATCGGAAGCAACGGCTGGAGCTCGCCTCTCCTTCGGCTCCATTACTGCCGTTCGACTTCGCTCATTCGACGCTATTTCCTTCCTGTTGGAGCGGAAGTTCCAACATTTTGATCGGAAAAACCAACGGGAGCTCGCTGGCTGGAACTCGCTTGCTGGGAAGGTAACTTTCTCCCTTCCAGCGGCTTCTTCGGCTCCTTTTGGCTTTTCGACGTCGCTCCTCAACGACTTTCCCTTCCCTGGAGGATCGGAAGTTACGCATTTTTTTTATCGGAAGCCACAAGAGGAGCTTGCCTGCTGTGAACTGAACTTTCTCCCTTTGGTGTCGCTTCTCCGGCTCCTTCGTTGCGATTCGACCGCTCCTCCTACTTTCCCTTCCTGTTAAGATCGGAAGTTACCACATTTTGATTGGAAACTACAACTGGAGCTCGCTGGAAGTGAAGATAACTTTCTGCCTTCCACGAAGCCTCTCGGCTCTCTCGCGGCTGTTCGATTTTGCTCCCTCCGACGACGTTCCCTTATTGTCGATTCGGAAGCCACGACATTTCGATCGAAAGCAAGGACGGGAGCTCGCATTGCTTCTCCGGCTCCTTGTGGTCGCTCGGCTTCGCTCCTTCGATTCGTCCCCTCCCTGTCGGACGGAATTTACGACAGTTTGATCGGAAGCAGCACAGGGAGCTCGCTCGCTGTGACGCTAACTTTCTCCCTTGCGTGTGGCTCTTCTCCGACTCCTCCCCGCTGTTCGACTTTGCTCCTTCGTCGACTTCCCTTCCTGTCTGACCGCAAGCAACGACGGGAGCTCGTGCTGTGAAGGTAACTTTCTCCCTGCCCGCGCACTTCTCCGGCCAAATCCCGTAAATTCGCCAAACAGAGAGAGGTAGAGGGAGAGATGTAATTACTGCCGTTCGACTTCGCTCATTCGACGCTATTTCCTTCCTGTTGGAGCGGAAGTTCCAACATTTTGATCGGAAAAACCAACGGGAGCTCGCTGGCTGGAACTCGCTTGCTGGGAAGGTAACTTTCTCCCTTCCAGCGGCTTCTTCGGCTCCTTTTGGCTTTTCGACGTCGCTCCTCAACGACTTTCCCTTCCCTGGAGGATCGGAAGTTACGCATTTTTTTTATCGGAAGCCACAAGAGGAGCTTGCCTGCTGTGAACTGAACTTTCTCCCTTTGGTGTCGCTTCTCCGGCTCCTTCGTTGCGATTCGACCGCTCCTCCTACTTTCCCTTCCTGTTAAGATCGGAAGTTACCACATTTTGATTGGAAACTACAACTGGAGCTCGCTGGAAGTGAAGATAACTTTCTGCCTTCCACGAAGCCTCTCGGCTCTCTCGCGGCTGTTCGATTTTGCTCCCTCCGACGACGTTCCCTTATTGTCGATTCGGAAGCCACGACATTTCGATCGAAAGCAAGGACGGGAGCTCGCATTGCTTCTCCGGCTCCTTGTGGTCGCTCGGCTTCGCTCCTTCGATTCGTCCCCTCCCTGTCGGACGGAATTTACGACAGTTTGATCGGAAGCAGCACAGGGAGCTCGCTCGCTGTGACGCTAACTTTCTCCCTTGCGTGTGGCTCTTCTCCGACTCCTCCCCGCTGTTCGACTTTGCTCCTTCGTCGACTTCCCTTCCTGTCTGACCGCAAGCAACGACGGGAGCTCGTGCTGTGAAGGTAACTTTCTCCCTGCCCGCGCACTTCTCCGGCCAAATCCCGTAAATTCGCCAAACAGAGAGAGGTAGAGGGAGAGATGTAATTTATTTTAATTAAATGCTTTTTTTAATTGTAATTATTTTAATTAATTTTAATTAATTACATTTATTATTTTTAATTAATTATAATAATTATAACTAATTATGTTTAATTTTAATTAAATTATTATAATTAATTTAATTAATTATAATCAATTTTAATTAAAATTAACTTTAATTAATTATAATTTATAAAATTAATTATCATTAATTAGTTTTTAATTAATTATTATTTATTAAAAGTTAATTAATATTAATTAATTATAATTAATTATAAATTAATTACAATTAATAATTTTAATTAATTTTAATAAATTTTAATTAATTATATTAATTAAGTATAATTAATTGTAATTAATTAAAAAATAATTTCTTAATTAATTATAATTAATTAACAAGAAGAATGATCCTATTCCTACCCTTCCCGCCTTGGTTTCCGTGCCCTCCACCGACACCGCCGACAATCCCCGCCGGGTCTTCAAGGTATAAATTTCTAACTCCAATCCCGTTCTCGACGTTTGTAGCGGACTGGAGAACCACCTATAGGCGCACTTGTAGCACGGTAGGAGGGAGACCGGTGCGAAGCATACGACGAGGCGGGTAAGCCCTATACACGCTCTTGTAGCGTGGTGGGGACGGTCCTCGACCTCGACACCGACACCGCCGACGACTGCTACGGAAAGGTATGATAGTCCAAATCCCATTTTCGACGTTTGCGGCGGACCGGAGAACCACCTATACGCGCTCTTGTAGCACAGTAGGAGGGAGCCCGGTGCGAAGCATACGACGAGGCGGGTAAGCCCTATACACGCTCTTGTAGCATGGTGGGGAGAGCTACTGGTGTTCTGCTGTACGGGTACTGCTGAAGGCCCCATACACGCTCTTGTAGCGTGGTGGGATGAAATTTTGTACGGCCACGGTGTCTACGGACACCTACCATACACGCTCTAGTAGCGTGGTGGGAAGGCCCAGCTCCCCTATTTTCCCCCAAACGGGGGATATGCCGGGGTGCTGCCGAAATTTTCACAGAAATGTACAAAGACTTGAACAATTCGAAGACTTTCTTGGACAACAATATAGAAGACCTGTACTCGAACAAAAGTACACAGAACTTGAACTAAAATGAACAGAGGACCTATACGAAGAACAGTGAACTTGTGGACCAGAACCTGAACTCAAATGATTAATAAAGATCAAATTCAAATGAAATGAAATCAAACTGGGACCAAATTCAAATCAATTTGAACATGAAACTGAACTTACAAGGACTCCATAAGACTTTGAACAAAATGTGAGCATGCAATTGAATTCAAATGACTGAAGGGGACTTGAACAAGACTAGAACATCAAACAAAGACTTTGATTTGGACTGGATCCGAATCCGAATAAAGCAGTTGAACTCGCACTTGAACTCAGACTATACGACATCAAGTGGGGACTTGTAAACTTGATGAATTCAAGTTTGAATGAAACTGAATTTAGATCAAAACACATGCAAAGATCAAAGTTTGGATCACGCACGGGAAACTCAAACTACAAGACCTTGAATACAGCGAACTCCTACAATAGTTCCTACGAGGTCAAATGCACCACACTTTCAAGGACAACGAGGGAGATTCAAGCATGAGTTGAACTTTGAACTCGGGTCCGATGGAATACATAGAATTGGGACTTTGGGTGAATGAACCAATCAGAGTCTAAATGCACAGTTCTCTAAATTAACAAGTTACAAGCGGGGGATGAAATCCCGGTGCACACGAAAGATGTGTTAATTCCTACAACAATCCCTACAATTGCCTGTTGATTGAGAAGGCAACACTACTATTAGATAGTCAAAGACCCACCCTCTATAAAGAAATCCAGACATCAGACCACCTGAGATTGGTGAAAGGTGGTTTCAATACAAAAGCAATGGCTCTCCTACAAATACCACTATGGGATTGTAGCAAGTACAACGGATCCCTACAAATGAGTATAAACCACTTGTGGATAACAACAGTGTATTGAAAGAACAACGAATCACTATGGACACAAGTACAGATATAACCTACGACAGCGGTGACCAAAATTTCCAAGTACACAGGGTACAAAGGCAGACCGATGTACGAAAAAGGACACCCCCTAGCAGAAGGGAGGAAAATGTTTGAACAAATTAGAACCAAACTTCCTGGTGTTCCAAAGTTTCTTCCTTATCCCATTCTTAGGGAGAAAACAGCTCTGGTATCCAAAAACACCGGAAATAACAGGTCTGCTACACTGAAGATCCTAAAAAGGAGTTCTCCCCAAATCAACAGTCATTGACTCCAAAGTTCAAAAAGACCCTTCCCCGGTGAATGAGAAAGGGGGAGGGGGTCAACATCAAGACCAAACCGCCACCGGATCTGCAACACTGATACAAGCAGACAGAAGGCGTCTACAACATTCATATTCGGCCTTTAAGGCCTTCAACAAAGAAAGTACATGAACAAAGGCATGAAGCCTAAAGAACCCGATCCTTCTATACGGATCAATAGGAGTCGACAGCGTTCGAACTATCAAATAGATACACGGTTGTAGTGACCGGTGTATTTGTTTAAATACATTATTTTTAGACCTTCAATGCTTAAAATCAAGAAAATTCATGAACAAAGGCACAAAGCCTACGAGAAACCCGATCCCCCATCGATAAGTTGATAGGGTCGACAGGGTTCAATCAAATAGAAATGACCCCAGAACACCCCGATGATGGCCGTGTTGAATGTTTATCTCAACCGGAGGGGTCCATTCAAATTCCAAAACTCCAAAAATGCCACTCAAAATCCAAAAAAACTCTACAAACTCCAAATTTCAAGATATTTAAAATTTGAAATCAATCTATCAATCACTCAAAGCAAAATCCATTCACCATCCGCAACAGTTTGCCAAGGTGGATAAATTCAAATATAACTTCAGCTCACAAAGAGCGAAATGCCTAGTCGAAAATATCACTAGGATCCATTCTCAAACAATCTCCTGCCAGTAAGGACGTGGTACGTGTCCTCTAACCGGCGGTTCGCCGCCAAATGGCACCGCAGGATAAACGGTTATGACCCGGGGCCCTCTGAACCGAGTGGTTTTGCCGCCAAATGGCACCACAGATAGCGGTTATGGCCAGAGCAAATACGCTCCTTATTGGCATCAAATCCTTGAGATATGAATCAATAGGATATGATTGATAGGGCACAAAGCCCTCTGTCAGCTAAGGTGGATTCAAATTTGTCCCCTTAGACAAACATCCAACCCAGGTCTACAAGGTCCCCTTGGACGAAGCAACCCATGGCTGCCAACAAGGATCCTTCTGTCAGGTTGGGTCGACTACCTCCTCTGACTAAGTAGACCGAGGACCACGATGGCCCGGGACGACGGAACCATGGGATCTTGATCGGGTCCATCATCCATTCCCCCACCATCCGCTTTAAGTGCTAGATGGTGCAATTTCTATTTTAAAAATCAAATCCTTCAAAATCTGCCCAAATTTCCAAATCTCCAATCATTCCATACCTATGCTGCTACTATATGCCAGATAACACGTATATTATACGTATCTGATTGACGACTAGCCTTAATCGAAAGTTCTCTCTCATTATTGGGAGGGGTAATTAACTATAGGGGCTTGCGCCTATAGGAAACCAGAACTCAGATCATAAAGTCCTCGCAAAATGAGGGCGAAATCTCTGGGTAGTGTCTTATCTACAAACCCATCTGCCTTCCAAAATTTACCCCGGAACTTATTCCGTTAAAACTCCCTCGTCGAAGAAATAAAAAAAGAAATCGCGCGGCGGGGAGGCCGAGGCTGAATTTTTGGAGCCCACACGAACCTCACAAAGCAATCCAACCTCTAGCTTCTACAGCTCAAGTCGCCAACATTCCTTCCTCTTGCTGTTCACCAATCCTACACATCTCTTCCCGCAAAAACTTCCAGCAAGCCTCAACTTCTTTGTTTAAAAATTTTCTCACTACTTTTTCTATCCAAACTCCTCTCAGCTCATGCTCTAGCTACCCAATTATCTCTCACGTCTACCATTCTCTGAACTACAGCAAGCCGCTCCACTCTATTCAGCCATTACATCCAAAGTTCTCGCAACTCCAACTCACCCAAAAGCCTCCTACAGCACTTGCACTTCCATCTTCTACATTCAAAACCAACTTCACTACTTCTCTGTTTATACAAAGCCACATCTTATTACTTACCAAACCCAACTCCAAATCATCATTACACCATACATCGAACTCTTCTCTTTATGTTTATATAAAAAAAAAAAATCAAATCAGAAATTAAAAAAAAAAATCTTCAGCCTCTCATCGCAAATCTTTGCCATCGTCGTCGCCTTGCTCGCTCGTCAAGGTATATCATTTGCCAAACTCTAAAATCTCAAATCCCGTTCTCGATGTTTGTGGCGGACCAGCTAACCACCTATGCACGCTTTTCTTAGCGTGGTAGGAGGGAACCTGGTGCGATGCATACGACGAAGTCGGGATACCCATAAGTACCCGCTTGCGGGGAAACAACTGTTTTTTCTCCTACAACAGGTACCGCTAGAAGACCCATGCACGCTTTTCTTAGCGTGGTGGGGATAAAGACTTTACACGGCCGTGGTGTCCTCGAAAGAGGGCACCTACCATGCGCGCTTTTCTTAGCGTGGTGGGCAGGCCTAGACTCCCCGTAGATGCCCCCTATGCGGGGGAGACGCCAGGATGCTGCCAAAATTTTGACGACAAAAGCCTGAATAAAATAATTTGATATTTCTTAAGCTCAAACAAAATAAATTTGAGATATTTCTTTGACTCAAATTAAATACTTTTTTTGGAGATTTCTTGAACTCAAATTAAATAAAATTTGAAAATAATACTTGAGCTCAAATTGAATTATTAATATAAAAAAAAATTTAATCACTGGAATATCAAATAATTTTGTATGGCAAAATTTCTCTGCTATGCCTATTGGTCAAAGTGGTATGTAAAAAAATTCTCTGGCAACATTTTGATAAAGATAAAGGGATAAAAGAATTTAATCATGATATGCAGATTTGTGTTTCCAGCAACTTTGATATAAAGACATATAAAAAAATTTTGATTGCTGGCGTTTTGAACAGATTTTTGTTCTTATAAAAAAAAAAAGTGTGTACATTTATTAAAAGGTGAATTTGATTGGATCCAAATTACACAAATCATTTATGATGATTTGAAGCACTTGGCTTTCAAGACCCTTCCTTTATCTGTACTCAACATTAGAGAGGATTTTGGATTTGAGTGCCATGTCTCTCATGCAAAGTTTGTGTTCTTCTAAGTTAAGGGCATTTGATCACCTCATTTAAAAATTTCAAGAGTTGGAAAAAAATATTTGGTTTAAAATGAGAAGTCCTATACCATTGTCTGAGCAATAATTCATTAAAATATTACTATACAATTCAAAATAAAATTTTTGCTTAAAGTTGGAGACACTTAATATTTGGCACTCCAAATGAAAGTGATAGGTTTCAAGTGATAAAGAAAGAGGATAAACTTTTACTTTGCTTCATCTTTCTTCCATAAATAGCCATGGTGGATATGATAATAATGAAATCAATATATGGCAAGGCTAAAATTTGAAATTTATAGCTTAGTCTCATAATTAGTAAAATGTTGCTAAGCTTGGCTTTAAAGTCCAAATGCACTTTTTTTTAACATAGTGCGCTATCACTCCAAAACAACATGCCAATATTTGAAAACCTTTAAGCATACTGAAAATGAGGCATTACTTTGACAAACATGTTATTTATGCTACTTTGAGAAGCATGCAACGACCTCAAAATTTATGTTATTGATTGCAATGAACATATTATTTCTAGCTGTAAATCGTTCATCGATAAGCTCATAATCACCTCGATAAGCTAGCAATCATTTTACTGCTTCGATAAGCACATTATTGAACAATCTTTGAAATCAACGCCACCGGATCCGCACCACTTTTACAAGCGGACAGAAGGCGTTTAATGCCCCCCTCGTGCATACAAAAATAATTTTCTAAATGTCAATATATCTAAGATGAGTGTAGCAGCCTTGGAAAGCAAGCGACTATTCCAAGAAGAGTGCTACCGCCTTGAGAAGTGAATCACCGCCTCGAGAAGTGTGCATATTTAATTTTAAAAGTCTAATATACATGCTAATTCATCCCCGATGATGGCCGTGTTGAAAGCCTATATCAACCGGAGGGGATCAACTATTTAAATGCCCTCAAATTTCTATAAATTATAAAAATTTGCAAATGACTCCAAATTCGCCCCGATGATGGCCGTGTTGAAAGCTAATCTCAACCGGAGGGGACTTCAAAACATGCATATTTGGAACAAAATCTTAATAAATTTTAAAATATTCAAATAAAATTTATTATTTAAAACTTAAAGCAAAATTCCATCCATCATCCGCAAAAGTTTGTTAAGGATGATAAATTTCAGAATAACTTCAACTCACAAAGAGCAAAATGTCTAATTGAATGTATCACTGTGATTCATTCTCAAATGATTTCTCACCAGTGGAGACGTGGCATGTGCCCTCTGACCGGTGGTTTTGCTACAAAATAGCACCACTATATTACGGTTACGGTCAAAGCCCGTATGTTCTCCAATGGTTAAAAGCCCCTTGAGTAATGAATCATAGGGTGCACCCAATAAGGCATAAAGCTTTTTGTTAGCTAAGGTTGACTAAAATTTGTCTCCTTAAACAAGCATCCACCCCAAGTCTACAAGGTACCCTTGGACGAAGCAACCCATGGCTGCCGCAAGGATCCTTTTGTCAGGTTGGGTCGACTACCTCCTCTGACTAAGTAGACTAGGGACCACGATGACCCGGGACGACGGAACCATGGGATCTTGATCGGGAGCATCATCATTCCCCCCACCATCCGCTTTAAGTATAAAAATAATAAATTTATAAATAAATTTACAAAAAAAAAATTCACATGTTGCTACTATACGCTAGGTATTTTGTACCTACTTCATGATTAGCCTTAATCGAAAGTTCTCTCTCGTAATCGAGAGGGGTAATTAACTATAGGGCTTGCACCTATAGGAAACCTAGAACCAGATCATAAAGTCCTCACAAAATGAGGGCGAAATCTCTGGGTAATGTCTTATCTACAAACCCATCTGCCTTCCAAAATTTACCCCGGAACTTATTCTGTTAAAACTCTCCTACGCAGGGGAGGCCGGGGCACGAATTTTTGGAGCCCACAAGCAAGAGCGAGAGTGAGCTGGTCCTATTTATCATGCAAGCATTGCAGCGAGAGAGAATGTGACAGTCCTGCATGAGGAAAGAGGAATTTTAGTGCATCAAGCAAGCCTTGTAGCAATGCGTAGTAGACAACGCAAAATAGTTTGAAGAAGCAGCTTCTCGAGTTGTTGAAGCTTCAGTTAGATCCTGAATCTGATACTAAACGATGCATGTATGGGAGATCTTGAATATAATACAAGCTAAGAATCCCTATTTAATGAAATAGGGTTGCCAAAAATAAAGATGGATATCAAATTTAATCTATAATTCAAATTCAAACATAATATTATTTGAACATATAATTAATTCTAAATTCAATTACAATAAATTCATTAATCCTAATTTAAATGAAATAACCAAAATAAATTTTAAATCTAATTTCTTGCGTTGCATCACCGGGTGTATGTGACATACTGTTACTCTCAATGTCTTACAAAATAAAACTATGGATTTGAATAGCTAAGATCAGGCCTAAATTATTTTATTACAACTTAACATAAGTCAGGGAGAAACTGTAGAAGTATGGACACATATTCCTTTTTCTTAGTTGTGAATGTAGGTTTGATTGCATATTCCTTTGTCTTAACTGTGAATGCAGGTTTGATTCTATGCGCAATCTGAAACTTGTAGGAAGTATTAATTATCAGTCACCTGTAGTCTGTAGAACAAATCAATGGACTATTGTTAAGGCTTTGTTTGAGACGACTTTTTTAGTGCTTCTTAAAGCAGTTTTCTAGAACAAAAATTTTAATTTTTATGCTAAAAAGTTATTTTAAGTAGCAGTAAAAAAGCTGTCCCAAACGAAGCCTAACTCTAGAGTAAAATAAGTTCAAGTACAACAATGCACAGGAAATTGTATCAAAGACTGCCAGTATAAAAAGTCATACCAGAAGAAGTCTCCAAACTTGCGGACGCATGTAAGGTGGTACACCACTCCATGCCAATTCACGTAACTTCTCTGCACCACCAACAGTAAAACAAAATGCCAGTTTTATAGTCAAGCGCATGTGGCAATTTTTTGATTAAAAAGTATCAGAAATCTAAAGAGAAAGGAAGAGCTATAATCAGGAATACATCAAATTGCATGTGTCAGAGAGAAGCATTTGAAATCAAGAAGCAGTTTTCACCCTAAGAAAAAATTGCCAATAATGCAAATCAAAAATAGGGAAATCATATCCAATGATGCTTCATCAAAAATAGGAAACGCTGTATCAAAGCCCTAGCGATGAAAACCTCCATGTTTGTTCTCGTTGAAAACATCACATCAAGCAATCATCTATTTACAGTCGATTTATTTATTTTTATCAGTTAATTTATTTTCTTTTATTATCTTTATAATTGAAGACATGTCAACGATGATCATTGAAAGAGGAACTCCTTCTATTTCTTAGCATTAGATTAATTTATATCATTTGGCATGAATTTGGTTTTGATTCAATTTAAGCTTATTTCCACAAGGAAATGTGGTGTCAGTAGTAACATGGTTGTACTATGTCGATTTTGTTGTTTTGCGACAGTGGGAGTTGCTGCAATAGTTGGTTTATGGAGTAATCTGATTTCTACATATCTTGGTTGGTGGTTCTAAAATTATTTTATTTAGCTTACTTTGGCGGTGGCTATTGGCTTTATTCTTTGGAATTGTGTTCGGAATGTTGTTGTTGGCTTATCCTTTAGTCAGCTTTCTGCAAGTCTGCACTACATATCTCTTGCAAGCGCTGTGGCTAACAATTTTGGTGGCCTATCAAGATCCCATGAATTGAGGGCATGGATTTTATGTCCACTTTTGACGAGGTTTAAGGGGGCTTTGGTTCTGACTCGAGATTCGATTTTGACAAATTGACGCTTGTTTGGATTATGGATTGAAAATTTTAGAAATTCCAAATTTCAACTAGAATTAATTTAGATAAATTTAAACTTAAATCGAGTTGATCCTATATGGGATGAATAATCTATATAGAGATGCTTTGAGGCATGTGACGGAAGACCTTTACAACAACAACAACAACATCAAGCCTTTATCCCACTATGTGGGGTCGGCTACATGAATCCTTTTTCTCCATTGTGTCCTATTAAAAGTCAAATTCTCATTTAAATCTAATAAAGAAAGGTCATTCCTAATATTTTCTAACCAAGTCTTTTTAGGTCTACCCCTACCTTCTTAACATAAGTCAAATCTAATACCTCTATTCTCCTAACTGAGTCATCAGAAGGCAGCCATTTTATGTGACCAAACCATCTAAGGCGTCTCTCTCTAATCTTATCTTCTACTGCAGCTACTCCAACCTTTTCACGTATATGCTCATTTCGCATCCTATCTCTAAGGGTAAAGCCACTCATCCACCTGAGCATCCTCATCTCTGCCACACTTAACTTAGTATTATGCTTCTCTTTTAATGGCCAACATTCGGCACCATAAAGCATTGCAGGCCTCACTACCATCTTATAGAATTTTCCCTTAAGTTTGAGGGGTACATTTCTATCACATAACAAGCCCGATGCATTCCTCCACTTCAACCATCCAACTTGAATTCTACTGATAATATCTCCATCTATTTCACCATCACTCTGAACAACAGATACAAGATATCTAAAACATGTACTCTTATTAATGACTTGATCGCCCAAAGTCACAATCCCCTCATTAGGTCTATTACTACTAAAATTACACTCCATATATTCCGTTTTAGATCTACTCAAGCGAAAACCTTTAGACTCTAAGGTTGACCTCCATAATTCAAGTTTACCTTCAACTCCCTCACTAGTCTTATCAACAAGAAGAATATCATCAGCAAAAAGCATACACCAAGGTACATCCTCTTGCAAATGTCTAGTGAGAACATCCATGACTAAAGCAAAAAGATATGGGCTTAAGGCTGATCCTTGATGTAACCCAACTGAAATAGGAAAATACTTGGTCAATCCACCTTGTGTTTGAACACAAGTAATAGCTCCTACATACATATCTTGAATGATTTGAATATAAGCATTATTGACTCCTTTCTTTTCAAGAACTCTCCATAGCACTTCTCTTGGAACTTTATCATATGCTTTTTCTAAATCAATAAATATCATATGTAGATCCTCCTTATTTTCTCTATATTTCTCCATCAAACCTCTTAATAAATGTATGGCTTCCATAGTCCACCTACCCGGCATGAATCCAAATTGATTTTGAGAAACATCAGTATCACGCCGCAGCCTATGCTCCATAACTCGCTCCCATAGTTTTAAAGTATGACACATTAACTTAATACCTCTATAATTCGCACAATCTTGTGCATCACCTTTATTCTTAAAAATAGGAATTAACACACTCATTCTCCACTCATCTGGCATCTTTTTAGTCTTCAAAATAGTATTGAAAAGTTTAGTAAGTCATGAAATTCCTTCATCTCCTAAGCATTTTCACACCTCTATTGGAATATCATCAGGTCCAACAGCTTTTCCACCCTTCATTTTCTTTAAAGCCTCTCTAACTTCAATTTTACTAATACGCCGATAAAAACAGAAATCTTTATTTTCATTTAGGGTGCTAAGATCACTATAGTCAATCTTATTTTCACAATCTTCATTAAGTTTAGCAAAATATCTCATCCACCTTTGTTGAATATCATCTTCTAAGAAAAGTATTTTTTTATCTTCATCCTTAATACACTTCACTTGAACTAAATCCTTGCTTTCTTTAGCATGTGACGGAAGACCTTTGACTGAATAAAATTCCCTTTCCAATTTTTAATTTAAAAAATGTGAGTTGGATGTGTGGCTTCTTTAAGTATGATATAAATGTGACTACCTGTTCTAGGAGAAGTTATCTCCTTGAAGTAACGAGAAGCCTTCTTTTTAATGTTGATACTTTCATTTTTTGCTCTCATTTTGTTTGTTAGTGATCTTGATTTTGTTCAAATTTGACAATTTAAATTCTATTTACTTGATTAAATTTGTACTTGCTTGTTGATTTTATATGATTCTGAATTATGGATAATTTAATTTGATCATTTTGTAATCATTTGAGTTCAAAATACAATATAGATTGTTAACATTTACAAGAAGTAGTCCAATTAATTGGTGCTTTGTGAATTATGAACCTAAAGTTCTTTTGCATGAATTCATACTATGCATAATATTAATTGTATTAAAAAATCCTAAACCTAATCATGTTGCATAGCTTCAAGAAGGCATAGATGCCAAGCCATCTTTGACATGCTTTGAAAAAGATGAGTCATGTCTTTCACAACAAAAAAATTAAGGAAAAAAAAAATAATCAAAGTTAAGGTGATACGTCCAGTGTCAGTAGCATGTAATATAAAGGGGCAGAGAAACATCATCTCACTGTATACATGCTTTCGCCATATTTACCAAACACTGACAAGCACAACTAGGATGAATAATAATAGTGGCAAGCCCCAAAAATTAGTAGTTAAAGAAACCACTAATCTAAATGACTGATTTTAAAATGAAGTTGGCATAAAAGCAAAAATTTAACAATTACTACTCTTGAGTCGGTGAAAAACACTCAACATGAGAACGTTAACTTTGTGCAATACAGTAAGAATAAAAATTTTTAGTTGTCTAATTTAGGAGAAATTATTATGTGCGGAGTCCAGATGTCAAGAACCGTCCATAATTACTGCTTATTTACTGAGTATTTATTGAGTATTTATAAATACTCAGTAAATACTCAGCAAATACTCAGTTGTGAATATTACTGAGTATTTTGTGAGTATTTGCTTAGTATTTATTGATTTTTTGCGCATTTACTGAGTAGCAAATACTCAGTAAATACACAGTAATCCGGACAGTTCTTTTCATCCAAACTCCGCACAGAATAATTTCTCCTCATTTAGGGTCATACATGCAAAACATTAAACCTTTTATGTTTGTGTGATATATGCATACTTCAATTTATCAACAAATTATTAGCAATTACGCTTACAAATACAACTGCCAAAATCATCATATCCTAATAGCTTGAGTGGTTAAAATGTTATTGATTATTTGGTAAGACATCACTAGATCTATGATCGGTTTATTGATATAGGAAGCAGCTTTTATTGATGTAAACCCCTAGAGCGGACATCTCTGGATTGATATTATGGACATCATTGTAATGCAAAAAAAGATCTCACTTGACGAGAGTGATCAGTCATCCCCAAAGGTCTCATGAATCATAAGCTAACTAAGGACCTTTGTTGATCTTTTGGAGCTTGCACAACCAAAAGATTCACAACCTTGAAACAACTTCTAAGCTTTTTTGCATCTTCTCATGGGCACAAGAAAAAAGAATGTTGTATGAATGACAAAGTGAAGAGCTTGATCATAATAAGAAACCCATTACCAATTTGGAGACGGATTAAGGTACAGACCTTGATAATTATAAGTAATTCACTATCATTTTGGAGAAGGGCTAAGAACATCACCCTCTATAACCTCCAAGAGTCTATGCACATCTAGATAGAATTCTTCAAATGCAGGTCTATGGTTGCCCTTATCCTAAAGCACCCGGTAAGTATCCCCTTTCTGGAGATCACTTTAATAAGGATATATACCACTAGCTTGCATTATAGTGTGTAATGTGAAGGATGAATACTCTAACAGCAAATGATGTAGATGATGTCTGTAATTGAATGATATTGATATAAATTGACTAGTTTTTGGAATTGGGAGACTCAACTTGAAGGCAAAGAACTTGCCTTGGCTCGAAGATAACTAGCATTTTTGTTATTGATTGATAAGGGAAAGGGGGTCTTGAATTAGAAGTGTTTCAAAAATAGAAGGAGATTATGAATTCAGTTGGAGGAAGGAAAGAAGGGAGGAGAGAGGCAAGGAGGAAGGGATCCCCTCTTGTGGAGATCACTATAACAAGAATATATAACCACAAGCTCCCAATATAGTGTGTGATGTGAAGGATGAATACTCTAACACCAAATGATGTAGCTGATGTGTATAATTGAATGGCATGGATATTAATTAACTAGTTCCTGGAATTTGGAGGGGAGGTGGAGCTTAAGGAGGCAAGGGGTTGGAAATCAATCTTTTCTCAAAATATTGTATTCATTATGTGGGCTCAAAAAATTTCGCACCTCGACCTCCCATATTTTGGGAGAGTTTTAATGAGTATGTTTCGAATTAAATTAAAGATAAAATACCACCCAAATATTTCATTCTCATATTTCGAGGACTTTAAAATCTAACCTCAAGTTCCTCATAAGTACAAGCTCCTATGGTTAATTACTCCTCCCGATGATAGAAGAACACTTTCAATTAAAGCTAGTCGGATAGGCACTAAGTACATGTCATACAATAGCAATAGATTTGATATTTAGGATTTGAAATTTACCATATTGTATTTAACGCGGATGATGGAGGGAATGATGATCAAGATCCTATATTTTCATCTTCCTGAGTTGTCATGGTCCCTAGTCTACTTAGTCAAAAAAATTAGTTGACTAAACTTGATTGAATGATACATGTCGGTAGCAATACATTACTTCATCCAAGGGTATCTAATAAAACTGAGTTGATATTTGTCTAAAGTGATATATTTAAGTTAGTCTTAGCTAATACAGGGCTTTGTGCCTTATCAAGCATACCTATAATTTAATCCTCAAGGGTGTTAGTTATAGAGAAAAATGTGAGATTTAGTCATGAGTCATGATCGTAATATAATAGTGCCTATTTGTGGCAAAACCACCAGGTCATAACCACTTATTTGTGGTGCCATTTTATAGTAAAAACATCAATTAGAGGACACATGTCATTTCTTTACCAGTGGTAGATTGTTAAAGAAAAGAATCTTAGCGATATTCTTGAAAATATACCACCTTTTTATGAGCTAAAGTTATTATTAAATTTATTGCCCTCAACAAACAGTTGTAGAGGGTGAATGAATTTCGCTTGAAGTTAGAGAAGATATATTTTACATTAAATATTATCTTGATAGATACAACAACAACATCAAGCCTTTATCCCACTACGTGGGGTCGGCTACATGAATTCCTTTTCTCCATTTTGTTTTGTTAAGAGTCAAATTTTCATTTAAATCTTGATAGATGTTAAATTGTAAATTTGTTGGAATTAGAACATTAAATGATTAATTTTTCACATTTTAGATTATTTTTGAAAATAATGTGGTCATCTTCGATTGAGATTTTCTATCAACATAATCATCGTCGATGATTTAAATAACTTATATTTAATATATGATCCTTGTTAACTCTACCCACTTGTTGGTAAAGGATCGGGTTCAATTAGAGTTCATGTAGTATTTTGATGATAAAGTTTTTGTAAGTTGAGATTTACATTTAACATGAGTATCATTGGAATGACATTGAAGTCACTTCGAAAATATTTGTATTTACAACACAAAAATTCGATTTTGAGAATCAACCCCTCATATTAAGATGTACTTTAAATATGGATATCATCAGGGATGATTTTAGCCCTTCTCATTATACTATTTGAATCTTATCAACCCTGCTCACTTGTTGGTAGAAGGCAATTTTTATAAGTTGTTATACGAACACTAATGGCTAAAAGTTTGCATTTTATAATGAATTTTATTTGAAGAAAGCTTTGAAGACTTAATGTGAACGTAAAACAAAATATTATCGTGGATTTCACAATGATATATTCATTTATTAGTTCAAGTTTTGTCAATGTAGTCCTTTTAAGAAGATGAAATAGACTTAAAATTTATGTTTACATTTAACCAGTGCAGCATTTTCGGACTTTGGTCAGAGCAATTCAATGTACCAGTAAGAGAGCACATGTGGACGTCTAATTTAAAAAAGAGGATTTTAGGTTAGCTCATTTTTGACCCTGCACAGTATTCTCATTCTTTTGTGTTTACATGTTCAACATGTTTATTGAAGCACATGCAAATATTTGAATTTCTTTTTAAATGATTTGAACATTTTTCAAGGAGTTTTCATAATGCAATTGAACATTTTTTGATACACTTGCACAATGCCTTCACATGCATTCAATGTATTGACACATTTTTTTATGCAATGCACTTGTATGCTTCTTTATGCATTTGCATAACGTATTTGCACGCTTTTAATATACTATGCGATTTTCGATACATTCATGTAATGTACTTATATGCTTTTCTATGCAAATGCATAGCGTGTTCCCATGTTTTTTAATGTACATAATTTATTAAATCTTCTTTAAGAAAATGATAATGTGGGGTAACTGCATGCTTTTCGAGGTCATTGTATGATTTTCAAAGTTATGGCAGGCTTTCTGAGAGAATGACAAACTTCTTAAGGCAGTATCATGCTTAATAGGGTTCTTGCAAGCTTCCCGAAGTTATTGCACTCTTTTCAATGCAATAACTCACTTCTCATAATAATAGCATGCTCTTCGAGGTAGTTGCACATTTAAATTTGAAGGTTGCATTCATCATGCAATTTTTCATTCCTTGTGCGTCATGATTTGCATATCGTTACCTTGCGCACAAGCAAATTTTGCCTTCTTGTCGACAATAATACATATAATATCGGTATCATTTAAGTATTTTTGGCATTTTAGATGTGTCAACAAAGTCCTTGATCTTGTCGTATGCAATGTTTAAAATTGCGTATCCGGGTATTGAGGCGTTTTTCATTCGTGAGGCGAGGCGTAAGCCTCAAGGCGTTTTGAGGCGTAAGCCTCAAAATCAAAAGATTGCGTAAACATAAAATGATAAATTTTTTATATACTAATGAGTGAATAATATAAAACATAAAAAAACATAAGATATGAAGTGAAATCAAAATATCCCAATAATAAGACAACATGAAATATAGTTCAACTCAAAATTCTATATTTCCCAAATCATAGTATTCTTTTTATTAACATATAATTCCAATTTCTAAAAATAAATAGCAATGACATATCACATAAAAACTCATAAGTCATCAGCATAATGGACTCCATAGGAGAGGATGAAGGGGAGAGAACAGTTCATCATAATGATGATTCAAGATTTATGTAAGTTTTAATATATATAGTGTGGGCATAAGCCTCATGCCAGTGAGGCGAGGCGGGCCTCAACGTGGTTGAGGCGTAAGCCTCATAAAAAAAACTCGAGGCGTAAGCATCGAGGCGTTTTTTACTGGAATTGCGCAAAGGCGGGCCTCAAGGCGAGCCTCATATTGCGCAATTTTAAACCATGGTCGTATGCAATGAGTTTAGCCGACCTCTTCAAGTATTTATGGATGGTGTTATAGGCCTTCTTGAGGCAAGACAACTTAACCATAGCTTGCCATTGGCTGCAAGCTAGAGCATAGGTGGACTACTAGGATTACCCCAATGAGTTCATGGCTGCGTAACTGATTTTGCTTTCAGAGATAGCCTTGAGGTATTCTTACAGCGACCTCGAGTAGATGGCGTGCCCTTGGTTGTAACACCTCCATGGAGCATGGAGGTCATCGGTCTCATTGGCAAAGTAGCCCGCCTCAACCAAGTGTAAGGGTTCAGGGGAAGAGCTCCCCTCTTTTTATTTGTTCCCCTCCACTTCAACCTCCAGTGACTTTTTTGCCCTTGTTTGGAACTACATCCAATGGCACGAGGATACTAGCCTCCTTAGCTCTCTTCTTAGTGGCCTCCTCGTTAATAATGACCCCTTTAACAAGAGGAGGTGCCTTAGTCATTTTTGCGGCTGGAGTTGTGAACACCTCCTACCCTTCAAAGGTGCTTGCGGCTTCTTAGTAACCCCATCAGCTTCTTGGTGACCGACGCTTTAGGGCAAACTAGGGCCCCAACATCTATTTTAGTTTTCTTTGCTGGCAGCTCCACTCCCAACTTTGCACCCTCTGATGACCTTATCGAGGGCTTGACTACTCCCTCCTTGTCGCCCACTCCCCTAGTGATGTAAGTCAAACCAACTCGTGAATCGACTCGAGCTCGACCTAATATTCAAGCTTGAGCCGGCCTTCACTTGACTCATTAGCTCGCAAGCCAGCTCGTTTTAAATATATTAATATAAAATACACTTAAAATATATTAACATTCATGATTTTAATGACAATGTTGCGACAAATGCTTAAAAATTATATATCACTTTTTTTTATATTAAGTGAGTTATTTATGATTTTTCTTCTAATTTAACATTATTTTTATCATTTTATTATAATAATTGTTTGAATAATAATCATTTTTCTCTTTCATTACAAACGTGATGGCTTGTGAGTCAGCAGAAACTCGTAGAATAAAGCTCAAGCTCGTGCTCGAGCTTGAGGTCGATTAGTTAATCAAGCTCAAGCAAAAGCCAGGGATAACTCGAGCTACACTCAACTCATTTACACCCCTACACCCCCCTAGCCTAGGGGAGAGATCTCACCAAGGTATTTCAATATTATCGGGTTGGTGGGGAAGTCACAACCTGGCATACCATCTACATATAGAGGAACATATACTAAGGCGACCATAAAACCTAGAAAATATTTTAACAAAATTTAGTGAAGGAACCTAAAGTAAAAAGTGCTCTCTCTCTCTCTCTCTCTCTCTCTCTCTCTCTCTCTCTATATATATATATATATACATATATATATATATATATATATATATGCATGACTATATGGAAATTTCATTATATGAATTTCACGCAACAAATATTACAGGATAAAGTTTATAAAGAAACACCTCTCCAAAACAAAAATAAAACTATCTATGCTGCAGTTTTTCCATCTTAAGGGAATAATTGGAAGAATCAGGTAAAGAAATTGATTCATGTCTCAAAGATGTGTAACTTCTTTATTAGATGACCAGTTCCTTACAATGCAAAACTCAAATAAATAAATCATCAAGAACAAATCTAAACAGATGGTCATCTACAAAACATACCTAATATAACAGCTGGTTTAGACATTTCCTTAGTAAATTTAGTAACTCTTGCAGAATCTGTAGCTCTGGCTCCAAAAGAAGATCTCTGGGTATCTGGGGATGCAACTTCATTATTCACTGATGGCACTCTTGCAATGGAAGGACTGCTGCCACTTCTAGAGCTTCCAGAACCCAGACTTTCCTTCTGTAGCACACAAATTTTTACTACTTAAGGAAGGCAACTGGAATAGATGCCTGCAGTTTAATACACATTCTTCACATGAATATACCTCAAAAGAATGGGGCTCATGTTCACCTTTCCTAAAGTAAATCTCTTCATAACTTCTTTCATGCTCTGGAGGTCTTGGTGATATGCTCTCATTCATGGTCTCTGATTTGCGTGTTACCAAAACTTTACCAGGAAAGCTGCGACCTTTGAGCAACCTGTTTATAAAGTAGAACAAGACATTCAAAGCATTATACATATTAATGCAGAAGGTATCTTTCAAAATGATAAGCATACAGGAAATCTCATATGCCTTATGGTAAAAGAGAATTATGAATCAACTTTTAAAACAAAGTCATATATTAGATTCAATAAAAGGAGATGAAAGGGCTTAAAAGACAAAGGAATTGCAAGAAGAGCAGACCCAACTTAATGCGAAATAAAAGGAGCGAGAGCTAGAATTTGCATGTACAACTAATTTAAGCTTTAAAGAAGCATTGAGATGAAAGAATTGAAGAAAAAGAACAAAATTTCTCAGGAAATTATCAGACTTCACTAATTTCTGGTTATCACATGACCTGGACAATCAACACCATCTAAATCTGCTCCTCTGAGCCAGATTCGATAATTACATAACCAAAAGAAAAGGAAAGGTCATTCAAGATGAAATTAAAATATCAGAGTTCACCTCCGTGGCATACAAATTGGAAATAACTCGATAAACATCTTTCAGGTCATTAGAAGAGTAGAGGAGCAATAATTGTTACGTTTGTCCAAATGCAAAAAAATAACCCTGAATTTATTCACCTCAGCCTTCCCAAGCTAGGAAATACCATTCCAGCAATGCCCAAAACGAAATTCCAATAAAACCACCATATCCATCAGATCAGATCAAACCATCTTTATACGAATCACAAGCATGAAAAACAAAGCAGGACTAAATCCCAACTGATTTTACATTCCTCATCAGATTCTTGTTTGCGCTATAGACATACCTTGGAGCGCACTAAAGGACCTAGAAAGAAATCAAATATACGAGGGGGATCGATGACACAGATCTAACTAACCCTTGCACGTTTCGAAGCGTCTGATTGAACCTCCATTCGAGATTGGGACTGGGCGAATCCCCACCTTCCGAGCTGCTGCCTCCGCCACCAGCTTCCCTGCTCCGCTCTTCATCTCCGCTGTTCGTCATGTTTCCGCCGGCGAGGAAAACCGAACCAGCAAATCAGTCCATGATGATCTCCATCCAAAATCGCTGCTTGGTTGAAGCAAAAGAAGACTTCCCCGAACTTCAGAGCTCCTCTTTCTCTCTGGATCGATCGATCTCTCGAGCATATGCAGTTCGGTCTCAAGCAAAATTGTTCTTTTAGGGGCCAAAGCCAAAGATTTTCCCGAGATTTTCTTATAAAGGTTTGAAATTGATAAATGATCAAAGCATCGCATATAATTTATGACAGTAATTTTTATTTTTTAATCAACAAAACTATCTAAATCCTTAATTTTTACACATATTATATGACATTAATATTTTTGTACCAAAAGTTAATTATTCGTACGATTGGTTTAATGAAATTATTTCATTGAAATTTTGTGATAGAGATCAACGATGTTGATGTCCTACCTAATCACAAGATGATGATTGTACTTCATTATTTTTAATAAAAAATATTTTTTTATTATATTTAATAAAAAATAATAACTTAGAAGGTGTTGATGGAAATAGTTGTTGTTATTCTAATCGTTTTATTATACTTTAAGATTTTATTTGGAAAACAATTTTTTTAGTATAAAATTATTTCAATTATAAAATCATAATAGATGTTCTATATTGTATGCTCAATTTTTTTATTAGAATTACTTTACAATTTTTGCAGGAAGAATTTTAATTTCACTTAAGAAAAAAAAATCTATATATGTTATTGTGACTCCATTTTTGTGCGAGTATTCATCAAATTTTTTTAGACTAATTATATATAGCACCTCTTATTGCATTTCTATCCACTATTTCGTAACCATAATAAATTCTCTCATATCGCATCCTATTGGAACCAATATTCTTATTTAAATCAACTCCAACAATTATGCTTTTTTCAATAGGTATATGTTCTGCATATATATGTGTGAGACCAGGGGCGGAACCAGCCTTAAATGTTAGGGGGGGCAAAATTATAAAAGAATATATATAACAAAACTCAAACAAATTATTAAATTGAAATAAAAATTACAAGCTTTGCATTCTATTTTGCATTTTTTGATAATGTTGCATTACAACTTCATTTGGAACCAAATCAAATACTTCTTTTTCAATATATGGAACTAGACAATCATTGAGCCAATCATCACCCATTTTACTGCGCAATCTATGTTTAACAATTTTCATTGCTGAAAATGCTCTCTCCACTGTAGCGGTGGCAACGGGCAAAGTTAATGCTAAAACAAGAAGTCGACGAACTAAGGGGTACACGATATCTTTTTTAGCCTTAACAATTTGTTTTGCTAGATCTGCAATGTTGTCCAAAGATGAGAACTCCTCGCTTGAACGCATATCAAGAATGTATGTCGATAGCTGGTGCTCTAAAGCCACAAGTTCAATAATAGAAAAATCAGCTGAATATAGTTCTGCAAGCCGAATTAATTTCTCCTTATTATAAGCAGAGAATAAGTTACTTGGATTTAGACATGACATGCAAAGAAGCAATTCAGTACTGGCTTCAGAGAATCTATTATTCAGCTCTTGAAGTTGCATATCAATGATAGTATAAAAGAATTCCACACGATAGTGATGTAAATTTGTTGCATCATCATTTCTGCGTGCTGATCGTCGACGGGCTTTATATGTAGAACTCATAACAGGAACATGAACTTCAAAAACATTATAAAAACGAGATACTTCTTCCAATAAGGAATCCCATCCATTATCCCTCATCATTTGTAATTGTTGTTTAGAGATTTGCACTAACTTCATTGCATTCAATATATCCTGATCTTTTCTTTGCAAGGCCTGTGATAATTCATTGGTGACACCTAAAATATCAATCAATAAGTGCATAGCAAGGATAAAATCAAATGATTCCATGGCATTTATCAGAACACCAGCTTCAACAGCTTGTTGATCATGTACCCCATCTTCTTTGATAATTTCAAGAACTTCAATCACTGAAGCATACATTTTCTTTCAAGCTTATTAATGTATGAAAATGTGAACCCCAACGGGTGTCACCAGCTCGTTGTAAGCTTGTCTCTTGGTTCAAACCTCTACCACTGTTTAACTCTCCTTTAGACAAATGAAACATTATTTTATCATGTTGAATTGCTCTAAGAGCATCACTCCTCTTACATGAAGCTCCAACTGTATTAACAATTCTTGAAGTAATCTCAAAAAGATGTTTCGCATGCCAATGATTTTTAGCTACAGCCACTAAACATAGTTGAAGTTGATGAGCAAAGCAGTGAACATAGAAAGCATGAGGATTATCATTAAGTATTAAGGCCTTCAAACCATGAAACTCCCCACGCATATTAGATGCTCCGTCATATCCTTGACCTCGGATCCTATGTATGCTCAATGAGTGTTTAGCAAGTATATCTTCCATGGCTTCTTTTAAGGCAACAGCATTAGTCGAAGCGACATGTTTAATGCCTATAAACCTTTCAACAACTTGCCCTAGACTATCCACATATCTCACTGCAACAGCCAGTTGTTCCTTTGTAGAAACATCACGAGATTCATCTACCAAAATTGCATAGTATGAGTCACCAATATCTTTCATGATTGATATCAAAGTTTCAGCAGTAGCAGCAGAACAAATTTCTTTCTGGACCTTCGGTGATGTTAACTTCAAATTTGAGCTTGAATATGCAGATGAAACTTTCTTTATTTCATCATTATGATTACTAAGAAAATCAAATAGCTCCAAATAATTCCCTCGATTCTCTGATCCGGAAGACTCATCATGACCACGGAATGATAACCCTTGGCGCAATAGAAATCGTACACAATCTACTGCAGCAGTCAACATAACCCTATAATCTTTTCTATTTCTCTCATCTTTGCTTAACCATAGAATAGGAAGACTTTGTTCTTTTGTCTTCATCAGATCTTCACATTTGTGTCTAGCCTTATTATGGGCACTATTATGATCTCCAACGTGACTTAACAGTTTTTCTTTCTTCTTCCAATTTCTGAACCCTTCGCCAATAAATGAGTCTCCCCCACCTTGCCCTGTAATAATTTTATCTGGAGGTTTGAACAAGTAGCAATACAAACAAAAAGCAGCATCTTTCTGCACGCTGTATTCTAACCAATCAGGATATTCCTCAAACCATTTTGGATTAAATCTACGTGCAAGATTGCCAAATATTGTTTGGGGGAATTGATGATTTTTTGGTTGATGGGCTCCCTTCAACAGATATGCTCTCCGAATTTTATCTCTTTCATTTACATCATAACACCAAATTGAAGGTCGAATTCCAGGATCAGCTGGGAGACTATTAATATCAGTCTCCAGAGGTTCTTTCCTCTTTAAATAACGTTCCATTTGAATCAAAAAAGGATTTGATATATCCTGTGAAAAAAATTATTTTTTTAACGTGGTCTCTTAAGCTATCTAATATGAAGAGTTAAATAATATGTAACTATGTAAGGAATCAATCCAAAAATAATAAATCAATCCATAACAACATATATGCAAAAATTAGGAAAAAAATTAATATTGTATCATCAAATCATAATAATCTTATGAAATTCTTTTAAACTGTATGTCTTTTGATCGGCTGAAAAATTCAAACCAATTGAGGGATCTTCGATCGAGATTGAGAATTCTCCCCCCCCCCCCTTCCCCAAAAATAAAAAAACTTTGGTGTCCTATATTTTACTTTGTACTAAAACACCTCAGAGAAATCTAAACATACCAAACAAAGCTTTGAAGACAATGAAAAAAAAAATTGAATGATACCTGCATGCCAGAGCTTCTAACCAAATCCTTAAAATAATTTGTATACAAATTCCTTTTTTTCTCTCCAAATTCAAAATTAATATTTTTTTTTTATCAAAAACTAACTATAAGAAGATACCTGCATGCTAGAGCTTCTAACCAAAAAATTCATCAGGAAGACTTTGTTCTACAAGAAGATGACCTACCTCAAGTTTTTTTTGTTTAAAATCACGAATTTGTGCCTTATTTATCACGATTCTTAAAAAAAAGAAAAATAAAAAACTATTTTAAAAGGAGAGAAACCCACAGCAATCTCCATTTTTTGTTTAAAATCAGGACTTCGGAAACGACGGGAAGTCTACCAGTTCTTTTAATCTTCTCTGTTTTTGTTCATGGAACCGGCTTCTTTGTGTCCAACAGGAAAAGCAGAAAAAAAAAAAAACGAAAAAAAAAATGCAAGCCAAAACTCAACTAATTCTTTTTCAGGAAAAGATAAACAGGAAAGCCAAAATAGCATTTTAGTGGCATGATCATTTAGCTGATTCTCTTACCCCCTCTGAAATTTGAGAGAAGAAAAAAAAAATCTGAATAAAATTCAGGAACAAGAAGAAAGACTCACACAGTAACGATTCCTTGGAGGGGAGCTCCGATCCCACGACCACGAGAGCTGCGAGCCTGCGAATCCTTTTGCCGACTGCGGGCTGCCGCCTTGCCGCGTGAAGAAGAGGAAGGAATGAAGAAGATTGTGGCCTGCCGAGTGTCGTCTGCTCGCGATTCACAAAGTGACGAAGAGGGCCAAGAGGCTGCGGGATGTTAGGGCAAAAAAGGGGCAAAACTATTTTTTCAGGGGGGGGCAAATTACTAAAATGCCCATGCATGTAATTAAATTTTTTTTTTAAGGGGGGGCAATTGCCCCCCCTGAACTAAACGTGCTTCCGCCAGTGTGTGAGACTTTGATTAAAGGTTCATTTAGTACAGTTACAATATTTTATAAAGGTGGTTGTGAAACTGTTGTAAAGGAAGTAGTTTTTTTTTTAATTGCTATGAAAGTTGCTTCTTAGAAGAAAAGTTTATTAAAATTAATGAAAAAAAAATAGTTATCAAATAAAAATTATAATTATAATCTGAAAATTAAAGAAGAAAGAAAAATCCCTCAAACAAACTTACAAGCCAAGTAGTGGCGAAGCCATAAATTTTGTTTAGGGGCGCCTAATGAACGTCGTTCTCGAGGTCGTGACTCATGAGTCGCAAGAGAGGAGTAAAGGAAAAAAATGAACCATTGATGCTTTTCATGTGTCCAGAAAAAAATGTTGGTGGCTTCTCTGGTTTAATAAATTGTTTTAAAAGGAAGAATTACATAAATTAGAGCAGTGGAGCTATCCTTGATTGTAGGCTTTCAATTTTAAGCCACTAAAACAATCCCCTTTAGGCTTTCAGTTTTAGCTTTAGTATGGAAGTGAAGAGAGGAGTTGAATATATATAGTATTGATTTAGTTGGGTGCGCTGTCATGAGTGCGCGGCTGTAGCATTTACGTTGCGCAAAAAAGAGAGGAAAAGCAAAATCCTTCACGGTAATTAATTAGATTATTAGCATTGAAAAAAAATTAAATAATTAGGTGATAATTTAATTTTTAATAATTAATATTAGATAATAAATAATTAGTTAGCAACAAAATTTTAAATAAAATCATATTTAAATAGTTAAATATTTTAAATAATAATTAATCAAATAGCCCTACAACTCTACATCAAAATCTCTTTTCATCATTCTTTTCACAATGGAAAGCCATTCCTCCCTCTCTCTTTCAATATTTTACCCCATTAGTCTTTCTCTCTCTACAGCTTTAAGCATTGCATTGTTTGATTAGAAAGTGGATGAAGACTTGAAATGGAAAAACCTGTATTAAATAAACAGAAAGCTGACAATAGAGTTAGAAAGTATTCGTCTTAGCGTTGTACGGATTTTCGGCACACAATTAGAAGATGAAAGAACACCATGATTTTTACGTGGAAAACCACGGGATCACGACCAGTTAAAAAAGTTTCACTAGTGTTTGCTTGAGATACAAGAGGTTGACTCATCCGTAAAAGTTAGGACGATCAGATTACAATGAATCACTTCTGGATTGAAATCCAATTATAATGTCGAGCAGAGTTCCGGCGTCACTTGGAGATCGGGAAGAATTCCCGCGTTGTTTGAAAGTCAGGTAGAGTTTTGGCGTCACTTGGGAGGAGTTTCGGCGTCCCGTGGAAGTCGGCAGAATTTCGGCGTTCAATGAAAGTCGGGTAGAATTCTGGCGGTGGTCGAGGAGTAGTTTCTACCCTCATATTCTTCTTCTCTTCTCTTCTCCTTCTTCTCTTCTCTTTTTTTTCTTCTCCTTCTTCTCTTCTCTTTTCTTTCTTCTCTTCTTCTTCTTCTTGTTTGGGTCCCCTCTCAAGAGAAATGAGGGGCTATTTATAGTTTTTTTAGAATGACATAACCAGTAAATAGGAGGAGGATCAAGGGCAAAGGTGGAGTGGTTAGGATGAACAACCGATATTAAATCCCTTGATTGTGCACAGTTCATCTGACATTTGAAGTTCTAAATGATGTCAAAATTCGACGATCTTGGGCTTGTTGGATTCTTCTCGTCATGTCGCTCGCTTCGACTATAAGCATGTTATAATTGAAAACCATTTGGTAACCTGAATTGTGGTTCAAACCTTCCAACAGCGCTTCGGGTCCTTGATTTGGACTCATTTGGACTTGGATTTAGTCAAATTTGGTGTCTTTGGGTTCATATTTTGATTTGGCAAAAGTCAAATTGGAAACTTAAAAAATTAAATTTGGAATCATATGAACTTTGAACAACTCAACTATAAGTTTGCTGAAGTCAAAGTTCATATGATTCCAAATTTAATTTTTTAAGTTTCCAATTTAACTTTTGTCTCAAAATTCGTGCTCGATCAAGATAATTTTTTGATGATATATCAGTTGCCCCCTATTTTTGGTAGTCGAAGCTCAAGAAGTCCGAAAATACTTATTTTGATATTTTACATTGGCCAAATCACAAAAAATTGTGTTTCAAAAATTAAAATCTTGCTCAAACTTGATTGTGGAGGCCCCGTTGAGCTCCGAAAGTGTCGAAAATGTGTTCGGGAACCCCAAAATTGTCTGATTTGGACCGTCCTAGTCGAAAATCTGGCCCGAACAAGGGTAGACGGTCGAACCGGCCGGTCGGCCGCCTGTCGCCGCCCTCCACAGCAGGTGCTAGCGAGCGCGTTCACGTTCGAATTGGCTCACCCCTTGGGGCACACGATTTAGCTTCAGCAGCTGGCGGTTGCCGGCTGCAATTATATTTAAAAAAAAAAATTTGATGGGGTCCACATGATTTTTTAAACTTAAAAAATTCCCAAAAAATGTCAAAAAATTGCATAAAATTCCGAAAAAAAATTAGAAAAAATAGGAAAATTCCAGAAAATTTTGGAATGTTCTTTTCTTCCCAAAATAGGTTATAAATACCCCCCAAGGCCAGTGGAGAACTTGTGTAACACCCCACAATAAAACTACATTTTACTGCATAGTGCAACAATAATAATCATAACATTTCCATCATTTACCTCTTAACTCTATTGAATTCATTTCATATCTAAATAAAAGATCATATAACATCATTTGGAATAATAAAGGAAGCATCTAATAATTTATCAAATTTCATCACATCAAAGACTTTGTACAGAGCCACTAAGAAAATCCAAAACAATTCAAAGTAAATCAAAATTAAAACTTCTTTACTAACCTTAAGAGTAGATTACAACTTTTAAATAAACATAAAAAAAAAAACTTAAATAATTGCATATCAAGCTTCTTCCACTTTTCCTTTCCCTTTTCCTATAAAAACAGCTAGTAAAAGATAACTGGTAAGCTATGAGGCCCAGTAAGTTATGCAACTGAAAATAGTATTAAACTTGCATGTTAAAATTTTAAAACAATAAACATGAATGAAATTAAACTACTAGAGATACTACAAATATTTCATTTGGCATTACCTTTAACTGTTATCTTATATCCATACTGAATATTAATTTTTGTCATCAAAAGATTTGGCTATTCTTTCATAAACAAATTTAATGGAGCCCAGTAAAACCTGACATTATCGCCATTGAATTCCATAAAGGTTCCTTTTGCCTCTTTAGGGGTCCCTTTTGCCCCACCTGCGATGCAGGTATCATTTCTTTTGGGGTCCCTTTTGCCCCACTTACAAGGTAGTTATATATTTGGGAACCCTTTTGTCCAAACTATCCTTGTAAATTATACATCATATATATATAGCCAAACTTTATGTTAAACTGATATTCAATATACTTTATGACATAACTCAAGCTTGCAATGTTGCATTCATAAAGATCTTTATATGCCACTCATTGTATAATGTAATAGTGTATCATATGTTAAGAATGGAGATTCCTTCCAAAATATTTCCAACTAGTAAAATCTTTAATGTAACATAAGAACTCTTATTTGAAAGTCTCATGATGCAAATATATAAGAGATCTTTCATATTTGGAAACCAAGTTAGGAACATCCTTTAGCCAGAGAATTGCTTGTAATGCATATTTCTCTTGCATTCATTCAAATACCAATATACATTGTAAAATTAACAAGAATTACATTTAAAACTTTAATTTGCATTACTTACCTTTTAGACGGGTTACTTCTTCCAAACCTTCACTTCTTATTCTTCTTCTATTATAAGTCACTTCAAAGCCTCCTCTTTGCATAAGACTATATAATCGATATCACCCTAAATTATAATTTGCATAAGAACATTACTAAATAGAATTAGTATAAAAGATAAGGAAAATATAGGATTGTTACTTTTTCTATCTTTTATGATTTAGCCTTTCTTCAATCTTAACTTCTAAGAATACCACTCTAATTCACTACAGGAAAATCACGTTTTACCGGCAGCCAAAATCCATCGGAAAAGGCATAAAATCCGTTAGAAATTAGTTTTTCCGACGGATTTCCGGCGAATTTTTGTTCGACGGTAACACGCGCGTCGGAAAAATTATTCTGGCGCAAAATATGCAGCCAGAAATATTTCCGACGGATTATTCCGCCGGTACAATTTCCGGCGAACTATTTTGCACCGGAAATGAAAAAGAAGAAAGAAACTATAAAAAAAATTAAATAATTTGACCAAACAACGCGGCTGTTTGGCTGCTTCAGCCGCCTCGCCCAATCTGCGGCCAAGCCGCCCTAAACGTTTGACGCACACGCTTATAGCCCGACCAGACCCACGCTTATAATTTATGTTCTTTTTATTCTATTTAAATAAAACATGCATATCAATTTAACCAATTTAATTTTCCTAATTATTTTTTTACAATAATTTATTAATTTAATTTAACAACTAATTATTAATTTAATAATGAATTATTAAATTTGTTAATTTAATTTAACAATAAATTATTAAATTTAACATAATTTAACAAAATAAATAATTATTATAATTTAAGATTTAATTTAAAACATTTAATTTTTTGTTATTAAATAATTAAGTTATAATTTAAGTTATTTTTATAATTTAATTTGATAATAAGTAATTAAAATATAACTTAATTTTTTAATTTCCGTCGGAAATTCCGCCGGAAATGTTGTCGGAAAAAATCCGTCGGAAAACCAGTCAAAAAATGTGTTAGAAATTTGCTAAAAAAAATCAGTCGGAAATCCGCCGGAATTTGTGACGAATTTATTTCCGCCGGAAATTACGTCGGAAATGAGCTGTTTTCTTGTAGTGATTCTCTATTTCTTCCCTTTATTGTTTCTTCAAATAGTTTGCACTTGTACTTCCCACTTCCTGTCATTACACCATTTCATTATTATCACAATAAATCTTTGTTACAAGTTTACTATATACAAATAAGTTTTCTTCTCACTTACCATTACTGTTGTTTTCCTTCGCCACTAGCCACATGCAAATCTTCCTTCAACACTATGTTGAATTGATCCATGCACTGAGCCGAAAGTATATGCAGCCCTCCAGTAATCACCTTGTTGAAAATTTTCTTTGCCAAGAATTGCTATAGTGTTGCATACGCTATACCAACTCCACCCTAGATCCTCTATGCAACAACCTTCTATAGGCCGAACAAGACAGCAACAGAAATCTTCAGAAATTTCTGCACTAAATCACCCTTCATTACCATGCTTGCTTGCGATTTTCTTCATCTCCATGAGTACTGATAAATGGCATGCGAAAATCCTTCTCCACTACAACGCCCTTTTCTTTCTCCCGTGAAAACGCAAGCACATGAGATATGCACGATATATAGAAAAATTCTAGACAGTGGGCCCCAGCTTCTAACCATCCTCTTACAAATCGCCTTTGCCAAGAGTTGTTTCCAAGAGTTGTATTACAATGCTTCCTATAGATATCTCTAATAATTATTTTAACCCACATATTAATATAGAAAATTATTAATATTTAATTATTAACCAATACCTGAATATTTCCGGTTATTACAACTTGCACCTTCATTTTTTTTTAATGAGACAATAGTAGAACGGAGTGAACAACACATTACTATGTCATGTAGGATAACACAATATGTCCCTAGTATGACTTAAGAATATACAAGTTACAATATACTCAACACATAATATATATGTACGGGGATAACACAATATTTAAATCGGAAGAAAACATTAGGGATATCAAAGTGACACCCTATTTAACATAAAAGAAACACGATGAAATAAGACAAGTAGTATTACTAATACAAATGCACAAAGTGCGTAGTTATTTAATCTCACCAACAATTTGAATATTATTCAATGGTTGTCTTTGTTGTTGTTGATTTTGCCCTCCAGCAAGATGAGCTTCCTCTCGGGTAGGTGGATCTCGAATAAATTATGAAAGATAGCCATGACGGATAAGTCTTTCAATCTCATCCTTGAGTTACTTACAGGCTTCGGTAGTGTGACCACGACTATGATGAAAGTGACATTACTGATCTTGATTTCCTGTATTCGGCTTCAAAGGATTCGGCAATTTCAGTATATTTTGATCTCGAACGACCATCAATACATTTTGCTCGGGATGCGTTGAGTGGAGTATACTCTACCTCTTGTCGAAATCCTTACCGTGGCAATGGATGTTTAGGAGGCAGGCTATTCTTCCATTATTTTTTTTTACTGCAATAATGAAATATACATCCATGGTGCACCTTTGTGCTTTACATTTGTTTGCTCAAACTATTTTTTGGTAGCATTTATAGCTTTATCTGTTGAGATTTGTGCCTCCATATGATGAATCAGGTTGGTATATGAATGAACAATATCCCATGAGTGTCGAATAGAAGGGGCTAGGACAAATGCCTCCAAGAAAGATCCCTATCAGTAATTCATGATCTACTCCTGGAATATGTCGAGCCACGGTAAAAAATCGTTGAAAATATTCCTTCAATGATTCTCCTTCATTTTGACAGATCTCGGAGAGGTGGGATGAATCCTTAGCAATTATTTGATTGGCTACGAACTGTTCAACAAACACTTTGGCTAATTTGACGAATGAAGTAATAATTCTGGATGGAAGCGAATAGAACAACGTTCGAGCCTGTCCTTTAAGGGTGGCAGGAAAAACCTGGAAGAGGAGTGCATCCGAGGCTTGCTTGATATGCATGATGGTTCTATAGTGATCGATATGCTCATATGGGTCAGATGTTCCGTCATAGGACTCGATGCTCAGTAGTTTGAATTCAACTAGAATGGGGTGCTGAATAATGTCTTCAGTTAGAGGTGATGACTCTTAGAAGTTCCTCTGTCAAAGAGTTTGCCTCACATCTCATCCGGGGAACTCTTCCCGTACTAATCTATGCAGTTCATGACGTAGGGCATTGCGAGGGAGCTCAGCAACGTGTGGTTGGGCTAAGTCTTCTGGGAGATATGGAGGAAAGCGAGGTTACCGAGTTGTGGGAGAAGGATGAGTAGAACTTGCTGTATCAACAAGTTCGTTATCTTGGTCTGATTGTAGGTCCCTTGTTAGAGGAGGGAGAGGGATCACTACTTGAAGATTTTTGAGTTGAACATCTTCGGCCATTGGTGGAGCTTGAGGGAGAAGAACCTCCTTCTGTTGTGGTAACACTGGCTGTCGAGTCTCTCGCAGGAGTTGAAGGATCTCGTTCTGAGATTCTTCCATCTTTCGAATTATATCTTCTACGGAAGGTCCCGAGGTTCCTTCTCCAGCAGCATTTTACCTCCTAGGGTAAAAAGAGCAGATATTTGGCGTCTATGATTTATAGACTGGTTTATAAATTGGTGGGAGTTGGAGCGAGAAGCTCGATTGATACGACTGTTGACCATTGTAACAACATTTGAAACTATAGGATAATGTTTCCCATAGACGACGCCAACTTGTTGCGGGCTAGAATATACGCGGCGATAGAGTTAGAAAATATTTGTCTTAGCGTTGTACGGATATTCAGCACACAATCAGAAGATGAATGAACACCAAAAATTTTACATGAAAAACCCTGGAAAGAGAAAAAAGCACGGGGCCACTCCTAGTTGAAAAAGTTTTACAAGTGTTTTCTTGAAATACAATATGCTGACTCATCCGTAAAAGTTAGAGTGATCATATTACAATGAATCACTTCTTGATTGAAATCCAGTTACATTGTCGGGCAGAGTTCAGACATCACTTGGAGAACGGGCAGAATACCGGCGTTGTTTGAAAGTCGGGCAAAATTCTGGCATCACTTGGGCTGTGTTTCGGCGTCCCGTGGAAGTCGGGCAGAATTTCGGCGGTGGTCGAGGACGAGTTTCTTTCCTCCTATTCTTCTTCTCTTCTTCTTCTTCCTTGGGTCCCCTCTCAAGAGAATGAGGGGCTATTTATAGTTTTTTGAGGATTGCATGACCCTTAAATAGGAGGAGGATCAAGGGCAAAGGTGGAGTGGTTCGGATGGATGGCCGATATTAAATCCCTTGATCGTGGACTGCTCGTTAGACATTTGAAGGTTTTAATGATGTTAGAATTCGGTAATCTTGGGCTCGTTTGATTTGTCTCGTCGAGCCGCTCGATGCAACTATAAGCACGTTATGTTTGGAAACCATTTGGTAACCCAAATTATGGTTTGAAGCTTCCAACAATGCTTTGAGTCCTTGATTTGGACTCGGATTGAGTCGAATTTAGTGTCGTTGGGTTTGTATTTTCAAGACGCTCAGTTCAACTATAAGTTTGCTAAAATCGAAGTTCAGATGATCCCGAATTTAATTTTTTAAAGTTTCCAATTTGACTTTTGCCTCGAGATTCGTGCCCGATCAAGATAATTTTTTTGATGATATATCAATTATGAATTATTATAGTGACTTAAATAGCATCAGTACTTAGCAAAATGGATGACAAAAAGAGTCAATGGGTCAGGTTAGGGTCCTAATTGAAATTTACCTTACCTGAGTCCAATCAACTCAAACACATTCTATTTAATAAACAAGTAAAAAATGTGGATGCAGACCCGAAGCCGACCAACTCAAAACTTAAAGATCCAACACAAAACACGCTTTGATTTTTTTTTTAAAATATAACTTTTTAATAATTATTTTATATTAATTAATAAAAAATAATATAATCATACCAACAAAGAAATAAATTTATGAAAAAAAATAACTTAAATGGGTCATTTCGATCAAGTTGATGAATAAACTTGAACCCAAACCGTTTAATAAATGGATTATAATTTCAAACCCAAATCCAACTTGTTTATTAAACATGTCAATCTGAACCCAAATTTTTCAGTTTGGATTCTAATCAAGTTGATGGGTCGAGTTATTTTTTGACACTAGTATTCAACAAGTGATCAAACAAATTCACCTTCCATAATCCATAGGAATGAACACAAAGAGTTTTTCTATTATTATCATGGGCTTCCCAAAAAGAAAAGAAAAAAAAAACCTATTAAAAAGCTTCTCCCATTTAATAATAATAACATTTGGGCAAAAGATAGCTCACAAGAGGAGGATTGGCATAGAGTTCAACACACTTTTAAGAAGTACAACTTTCCCCACAAAAGAAAGCAAAGACAAAGTGCAAACAATTAAATGTATTTTCTTACTTTCTTTGAATAAAGACATCCTTAGATGAAGGAGAGGAAGTTTTTGAACAGAGAAAAGCAGAAAAATCTTTCAGCATTAATTTCCTTTTTAAAGACATCTTCTGATAAGGTATATATGTCCAGATAATCATGAAATAGACCACAAAGTGGTAAATAAAATACATCCTTATATGAAGGAGAGAAAATCAGAAACTTCCCAAAAAAATTTTAAAAAAATGTGATTCCATGATTGCTGCCACTAATATCTGTGCATTAATAAAGATCAGAACCAACTCATTGGCAAACAGGTTTTCCAAAATAAAATAATAATAATAATACATAAATAATGCCTCAACAATTATCACCCATTCCACTTATGGAACAGTGTTAGACCAGTTCACCCTGAATCGATTCATACATACATCAGGCGGAACAAAAATTCCGCCCAACAGTGGGCGGGATTCTTTGGTGCGGCCTAGCAGTCAATGAAAGATTAACTAAGGACAAGTTTGAGAGAGAAAATTCAAAGTAAAGGGCTGTTTAGAGATTAGGTGATTGTATTTTGTTTTAATTATATTTTTCACCCTAGGGTTAGGGTTATTTTATGCTATGTTTATTGAATTTGAGAGTTCTCTAAGATTGTTGGGGCTCTATCCCCCGGATACGAATTAGGAGAGCCAAATCTTCTTCTCAAATTGAAAATTAATTATATATTTTGTTTATTTCTTTCAAAAAACTTTCAGTAAAAAAAGTTCTTATATGTTCTATTCCTAATTTTCTTGTCATTGGTTTTCTGCCATTGCTAAAATCAAAATTAAGCTAAGTATTTTTCTAAATTCCTACAAACACTTCCCATCAAACAACTGGAGTGTGACAAAAGTTTTGCTTAGGAAGGTTTTTTTATTGTTAAGTAAAGTTGTTTTTAAATACAAAACTCTTTTGAAAGCAAAAAAAAAAAATAGTGATTTAAAATTGTCCCAAACTCAGAGACTATTGTGACGTTTTATAAAACTGATTGTAAAGCTATTATAGGTAAAATAATTTTTTTAAAAGCTACTATAATATTATAAATATACATTTTTTTAAGGAAATTGAATAGTTGTTTTTTAATGCTACCACACATTAATATCTCTGGTTGCAAAAAACCAATTTCCCATGATAAAACATTTCTAAAAAATAATGAGAAAATAACAGTCAAATGAAACTATGACTACAGTCTCAAAAACAAAACAATAAAAAAACTATCGCAAAAGATTCTAAATAATAAATAAAAAAACCACCATATTTCACATGAAGATGAATCACAATCAGAAAACTCAGATGTTTTCACAACAGCATCACCATAATTCACAGGCTATACCTGAGGCCATCAACATCAGTAAATATTTCAGCCGAAACAAATTTCTTGATATGCATGGAATAGCTGTATATTGTTTGGAAACTTTACGGCCAAAATGGAAAAAGATAGTGCAAGTTACAATATAAGTAGTAGCTAATGACTTCAAGTAAGTTGTATCACTCCTTGTTAGTATTATTGGCTTCATAAATGCCCTCTCTTGAGGTCTGAGACACCATTGTTCCTTTCATCCTGACTTCTGCAGGAAGCGGCTGCTGCTGGCGTGGATGGAACTGCTGCTGATGCTGGGAATGGATTTGGAGCTGCTGAAGTTGGTGAGCTGCTATAAGAGATTGCATTGACTGATTATGGTTATATAATTGCAGATTGGCTCCAAAAGATGGCTCAAAGTTCATCATTGATGCATTTGGTGTCATCTGTCCGGTGACTAATTTCAAAATCTGCACTTCCTCACGCATTGCGTCATTTACTGCTGTTGAAATGATACCAGAAATTCAGCTAAGAATAAAGATCATTTCAATCAAACATCTATCTGTTTATAAAAGAAATTTCTGAAAAGCAACTTGAAAGCTATAGCTAAATCTAATTGTGATAACAGTCTGAAAAACAAAGCTCTAAAAAAAGGTACCCCGAACAGGCCCTTATAATTTGGAGAAATAATTTTGTGCGGACACCGGCCCTTTCGGAGGTGAATCAGAGCGCGCCACATCAACTAGTACACAACCACGGTACACAACAAATGGGTGACGTGACGCGCTATGATTCGACTCCGGACGGCATCTATATCCGTACAGAATGATTTCACTAAAATTTGATCCCAAGTGGAACATCAAATTTAACAATCTTTGCATCTCACAAAATTCATTGATAATGTTAGTCAACATGAGCATTGTAATTAATGACTTTAAAATGAAAGAACAGGTGTTATTAGAAAAAATATATAATAATGAAGGCTACCAGATAAAAGCTGAATACAAGGAAGATGGCAAGATAATATATACAAGTAAAATGCTATATATATGGCGCAAACTTATATATATGCAGTATTTAATATATGATAATGCTTTATGGACACAATGGGTAGCTATCATGCAAAATGCACAAAAAACCTTACCATCTTGCAGGTGGACCTGTTGTTCAATGGTTTGTAAACGTAGCTTCAACTCACTATTTTCAGCACTCAACCCATTGGTGTCCCTCTGTACCATGCGATTGCAATGAATCATAAAACTCCATAAGAAATATATTACACTTTGACAAGTTGAACTTTGTAATGTAAAGAACATTTAACAAAGCAAAAGGAAATGTTTCTACAAGCCCAAACAAAACTAAACAAGCACAAAAGAGTCTACTCCAAATGCAGATCTTCAGTTTCAAATTTAAAATTTGGCCTTCTAACAAAATGATTTAGGTTATCTATTTCAGAACATATAGATGGCAAACTTCAGTGCTAGCATACGTACACACATTAAAAAAGATCGATTTTATTTTCCAAAATAGCAAATCTTCACCACAAGCTCCACATTTCCAGTTCAGCCAACCAGTTTTTAAAAGTTCACAAGTTCTAACGGTAAATATGTTAAAAAACTAATTTTAAAATCACTATGATATGTTCAACATATTAGATTAGACGACAATTTTGTACTTTCACAGGATCCTGATTTAAATGCTTCAAATCTTAAAAATTTTCATCACTTACAATTAATTGCAAATTATTCAGGGCTAATAAGGTCCTATGGTTCAATTAGATCTAACAATTGGCAGTACCGCAGCAACCTGTCCTGGCGTGAACCTGATTTTAATTGGCATCAGAAGATGCCCACTGGGCTGGCCAAATCAAATTTAGGGTTCGTTTGGGACAGATTTCGTAAAGATAAAGCAATTTTTTAGTTAAATATTTTATTGCAATTAGAATTTTTTGTGCTAAAAACCTGTTTTAGAAAGCAATGAGAAAGCTGTCCCAAACAAAGCCTTAGAGAGAAACTTATGGCCAATTTCTTTGGGCGGTTTTGGTGTGTTTTTTTGTCATGATCCATGCATGGTGGATCAGGGAATAATGCAAATAAAAAAAAAAAAACCCAAATTGCAGTTTCCAATATGCATATGATAGCTTAAAATGTGAATTCTGTAATATCCAAAAATCCAAATAAAAATAAATATAATTTTTTATTTCAACAACAACAACAATATCAAGCTTTTGTCCCACTACGTGGAGTCGGCTACATGAATCCTTTTTCTCCACTATGTCCTATTAAACGTCAAATTCTGATTTAAATCTAATAAAGAAAGATCATTTCTAATATTTTCTAACCAAGTCTTTTTAGGTCTACCTCTACCTTTCTTAAAATTAGTCAAATCTAATACCTCAACTTTCCTAACCGGATCATCGAAAGGCCTCCGTTTAATGTGACAAACCATCTAAGGCGACTCTCTCTAATCTTATCTTCCATTGGAGCTACTCCAACCTTTTCACATATATGCTCATTTCATATCCTATCTCTAAGGGTAAAGCCACTCATCCACCTAAGCATCCTCATCTCTGCAACACTTAACTTAGTATTACGTTTCTCTTTTAATGGCCAACATTCAGCTTTTAATGGCCAACATTCGGCGCCATAAATAACTTTTTATTTAAGAAAATCACATTTTATATTTACTCTAAATGTATAGACCGTTAATATAGTCTCCAATAATTACATATAGAAGCAGAGAATAGAGTCAATTCATTATCAACATGAAATGTGATAGCATTTTGATCATACGGAGAGAATTATGTACTCTATGAGAGGATTGAAAATAACAGTTGCAACAAAATTACTGATGTGATATTGATATGTAAACCTGTAGCATGTTCAACTGAGCTGACAGTGTGGTTGCTTCTGTTTGAAGTGTCTTAACTTTTCGCTCAAGCTCTGCAATGTAACGCATCTTCCTTTCCTTCGATCTAGCCGCAGACTGCCGATTTGCCCAAATTCTAGCATTTGTATAGACCGTCGTCAGTGAGCATATGGTGGAAGTATAATTTTACAAAACGAATCACATCTCTCAGATGAGTGAAAGTAATCAATACAGTAGTACAGTATCAAAGTCTTAAAAAAAAATTCTTTTGATGCAACAGCAGATAAAATCTGTGATGGAAATTAGAGAAAAAAAATCTTCTTTCTGGCATTGTAAATCCAACCAAAACAATTTGGTGATACTACTCAATTCTGTTATATAAGGATAAACAATGAAAAGTAGCACAGATAGAATTCCATCATCAAACTTACTAATGCTCCCTTATTATACAGTAGGAAGGCAAAGGTATGGTTAGGCAACCTGTGCTGGTTGTTCTATTGTACTCCTAAATCCTTAAAAGTCCAACATGGTGCAGCCAGAGGCAGGTATAGTTAGTCAACAAGTTAACATAGAAGAGGAAAAATGAAAGTTCAAAAGAGTAGAAAAAGATCAAACAAAGCACTTTCTTGGAAGCTTTATTCTGTTTAAAATCCCATCTTGCTTTATTACCTGTTGGCATGGAGTCAGATTTGCACTTGTCCTCACTATCGTTTGGGCAATGGATAGAAACCAAGGAGCAAATTGGATGATTCTTGGATTACAAGGGAAGTTTTGGGAAGAATATAGCATGGCGAAATCATATATAAGTCGTGATCATGGCAGCAGCAAAAATTAAAAGGAAGACTGGAAGAAAAAAATAGATGAAGAGAACTTGATCATTTGCTGGTGAAAGTTAATGAAACGAAAGGAGGGAGGGGAAGGCCTTTTAGTTCCCAGTGCAATAAATGCTATAACTTAAAGAGTAGAAGTTGGAATATTTAAAATAGCCTGCCTTAAGAAATTGGCCCATTTTGATCACATTGAAACTAAAACAGGTAGCAATGTCAGGCCCTAATATCAATATTAGATTTGACTTATGTTAAGAAAGGTAGAAGTAGACTTAAAAAGACTTGGTAAGAAAATATTAGAAATGGTCTTTCTTTATTAGACTTAAATGAGAATTTAACTTTTAACATGACACAATAGAAAAAAAAGGATTCATGTAGCCGACCCCACATAGTGGGACAAAGGCTTGATGATGTTGTGGTTGTTATTGTAGATATCTGCAGGAAATTTTTTTTGAAGAAAATAGAGTATGGCCAGGTTATCAGTTTAATCAATCCATCAAACCATTTACATGTTGGTAGTCAAGACAGAAGGGTTAGGTTATTATGGAGAGGAGAAGTAGGTTTGGTGAAGGCCATTGCCTGTGTAAATGGTTTGTTTTGATCCTGCCAATGAATAAGACTTGGGCTTCGTTTGGGACGGCTTTCTTTCTGCTTTCAAAAGCAGAAAGAAAGCCATCCCAAACGAAGCCTTAATCGATTCAACTATCTCTGTTGTTGTCAAGTAAAAATGGATCCCAATAATTTGAAGACCCAAACAAAAACATAAAGACAAGAGTGCATGCACACACACATACAAATAGATAAGCGCACGCAGGCTATTCAACTTTATCTACGTATGTTCTATCCAACCTATCGGTGTCATACACAAGCATAAAAACCTCTTTGTTCCTCATTCCTTGATCAACAATACTATTTGATATAAGGGGAGGGGGGGGGGGGGGGGGGGGGGGGGGTCAAATCATTTCCATTGTCTCTTGAACTTGGCAATCTTTGGGTATGCTAGCTACTTGGGTTTTTTGGTCTTTTGGGCAGTTGTTGTTTTTTCGGGTTGAGCCTTGGCTGCTTTGATTTTGAGCTGAATGGTTGGGAGCTGTGGGATCCGAAAAATTCCATTTTGGGTGTGTGATCCCGGGGGAATTTTCAGAAGGCAGATTGGGTTTTAGATAAGACACTACCCAGAGATTTCGCCCTCATTTTGTGAGGACTTTTTGATCTGAGTTCTGGTTTCCTATAGGCGCAAGCCCCTATAGTTAATTACCCCTCCTGATAACAGGAGAGAACTTTCGATTAAGGCTAGTCATTAAAGAGGTCGAATAGGTTATAAACCTATCGCATAATAGCAATAGTTCTAGGGTTTAAATCTTAGATTTGAAAGTTTGAAATTTGAAATTTATCACCACAAACTTAAAACTGATGGTGGGGGGAATGAAGACGAGCCCGATCAAGATCCCATGATTCCGTCATCCCGGGCTATCATGATCCCTAGTCTACTTAGTCAGAGGAGGTAGTCGACCCAACCTGACAGAAGGCATCTTATCGGCAGCCATGTGTTGCTTTGTCCAAGAATACCTTGTAGACCTGGGTTGGTATTTGTCTAAGGGGATATATCTAAATCCACCTTAGCTAACAGAGGGCTTTATGCCTATTGGATATACCCTATGATCCATCGCTCAAGGGTTTGACGCCTTTAGGGAACATACGAGCTTTGACCGTGATCGTAATATAATGGTGCCATTTTGCGGCAAAACCACCCGATCAGAGGGCACGTGCCACGTCCCTGTTCGCAAGAGACTATTTGAGGATGAATCGTAGTGATACACCCGACACACATTTGCTCTTTGTGAGCTAAGGTTAATTTCAAATTTATCACCCCCGACAAACGGTTGCAGGAGGTGGATGATTTTTAGTTTTGAGTTTTTTAGGTGATTGATTTTATTTCAAGAATTTAGACTTTTGTTTGATTTGAGATTAAACCCCTCCGGTTGAGATTTTCTGTCAACGCGGCCATCATCGGGGTGAAGTTTAAGGTCACTTATATTTTCGTGGGATTTTGAGAGGCATTTTGCAATTCAAGTCGTGTCGACTCCAGTCCTCTTGAGGAAGAGGATGAAACTTGAATATTTAACCCGTGCAGCATTCTCGGATCGTTGGATTTTAGGACTTAGATGTGGCGATTTAAGCACATGTGGGTTGTAGTATTTGATCCTGCGCAGCATTCTCGGTCATTAATATTTATACTTTTAACATGTTGACCGGAGCACATGCAGGGTAAATTTTATTTAAGGGATCATATTTAATACATAAGATGAATTTTAAAATATTTAAATATGATCTATTATGTGAGAGTGATTTTATTTAGGAAATGCCCAAAATTTCATTTAAGGGCCTACGAACGCCTTCTGTCCGCTTGCACAGATGTTGCGGATCCGGTGGCGTTATTCTAAATTAGATTTCATTTATAGCACATAGAAGATATCCCTTTGCTGTTAATATCCCACTCAACATAGCTTACAGAAAATGCTTGTTCAATGGATAGTAGGAGATCATGCTAGTATTCGTAGGAGAATTATCTTGCTCGCTAGAAGCTCTCATATTATCTCCCATAAGTAGACTAATTTATTTGATACAAGCTCTTTGTCCTTGCTTTCAAACTAGTTGTTGTGGGCACTACGAATTCCCTATTCCTTCTTATAGGTGAATTGTAGTATACTTTAGTGTCATGTTGGAGCTTAAAACATATTTGATGGCCAATAGAATGACTCATGTATATTTCACATATTCTTTGACCCATTTCTATATGTAGATGCCATATAGTTAGATGTGAATGTAAGTTTTGGAAAACTAGTCCTTTGACTTGATTATTTTCAACTTCTAGAATTTATTAACCGAACACAACTTCATTAAGAAGAAGATTGAGGTGACAATGACAGCAGTCTTTAACCTTCCTCAAAATAGTTTTCTCTTACATTTTCATCTTTGCAATATGAGTATACCCTTTAACTCATGGTTTCAAGTTTCATTTAAATATCACCTTCAAATTCTTCATCTCAATCGCATAAGAGGCTCTCAAATCTTTTAAGAAAATTCTCCTATCAAGTCAAATTGTCAGCAAAACAAGACATAGTTGTTTCTTCATATTTTTTTTTAATCAATTCGTAGTTGTAGTTGGAGTCAAAGTCAATGCCCATTATCACTCATCGATATGAAGTTAAAATACTCACAATCTTTTTAGAATTGTTTGTGTAATTAGGACTCAAGTAATCTTACCATTTCTTTGAGTACAAAAAAAAAATTGAAAATTTCTATTTGAATGTCTCACATATCAAGTCAATTTTAAATCAAATTAGATTTGAGTTCATTTCGAGTGTAGGTAAAACATTATTTGATCAAATTTTAATTTAAAATTAATTTTATTATTATTGTTATTATTGAATTATGATCAAATCATTTTTTTTGTAATCCAAGTCCTTTGTTGTTCACTAAAAATTTCGGCAGCCTCCCGGCGTCACCTCCTCACCGAGGGAGAAATCGGGACGGCACTTCCGTAATTTCTTCCTATCCGGACCTAAGGTCGACGGCGTAGGGGCTTCGAATTTAAACCATCCCACCAGGATCTAAGATCGACTGTGTGAGGTCTTCAATTTGGAACCATCCCGGCCGGATCTAAGATGCGACGGCCGGGGTCTTTCAAATTTTAAAACCATCCCGGTCAGACCTAAGGTACGACGACCGGGGTCTTCGACACCTGTTGAAAATCCTCACATATTTCTTCACATCTCTTTATATAATTATATATTATATTAAAATCATAATATAATATATTTATTATAATATAATATAATATAATATTATAATATTATAATGTTATATTAATATAATATAACATTATATATAAACACTATTATATTATTATATTATAATATATATATATATATATATATATATATATATATATATAACAGTGAGGGAGGGAAAGAATCGGGAGAAGCCCGATTGAGTGGCTCGGGCAAGGATCGGAGGCACGCACGGAGACGGCGGAGGCGGCGGCTGGCCTGGCCGGAGGCAGGCGGGTCCGGCGGCGAGTCCTTGGTCGGGGGCAGGCAGGTCGGTCGGTCCTTGGTTGGACCCGACTGATGGAGGCTAGGGCACGGCGACGGCTCACACACGGAAGGAGACTTGGGTCGGAGACGGCGGCGGGTTCGACAGTCGGTGGCGGCGGGAAGCCGGAGTCAGCGTCGGGTTCAACCTTTGGAGTCGATGGAGGCCGGCGATCTTTGGTGGGAGCAGAGGTAAGTTTCCTCGTTTTCTTCCTTGCGATTTTCTGTGCGTGTATGTGCGTATCTCCCTAACCGTCCGAATGGGGAAGGATTTTATGTCGTGAGTATGTCGGTTTGCAATTTTTTGAACGAACGGTTGTGAGGTGGGATCGGAGGCGGTTGTGTCGTTTAGGTATGTCGGTGATTTTGGTCGGGAACGATTGTGTCCGATGTGGAGCCAGTCGTGTGCAACGGTTACAGTCAACAGGAGCTACTTAATTATAGCTCATTATTGTTTGAGTTGATGTTTTAGCTCATTATTTGGATGCGTAATTGCACTTGAAAGCTCATTATTTGGAGTTGGAACTTTGCCTTTTCCCCTTCCCTTGGTCTCTTTGGTTTTCCCTCCTAGTTCGGCTCCCTTGGCTGTTGTTCCGTCTCTTGTGCTGCCCCTTCGATTTCCTCCAGGTGCTGGTCACGTGGCTGCTTTACCTCCCTTTGTTGGGTGCTGGGTCCGGTCCCCTGTGCTGCCTTTTCGGTTTCTTCCCTGGTTGCTTTCCCGTGGGCTGCTTTTACCCGGTTCTCTGTGCTGCCTTTCAGGTGCTTTTTTGGATTAAATGCTAACCTTTTTGTAGCTCTTTGGGTGCTGTTTTTGGAGTTAATTGGGGTTGTTTGGCTGCTCTCTTTTCTTCTATAAATAGGAGATGTTTTGTATGAAAAAAAAAGAGTTTATGATGATAACTTTTGGAAGAAAACCTATGGGTTTTGTTTGATAGCTTGCGAGCTATGTATCCCCTTCTCATTCTTCTAAGATAGCTTGCGAGCTATGCCTTCTCTTCATCTTGGCTTCTTACCTCCTTCTTCTCTCCATGGTTTCCACTCCACATGTATCCTTCTTCTCAAAGCAATGGATGAAATGCAACTTTAGGAAGTTGTATGTGACGTTTTATTTTCATAAGTGTGTAAGTGTCTTTCTTTATAATATAAAAGTTATATTTTGTCTAATTTGAGTATTTTATGTAATTTTTTATTGTCTTAGGAAGAGTTTTCTTTTGCTTGCAAAAATTAGGGGTTGTTCTAATTTTTGCATGCATCAATTTGGACATTGGATCACTAATCAACAATTTTTAAGATAATTAAAACACATAATTTTTTCACATAGTATATTTGCATTTGATCCTACATAACAAGGAGCGCAGGTATATATATATATATAATGATTGATCTAGATTGTTGGTTCATACAATATTCAAGACCAAGCATTGAAACTTTAATTCCGAGAACAAAATCTACTTCCCATCCTCTTATCATCTTCCCTTTATTTTTACTTGCCAAACATAAATAATATTTGGGGTATGGGAGGATTATGGTTCAAATTGATCCGAATTCTGAAGATATTTGATTAAAATCTGGATAGACACAACTATGCAAATCAGGGTTTTACCCAATCGGAACACAAATAGTTTGTGCAGGACAGGTTTACATCAAAGAGAATATAACTATAAATGAAGTATGAAAGGGCAGTAAGCAATATGAAAAAAGTATAAGAAAAAAATATGAAAACTCTTTGCAATTGAAGCTTTAAAGCTTTATATAAAATAAAGTTATATATATATATATATATATATATATATATATATATATATATATATATATATATATATAACTTAAAATGATCACCTACGCGAGAATTTAACAGGTGATTCCAAAGGCCAGTAACCTTTTATTTATAAGAAATAAAAAGGTATCTACCTGCTTTGCTATCCAAGTTAAATTACTCAAGGAAATTGTTCTCACAATATATGCATGCTTGCGGAGAAGGCTTTAAAGCTTTATATAAAATAAAATTCTCACTATAAGATTGTATTTCATTGAAAAAAAAAACTGAAAATAATGTCTTCAACCGACATGCATATGTTCATGGTAATTTGTTTCTTCTGATATAGCAACTAAATCATCACATTATTCAAGTACTAAGGTTAACAGGGCTTGGTTTTTTTGGCATTGCGGAATAAATGTATAAGACTTCAAGTCATAGAAGAAGTGTGGCACTAGTAGAAATGGTAATTTCAAAGAGGCTGCTTACAAATTAAAGAAATAGAAAAAAGTCCCAAATGAATCAATTCAACATAAAAACTGTTAATTGTATCTTTTATTTCTTTACAAAAATGTTTTTAACAAGTCAAGAAAATAACCAAACGTTAGTAATAAGCACCTGGCAAAATGAAATCAGAAACAGTAACTTATGTTCTTGTACACAGCAACAATAGGTGCAACTTATGCCACCACGTTTATCTATTTTATAAAACAATAAATATGCTCATAGTTTAAGAAATTTTAGCCATCTATTGATGCTAAATTCAGAATCAAACCCGGATTATAAAATAAAATTAGATTCATTTGCATAGAAAATTTACTCAGCTATTTCAATTGATTCACTGCTTGCCATCAACAGGTTTCTAGTTTGCTAATTTTATGCATTAATCAAACCAAACAAAGGCTTCAAAAGTGTTCTAGAGGTCATCAAACAAATGGCCTTAAAATTCTCTGAACTGCAGGCAAATCACCATTGCAAAGAACTAGTCAACCTAATATATTTATATTCTTCCAATCTAGAAGAGGTATTCTTGAGTTATTTCATCCATCAAGTAAAATTTGTAAGGTACATTAAAGGATCTTCATCACCTTACAATGTTTTTTTGGTCTTTTTAATGACCAAATCATATAAATCATTGCATTAAAGTAAGTTTACTTTTTTTTTGTAGTCCTTGCCACTCATGTTCTTATAAATGAAAAATCTATTTGAAACCTGATATATAACATGGGCGGTGCACTGAAACACATCTAGCATCACTGAAATTCTTTACAAATGCATTAAATGAAGTCCTTTGAAAATGGAATGGCTGAGAAGGGGATGTTTTCCGCATGTAATGTAAATTTTCACACTGAAGAAAATAATGAGCATTCTGTAATTCCATCTAACAAGAGCATCCAAATGCATTGACTTGAGCAGATTTCTAAATAGCATAACGAGTTAAAAAGCTAACCTCTTAGCTCGCTTTGGATCTACAAGGGCAAGATCAGCAAGCTTGGCAGCTGACATAGCTTTCTTTGTGTCTGCATGCTCCAAGCCAGATTCTAAAAGCTCTGATTTTACTGAAGCGGAACCATCCAAAGAGTGACTATGATGATGCCTAAACTTTGGTTTATCAGTCAAAGTTGATGCCAGGTTCCCAGTGTGTTGTTGAGGGGCAGGAGGAGCTGTGGCGCCTGAAGGATCACCCAGTTGTACGACCTCCTCTGAAGTTCCAGCAGATGTATTGAACTTTTCAAGATCAATGTACATTGAGAAGAGATCTTCCTCAGTATCATCAAAAAGTGCTGGGCCATCCATGCAGCCAACAACCCCGAGGTCACTGTCAAAACTGATATCATCTGGGAGGCTAATAATCTCCGACTGAGCACGTCTGTGACTTATATTCCGAGCAGGGAAATCTGGCATCCTACTAATGTCCTGGCTGAACCGCTTCTCATCGGTGGACACAGTGTCGCCAATGCTAGATTCCGAGGCTCCAGTAGCCAGAGATTGAGAAGAAGATGAGGCCATGGTCACAGATTTCATGGGAAAACTGCTAGTTATAGAGTCAAAAGGAGCATAACGAGCCGAATCTGGTGGAGAGCCGCCACCACCACCTCCTTGACTCATGAAATATCTCCAAAAAAAAAAAAACACGCACCCTTCAACCTCAAGAAGCTTCTCGATAATGCAGCACGTGAGCAAAATCAAGAAAAAGATGCATCTCACAAATGCCAGAGCCAAATGATACTAAGAGGCTCTTGAAAGAGAAACAAACAAAGAAAACACCTGCAGATGACTCTTGGAAAAAGCACCACCGATAACCTAGCAAGGAAAAGATTGGGACACGTCAAAGAAGAAAAAAAGGTAGAAAAAAAAAGGCCGCAGCTTTTACCTTTCTCGAGAAGAATCGAAAAGCTAACCGCAAATTCAGAAGAAACCAAAACAAATAGAACATAAAACATTAAAACAGCAAAAGGGCACAGGAAACCTTTGAACTCAGGCGAGCTGAGAGGCTCCTATGGCGGCATGGAAGGGAAGAGAAAGGCCAGAGGAAGAATACAATGCCACGAATGGCACAGATCTGATCTCGACCGCGGCGAGCAGAAGCACCAGGAGCAGGTTCACAACTGCCCCGCCAACCTAGCGCTGGCGAGAGGAATACGTGATCATAAAGGAAAATGGAGCTTCTTAAAAAAACCAGGGCAGCACATCCAAGCACTCCATTTTCGAAATTAGTGGGAGAAGGAAACACATAAAAGGGGAGGGAGAACAATTTTGTTTTCCATTTTTTATTTCTACAGCTAATATCATATATTTTTTCTATTAATAAATATGCTATTTATGCAATGCAAAATATTTTCTATTAATGAATATGCTATTTATGCAATGCAAAATAACTTCACATCCACTTATAACTACTTTGAAAAAAATTATTCCGTGCGGAGATTGGACGCAAAAGTCATCAAGAGAGCAACCAGAACGTATCTCGTCAACGGTACTAAGCCGGGTATTAAGTAGTACTGAGCCACGGTACTGAGCAAAGGGTGATATGGCACATTCTCGTTGGTCTCCGAATGATGTTCGGCACCCGCACATAATAATTAATCCTCCTTCATTTGAACATCTCTTACACTGGCAATAAAAATAGACAGTCAGAAATAGAAACATCACAAAATAAAACAAAAATTAAGATCCAAATAACAAAACTTATATCAGAACTTTTGTCATATGAACATAATATGCACATGCATATAATAACATATTTGACATTTATATTCAATATTGAACATGATTATGAAAATATATGGATTACACTGCATTTTTTGAGTTAAAAAATGTACAATTTGCACACATACTCAACGTTTAACATTTAGATTATCATGCAAAGAGGACGTGTAAAATGTCATTTTGAAGCATTTCGTTAAGTGTAACCAATATCGGAAATAATACGTACAAATAAAACCGACTAGACAAATTTAGTTTTCTTAATGCAAAATAATCGGAATGAAAAATTCTACAACATACCAAAATTTACACGATAAAAAATTTATCAAACTTAAGAAAACCATATGTTATTCCAAATCTAGTCATACAAACATCATAATTGAATTCAGAAATAGGATACTGAGAGCCTACCTCGAGTAGAAATATTTTTGAACCTTGCTCAAAACTAGTTCATATATTATTCCTAGTTGAGCTTTCATTTTCTAACATTGTTTAACCATAGTTCAAAACTAGTTAAAATTTGCTCAAACCTTGTTCAATTCCTCTTTTATTAAGCATGGTTAGAACTTCATTTGAATGGGGTTCTAACCACATTTGAATGAGAATTGAACATATATTATTCATGATGGACTTCAATAAGTTGTTTACCTAGAGAGGCATTTTGATTTGAAATGATATTCTCATCATATTTCTGCAAAAATAAATAATTAATTAATATATTGCTTCAACTAGAACTATCATAAGATATATAAAGTAAAATTTCTTCCTTTTTAACTGTTGTGCTAAGGAATGTAAGAAGTTTATTATTATTATTATTATGGGAGATTTACATACATACCATCTAATACTATTCTATTTATATATTTAACATCTAAAACTTTAATATTACATATATACCACTCATAGTTTATTTTCATATCAAATAGAAGTGGTAGAAATGAAATATATGAATGCTAGGAAAGAAATATAAGTGGTATATTTGATATTAAAATAATATTGGGTGGCATGCATGTAATATTAAATTTTTGGGTTAGATATGTAAATAGGATGTTATGAAGTGGTATGTATGTAAATTTCTCTATTATTATTATTATTATTATTATCACTAGAGAATTCATCCGATCAAGTATGAATTTTGATGTAATATTTGAATTATAAGATTTTTGAGTAAAATTTAGGGGCTATTCGAACTCAGATTTCAACAAATTCACAGTCAAACTCAAAAGCCTTGATGAAATGAACTCATGACACTAAAATTGATTCAATTCAACTTCAAATGAGCTCAAACTAAACACTTAAAGCATGGTTAAAAACTTTGTAATATTAATTGAAGCACCAAATGATCTCTGAATCGTGCAAGCTCATAGTCAAAACGAGCATACGGATGATAGAAATTCAACTAGCTCAAAATCACTCAATTATAATGTCATCAAAGCATTAAGTTTAGTCAATTATTAATTATCTAATAATATTTGACCAAAATTTTACGATGATGCTAATATGTTAAGATATTTTTACCAAAATTTGATCATAATAAATTTCAACTTCTACATTTTCTGTAGGGCGAATGCGATATATCAATAATAAATAAATTTTTAATATTTCAATTCTTAATTCTCAATAAAAAAAAAAATTCTAAAATTCATCTCCATCAAATTCAAACTATATCATTTTCAACTTTTTCTTATTGCAAAATTGTTCACTTTGCATGCCTCCAATCTGGCAATCCATAAGCCCTCAGAGCTCTGAATTTTTATTTTAATTCGAATAGCAAAGCTAATATAGTTCTATCAAATAATTGAAGGTAAATCACAGCTACAGTATTTTCAATAGCTTTGATTTGCCCCTTTTCTTATTCTGCCATGAACAAAAAATAGTGCTTTCAATCAAATTATTTATGATTTGCTATGCAATTATGTGAATTCCTTCACCAAATTTTTATGATATATATAATGAAGAATTTGTTTGAGACTACTTTTTTATTGCTTCTTAAGGTTTAGTTTGGGACGGCTTTTTTACTTATTCCTAAAGCAGTTTTTTAGTAAAAATTTAAAATTTTTTATTAAAAAGCTGCTTTAAGAAGCAGTAAGAAGGCTGTCCCAAATGAAGCCTAAAATAGCTTTAAGAAAGTAGTTTAGAATTTTGTATTAAAAAGCTACTTTTAGAAGCAGTAAAAAAGCCGTCCGAAATGAAACCTAAGTTATGAGTCTATGATGATTGAACTAAAAACAAAATTTTATCTTTAACAAAATTTCAACACTGTGATTATAACTAATTTGTAACTTTTTTGTCCTAAGGATTTTCTTATTGTAAGCATAATTACTAATTAATCTATTATTTTTTAAAGAATAATTAAGTTGTTGAGCTACTAGATTATTCATTTCTTTAGCAGTTGGCTTGCTAATTCAGAAATTCTATAAAAGGCAAAATATATTGATAAAAGTTATTAATGAAAATAGCAAAATTATCATTTTTTTTTTGGAAAATAAAGACTTCTCTCAAATTAAGGCTTTGTTAAGCTGTAAATAAATTTTAAAATAATTTTATACACTTTCAAATTGATTTTTTTAATATAAAATTCATACCTTGACATTGGAAAAATTAGATCCCTTAGGCCTTACGTGGGGATGCTTTATGACAGTTTTTTGCTACTTTTTGGCTGCTTTTTTAAAAAAAAAAATAAATATTTTTTGCTACTTTGAGAGTTATAAAATATTGTCGTTTGAATTTTTTAAATATTCATAATATTTACAATTATTTTTAAAAAATTTATTTCTCCACAACAATTTCAAAACTATTTTTATAAAAAAATTTCTAAAAAATTATAGCAACTCTAAACAAGGCAAAATTTTAGAAAGGAGAACGCAACTAGCAAGATTTAGCGGAAGGAGCATATAGGGTGCGAAATTTTAGGAGCAAATTCACGGGAAGCTGTAGCGTGTTGGTTGAAAACGCCAAAAGTTTTGGCGCACTGAAGAATAAGCAGAAATGTTCGGCGTATTCTTCAGCATCTAAAAATGCTCTTCTAGAATGCGTCAAGATTTTTCGCGCATTGAGTATAATAATTAGGATATTTTTATCAAGTTTTCGATTTTTTTTTTCTTTTTTAATTTTTTTTGGATATGAGTATAGTATTTGAAATAGTAAGATCATAATATTTATAAGGTATTGTTCTCTGGCCGTTTATTATTTTTTTTTAACGGGCTTCTCAAAAGAGAAAAAAACGTAATAATAACGATTTCTCTAACTAAAATATCAATTGACGTTTGGATAAAAAATGTTTATTTATTTAATTTAATTAATAATTTTTTTGCTTTCAGCAAAGTAAAACTGTGTTTGACAGTGGCAGTTTAAATTCACCGCAGGTTAGTAAAGTTTTAAAAATGAATGGTTTGTTCTTTTATTTTATTTTTAATAAACGGATTAATATTTTATATTTGCTGTAAGAAGTAGTTTTGTTGGGGATAAAAATATCTTGTTTTATTAATAATCATGCATTATGATTATATTACAAAGTACATTTACATTAAAAAAATCAACAACTTATTATTATTATTATTTTCTTTATTTTTTTAATTAAAAAATTTAACAACTTAAAGAACAAATAATTTGATAATTAGGTCACTCTTATACTTATAATTCGAAGCACTTAGCAATGTTGCTTATTAGTTTTATCGTGACCGTTCAGACGTATTTTTTTAAAAGAAAATTTCATTAGATAAAACAGGCATTACAACACAAGCCCAAAAAAGAAGCCCCATATAAGATAAATATAGTGAGATGATAAAAAGTTAGTGTCCAGCCAAACAACAAGAATAAGACAATGAAAAAGAAAAATCCCAAACCAACTAGATTCAGACCGCCACCTAGTTGTCAGGCTTGGGCCATCCAAGGAGAAAACAGAGGCAATCACGTAGATTCTAACATCAGGTTCACCAAAGTAAAAGTCCAAAAAATTCTGATGAGGAAAATGACCACCAAGGTTTCAAACCAAGCCATGGCCATTCGCGGGGCATGCAAGGATACTACCTCATCATAGTCCAAAGCCAATTCCAAAATCACAATAGGGTAGGTAAATAATCCAAGAAACTGAGCCATAGCTAACTAAATCAAGCCAAAACGAGCCGCACCAGAACATCCCAACCCAAAAAAACCGAGAGCAACACAAGAGAAACAAAAAATAGCCAACCGTGCAAACGAAAACAAAAGGAGAAAGATAATTCTTATCTCCTAGATTTGCATCGACGTTGTTTGCCACCATGACAGAAAGGAGGTTCTAACGAAACCTCCAAACCATACAAATCCTGTATGGCCCCAACATCACCCCCCAAGTCATCCTCCAGATCACACGAAGAGTCCTGAGAATCATCCAACCAATCAATTTGCCTCAAACAAGGTTCCCCTTATCTCAACAAAATTTGCGACTTGAGAACATTATGCGAAATTTGCTCGATAGGAACATCAACCAAAGAATCACAAATAGCACTCCCCCCAACAGAGGGATGTCTGACCGGAGCACCATGATCCAAATGACCAACACCATCAACCTCCTCCACTCTAGGAGCCAAAGCAACACAACAATCCTCAACCACACTATCTTTAGTTAAATTAACACCCGTTGACTCAAGAAAAGCTACATTAGAAGAAACCAAATTATCAAAATTAAGGAAATCACAATCACCCTCAACCAATGTAGCCATATTTTCTTGCTCCCCAGCATTAATTATAGAAGGATCACCCAATCAACAAGAGGGACATCACCAACACAATGATCCATCCCAACGAAAGGAGGAATATCACCAGCACTTTATGAAGTATGAGCACCTACCGAAGGTCCCTGCACCAGAGGAGGGCAAACATCTCTTACATAACCCAAATGAAGAAACAAAATCGGGAAAACATCTCTCACATGGCCCAAAGATTTACAATGTGAGCAATACGGGAGAAATTCTTCCATCTATACGGATTGAATGTACCCCATCGAATCAGAGCCAAGTCATACTTGATTAGGATAACATTTTGTAATATCTTACTCAACAAGTATATGAGCCACCAAAGTTATAGTTAGGAGTGTCAATATTGGACCCGACCCAAAAACCCAACCCAAAAATTTTGGGTTTGGGTTGACCCAAGCCCCAAGCGGGTTGTGTTCGGGTCCGAAAAATTGACCCATTTGAAAAACCGGGTTGGGTTCAGGTTGACCCGGGAACCTGAGAATGACCCAGAATGACCCGGGTTTACCCAAAAATCCGGCTGCCCCGGCTGCCCCATGGCCCAAGTGCCCGCTTGCCCCGGCTGCCCGCGTCGCATAGCATCGCGTCCCGAGGCCAGCCAATAGCTCCGCGTCCCGCAGTTGCGTCCCGCGGTTGCGTCCCGAGGCCAGCTGCCAGCGTTTGCATCGCGTCCTGCTCGCTTCCCGGCGTTCCCGCTCGAGTTCCGCCGGCTTTCGCTATTGTCGACCGTCAACCCGCTGCTGCCGGCTGTTGTCCCGCGGGTCGGTTCGAGTTGACCCGAACTCGAAGCCGGTCGGGTTTGGGTCCAAAAAATTGATTCGCTTGCAAAAAGGGGTTGGGTTGACCCGAACCCAAATAGTGTCGGGTCAATTTCAGGTTCGACCTAAACCCGACCCGTGATCTGAAATTGACACCCCTAGTTCTAGTGCCGCTAATAGTAACATTATCAGTACGCAAGGGTATACCAAACAAAGACCTTAACCCATGCAAAATGCGAGGGGAAAAGAGATGCAAGTGGAGGTAGGGAAACAACACCCAAATGAGGATAACATGAGATTCAACATTCACATCAAAGTGAGGAGAGCACTTGAAAAGCTTCATATAACAATTGTTGACAAAATAGTAACGGTGGGAGAACACCTGGCAGAAATCCAAATCATTTCTTATTTTAATCAAAATATTCTTAGGGTTCAACAAAGTAATAGTTCACAAATCAATTTCAGCTTCAAATAAAATTTACGAATGGTATCGAGCGGGGGGCGACGCACAGGGAACTTCCCAACTAAAGCAAACTCAAATGGATCAACAAGAGAACTCATTTCATCTTTTGAAATCAACAAAGCTGTCAAACCAAGGCGAGAAGAAGGTTTGAGCGGAGGAAAAGTCAGAGAAGCCGACTCAACAGACAAAACCTCACGAAAAGCCACGATTTGTGTTTTACATCCAAAAAACCGGGGTCACTAAAACAATGAGCAGCCATGTAGACTTTTAGGAAGAAAATGAGAGAAAAAAGGATTAAGGAAGAAGAGGCGAGATTACCTGACCAAAGTAGCCGCGGGCGAAAACCCTAGACATCGCAAAAAAAAGGATTATGATTATAATATTTCTCGTGACTGTTCAGATGAATTATTTGTATCTTTATAACAGGATAACAAATTTATATATTCAGAATATTTGAATTTTAATTTTGGAAATGTATATTTAAAATTAGTATAATAATTCAATATGTAAATTTTAAAATCAATAAATTTATTTTTAAATTTAAAATATACATTCAATAGTCGTTATAGTTAATCAATATAATAGTTTCTATTTTTAATAACATTGTCAAATTTTTCTATATTAAACTTAAATATTTATGAAATTTTATGTTAAAATGAAGTCATATATATTTAAAAATTGAATTACTTTCCTAAGATTAATCAAATTAACATAAGTGAACTTACTTATCATTTTCAATTAATATATGTTAACATGTTAAGTTATAATAAGTAATCAATATATGCTAACTTACCTTTACCAATAAAATTTTGAGAATCAAAACCAGATATCAAATAAGATAAAAAACAATTTATTATCTGAATTAAAATCATAAAATTTAGGTATGAGCAATAAGTGGAGCGAGTTGCTTATGATTAGTATTTACTTATAATTACTAGCCATAAGGAATTAATAATTAATTATGATTAGTATTCAAAATAATTAATAATTAATTACATTATTAAATATGCATAACTGAAGAAATAACTTTGTTCAATATTGGAATTTATAATTAGGAGTTGCTATGGTAAATTTATACCCTTTAACATAACTAGAGGATTTACATATGCTCTCCTTTGTTCGTAGTATGTCGTGATTGATATTATATTGGAGGTTAAGTTACTTATTACGGACGAGTTCACACCAAATATTTAAGTAGTAGAAATCGTCCGCTCCTTGTAGATGACAACATTTCGCTTGCAATATTGAAACTACGAATTATGCGTGTACTAAGGACAAAATCAACAACAAACAATATTAACCTCACATGTCATTTCTGTGATAATTGTGGGTTCTGTGACACGTGTCGTCGATGATGATGTTTGTGAGTTCATGTTGATGGAGACTAAAACCCATACGGTTGTCGTGTACATAGAGGTTGATGAAATACCACAAACAGATGTTGCGGGCCCATCTACTCAAGTGTATATGTGAGTTCTTACTATCGCTTTTGATGGTGCTTTATGTGGTACAACTTGTTTGCATCCTTGAGAACATATCCATGCATGACTAAATAAAAAATTGTTTATTAGGCCCACTCGACGTCCGTCGCCTTGCGGGTGAGTGCAAGAGATAATACAAGAATTGTAGAAGTTGATTTTCATGTCCGCCTTAGTTTATGTGAGTGTCAACCTTTCATACAGCAACAATCTCCATCACGACTTAGTGTGAGTGAACGTCCAACTTAGAATACACCTCATTATAATCAATTTGATGATATGCACGGATACCTAATTGATATTTTGAAGTTGGAAGTACCTGTGGATATCCACAAACTTTTTTCTCACTCTTACAGGTACTTCCAATCTCATTAGATATTCCCTCTACTCTTAAAAAAGTTCATTAATTTTAAATTTTAAATCAAATATATTTGATTTTAATTAGACATTATATCTAAATAAATTTATTTAATTTTGATACGTTGAATTACAATGAATCTTCATGCATTATTTATATCATGAAATATAAAACTATCCAAATTTCAATTTCAACAAACATATGGTCAAACTGAGCATCTTAACAAGACAAAATCACTGCCACAAAAAATGACCTCATTTGTCCAAATGAGCTTAATTAAGTAATTAAAGTATGACATAAAATATTAGTTGAATGACTAAACGATCTTCAAACTTTACATATAATCAAATCGAGTAGCTTCAAAAGATGAATTCAATGAGTTCAAGATCATTAAGATACTTAGATGCGAAACAAATAGTCTATGATCAAATGATTCAATTGAAATTGTTCAATGGAGGTTTACAAAAATTGGCTAACTCTATCAATATGTCACTCCCCTGATAACATAATTAGAGTCATATTCTCTACATGAAAGATGACTAGACTTAAGATTAAATAGAGCTTGCAGATCTGAAGAACCTTAGAGCTCTACTTGACATTCAATGTCTACAATCACCATTAGAAATCATCATAGTGTGTTTGAAACTTAATCTATTGTTGGTAGCGAGCCCTCGATAATAGTGGCCGAAAGTATTCGGAAGTGTAGAGGGACATTGTAGGTGACTAGGAATTGAGTCAATGCACAATCATGGCCACTTGCTTATGGTTTCTCTTATAGCTCAAAGATGTCTATTGATGAACCATATTTTGGTTAATTCATTCACAAACCATCCTATCTCAACACTTGGAAGCTTGAAATGAACTTAGGCAAATTTCAGGTGCACTATCATTATGATTGGAAGCTAAACAATGAGAAACACCATTGGCCAATTATATTATGCTCATCCCTTCTAACCCATGTATTTAACCATGGTTTGTATGTTGGTTTAAGGCTCAAAATAATCTATTTGCATATACACAGCTTAAGAACATTTTTATTAAATCTCAATTTGATTCAATTGGTTCAATCTAATTACACCATTAAAAAAAATAAAAGTATAGGTGAAATTTCTTTCAAGTAATGTAATAACTTTTAGAAAATTGATATAATTAAAGGAGCTAGATTTAATAATAATCAATTAGATTTAATTGAAAATTCACTATGAAGTTTACATTTTTGGTGCCCACATACATTTATTTTAGCTTTAAAAAGGAAATACATATTTTAATGCATTGAAGAAAGATAATGTGGATTGAGAGGGCAAAAATGATGGCACCACATAATTTTTCTAAATATATATATATATATTAAATATGAGGAATTTACATAAATACCACAATTTTTCAAAATTTATATATCTAACACTCAAATACTTATATTTACTTATATAGCTCTTTAATATCTCAATTGTATCAAAACATACTGATGAAAAAGATATATTTCACTTAAAGAAAGTTAATATTAGTAATATTTTTAATGTAATTTAAAGATATGAGAGTAATATAAATAAATATAAAATTTAGATATTTGAAATGTAAATACATAAAAATTATATATGTATGTAAATCTTATTATCTAAACTATAAGAAAGAAAATTGTAAAACCCAATTTCCACTAAAATCTCAACAAAATATCAACCCATGCCAAACATGAGAAATTATTACATACGGAGTCCGAACACAGAGAATTGTTTGGTTTTGTGATTGAACAGTAACTGTGTTTTATTGTTCACAATCACAAAACCGAACAATTCTCTTTGTCCAGACTCCGCACGTAATAATCTCTCGCCAAGCAGACACAGTGAAAGAGGAGAGAAAAAAAAATTCTTACCATTCTGTAGAGGAATGGCTCCTACATCATTATAGAGACAATTGCAACAACCAAACTGAGAACTTCATTATAAACACATGGTAAAGTGATCATACTTCAGATATATTATTCTGTGTGGATATGGATGCCATCCAGAGAGGTGAATCAGAGCGAGCCACTTCACTTTTTTGTTGTGTACCGGTTGATGTGGCACATTCTAATTCGTCTCCAAACGGTCTAATATCTGCACATTATAATTTCTCCAACTTTCTTCCCGTAATAACATGGAGTAAAGGCTGCCAGAATTTACCATTTTGTTAAAAAGAACAAGATTGAAATTAACTCCAACTGCAAAGAAGAGTTGATCAATAAGAACTCTTGAGTATAACAATTCCATACAAGCAAATTAAGAAAATTTATGCACAAGAATCTATAAAATAGCTTCTTTATCAATTCTGAGAAGCACCTTAGAAGTTGTCCTTTGCTCGGCGAATGATTCCCAATGCTTCAGCATCAGTGGCAGTGGGTGGTATGTTCAAGCTGTGCCGGATTTCTTCACTGTAGGTTCGCAAAAATGGATTGCATTGCTTCTCTCTCTTCAGTGTTGTTGGAATCTGAGACATCAGTGATACAGTAAAATGCCTCATTTACTACAATTTAGCAGAAATTATTGGCTACTTCAGTTAAAAAGAGTGCATTTCTGCTTTTATTTGAACAAAAAGGTCTGGATATCCTGAGGATGGGCCTAATTTTATCATACAAGTCCTTAATTTCACACAAATATCTTACCTCTCTGAACAGCTAAGGCTTCGTTTGGGACGACTTTTTTATTACTTCTTAAAACAACTTTTTAGTACAAAAGTTAAAAAAACTTCTTTAAGAAGAAGTAAGAAAACCATCCCAAATGAAGCCTAAATCTAAAAGATAAATACAATTAAACTGTTAGATATTCAAAAGTATAATTAAATAAAATTCTTTACCTAATAATTTAGTTGTAATTATTTTTTTCAAATTTAATTATGTTATCTAATAATTTAGTTGTATCAAGGGATAACTCATAACATGTGAAATCAATGATACTAGTAGTAATATTAGCTCCATTATGATACAAACTTAGATTTCGTTTGGGACAATTTCTTACTGTTTCTTAAAGTAGCTTTCTAGTATAAAAATTTTAATTTTTGTACTAAAAAGCTGCTTTAAGAAGCAGTAAAAAAGCCGCCCCAAACAAACCCTTAATAAGGATATTTTGACAGAATATATATATATATATATATATATATATATATATATATATATATGTCATGATACAGAACCATCATGATACAAAACTTAGGTTTTGTTTGGAACGGCTTTTTTACTGCTTCTTAAAGCAGCTTTCCAGTAAAAAATTTTACTAGAAAGCTGCTTTAAGAAGCAGTAAGAAAGTCGTCCCAAACGAACTCTTAATAAGGATATTTTCACAGACATATATATATATATATAATATTGATCCCGAATTGCCTGCAAAGATTAAGAGTAATTACCGTTGGAAGATTCTGGCCGCGCAGTTGAGAGATTTCCGCAGCATATTTTAGCAGATGCTCGTTCTTGGGTTCTATGGATAAGGCAAACTTTGAATTACTCTGTTTAGAATTGATGATTCTGTTATGAGTTTACATAAGGATAAGTTCATCCAAACATTAATACAAAATTCTAAAGTTTAAATAAACTATATACCAAAGTATATTCATGGCCACAGTATACATTCGTGTTATCCGGCAAGGACATGATTTTTTGAAGTGAAGAAAGCATCTGCAATGAAGGATAAAAAAAACTTCATGAAATTCTTGGCTGAAAGAAAACAATCACACAGACACCTCATTCAAGAAAATAGTGTAGGCTGAGAACAAACAGCCATTGAATAGTCAATTATAACACCTGGTATGCAAAGAGTAATTTAAACTTCCTGTGACATCTAACTTCCATGCTTACATTTAAATTGGATCAGGTTGTTTAAAAAATGAAGCTTAAAGCATAGTGGGTGTGGGACTGCAACTACTGTGAATGATGGTTTCTTAATTTAAATACAGAATATTACCCACTTCCTATGTCCATGATTATTTGCAAGTAAAATGTTATTCAATTCCATTTGGGTTTTCTACAATCGTAAACTTGAGGCACTTTTATTTTGAGCTAGTTTTTGAAAATCATTAATGGCACGAGACAATTTTAAGTCGAAGAGCAGAGACAGAAGAAAACTTACTTGACAATGGTAGCACATGACTTATTGTCAGATGAGGAGCATGGAACATGCTCGAGCATAAGCGAAGTCTATATAGCATGCTAGTTGAGAGAGATGATGAGCCAATCACGTGGGGTTAGAAAGTTATGTGAAACGACATATTAGGATGCGATGGAATTGTAAAAATGGAAGAGATTGATAAAGAAGGGGCCAATGACGACAAGAAAAGTCACATGGATTGTTCAAGGAAAGAAGAGATTGAATCAAAGGATAAAGATGGCTAGGGTTTTACCTATGATAGAGAAGAAAAAACTTACTCGACAATGGTAGCACATGACTTATTGCCAGATGAGGAGCACGAAACATGCTCGAACGTAAGCAATGTCTATATAGTATGTTAGTTGAGAGCGATGACAAGCAAGTCGCATGTGGCGTGGTGAGAAAGTTATGTGAAATGACATACTAGGATGTGATAGAATTGTTAAAATGGAAGAAATAGATAAAGAAGGGGCATATTAATTATTAAAGCAATTCTTCAAACAAAATCAATAATATTATGCAAATAAATGAGATTTAATGATAGACCCTTTTTATTAGTTCATATTAGGGGAACACATAAAAAAATAATTAACACAACATCATGATTACAATCATAATCAACAGTTAGTTTTATCACAAATACTTGAGGTTCGGTTAGAATTCTTCTATTCTTGCAACATGTTACATAACCCTTCATAGCATCTAGCGCTGGAAAGAAACTTAGAAATCAGAGTAACTAATGAGCCCAAGATAAGCAGGCGTATATGCATCCATATAACTAACATAATATTTGAGGATTATGGATAATTATACCCTCAAAATCAAGATGGCCAACAAGTAAATCAGTAAGAAAATTAGCACACACATGAAAGCAATCAAAACAAATTTTGATGCTAGTGAACTTGTCAAACTATTGATAAGTCTAGACAAAAATTGAATAACAAGGAACAAAAAGAATGATCCAAATATTTGTAGAGCAAGCTCATGGTTGCCTGAACAGAGCAAATGCTCATGATGGCATTAGATGCTCAAACAAAAATCACCTGCTCAGGGTTTCCTTCAAAGAGTTTTCCACATGACAAGCTAAAGAGGATGTCACCTGTAAATATTGCTCCACACCCTGGAAAGTAAAAGCTTACATGACCTGTTCAAAAGTTTCACAAGTGATAAATAAATTATTTAGGGCTTTCGAGAAATGACTTAGTTATAAAAAGAACATTGGTTGTGAAACTGAAACATAAGAAAACCAATCATAAGATGCATTCAATAGAAACATGATGGATTTAACCATTCCATAAGTCGATTAAGACGAGCTCAATTTCTCATAGGGCAACCCCAAAGAGTCAAAGAAGGTAACAAATGAGCTACACTAATCCGATTTTAATGCTTTTTTGAGCAATAACATTTACAGCCGAACTTTGTTTATTTATTTAATTATATTTTTTTATTAGTTCGAATTTGATAAGCATAGGGATAAGTTATCCATAATTTGAATTTTCTTTTCTTTACATAGAGGATAATATGCATGAAACTTCATCACTGATTTGATAATGGAAATTATTATGAATTAAATAAAGAATTGCAGCAACCCTTGATTTGGCTTCCTAGTTTTCTTACCATGAAGATTCAAAACTTATGGCTTGAGGGCTTGAGAATTCACTATTTGGCATCTTTTCTTTGCTTTGCTCCAACTTTCTACTGATCTTCATTATTACACTGCATATTCTAACTCGGTTTAGTAAATTCAGTTCAGAGAAAAATTTCTTCTGTTTTGCTCTATTTTTTTTTGTTTCTAGTTGCTTTTGCACTAGAAAAACAAATCCCCAACAACTTTGTTGTTATTTAGAACAATTTCTGCAATTTTCTTCTCCCACATAAATCCTAAATTTTCACACATACTCCGTCCACACCTGCCCTTTTTTTCTCTCCTCTCCTTAACAGAAAAAGAAAATATATAGAAATCAGCAAAGTTTCCATGTGGTTCTCTCTCCATCAGTCCTTTCTCTCTGATCCCCATATATCTCCAAGATTTTCTAAAAAAATTTTCCCAGATTTAATTTAATTTAAACTCAACCAATTTTTGAAATCTATTGACCAAACTACCTAAATTAAATCCAAAATAGAATTTTAGTTAAAACAATCTAAAACAGAAAAAATGAGGCGTGAATCCTTGCAACGATCCTATCATATCTGTTTGTCATACATCCATCCCCTCCCTTCCGTTTCTTCATAAACAAAATGAAAAAAAAAAGTGAAAGAAAAGAAAGATGAGAACTCTTTTTGTAATTCATGTGGAGCTTTGCAACATCATTCAAAGGATTTGATAAGGCGTAAAAGGGAGGAAGTTGAGTTGCATGTAGTTGTGGAGCAAGTGGGGTTAGGCTTGCATGCGGTTGTCGAATAGGGGAGAGATTTTGGCTTTGGCCGTGGTGGGGATTGGTGATACGAAGGGTCTAGAATTAGCTCTACTTTGAAACAATGTTAGAGGAGAAGAATACTAAGGAGTGTATTATTCAATAAAGATCCCACTATATATAATGAGGGAATGAGTACGTTATCCTAGGATACACCTAATCAATATACATCGCTCACTAAATATAGAAAACATTCCAAACAATATATTTTCCTACACTAACAAGTATCCGCATAACATGGAAGCATGGCTGCAGAGTTTTGGTACAATCACATCACCAAATGTGACTAATCAGGGACATCTCAATACTTTATGAGAATTTTTGATTGCTAGAATAAAAGAATCAAATCATTTTGTAACTAAGGGAAACAGTATAGATCTTTGTAATACACGCACACAAAGGAAACTAACCATGCACCTTGCCTCTTGCTTGAGGTTCGAGGGGATGGCATAAAAGATCAGTTCAATGTTTAAAACCTTAGGGCAAATGCCGTTACTTATGCAAGTAATCAAGATTGTGTCGCTCACCAAAGGAAAAATAAACGAATAAAATAAAGCTAGCATCAATTCATAGAAAAATGTATAATTTTTCAGATACATTCGAGACACATTCCACTCCAAAGAAAAAATGTATAATTTAAGTACGCTGCAGGCCAATGCTCTGAAAGCCGCTGGAAAGGGAATAAATTGCTAATTTGCAAGTTAAAATAATAACTCCTACCTTTTGTGTGGCCAGGGGTCTCCATTACAAGCACCTGATGACCTGCAAACATCCATGCATCTCCATCATCAAGAGCTATATCAATTCCAGGAATTCTATCCCTATCCTTGCGAGAACCAATCACCTATACCCAGTAGATTTTAATCAAACAATATCCACTAGGGAAAGGTTAAACCTTCCTTAAGATCAAATAAATCCATATAAGTGCTCAATGTGTGGCTTAACCCCAACAAATTGAGACTTCTTTCAAATTAGACCATTCATCATCCCCATTGGTTCTATGATTATACGTGGAACCAAAACAGCAAAATTTAAATGAGTCTTAGTTTGTCAAAATGATACCACTTAGGAAGCAAATTACATGCATTGTACAATACTAAGGTAGTTTTAATATTCAGAGATATAGTCTAGAGACTCTAGACTTTATCACCCAACATTCTATGTTGGTCTGATTCAAACGCCACATACATATTCCAATCCAGGATGCAAAAATGAGCGAGCCTTTTAGGCAAATCATGCTGTTACTATTATTAAAAACAGACTTCAGTTCACTTTTGGTATGGCAGCTCAGCTTGCACAAATCAAATTCAAAGGTGACTGCACAATACAGACCTCCACCTAATGATTACATAGGATCAAAGCTTCTAGCATTGTTTTTTTTTTTTTTTTTTTCACTCTTATTATCTCTCTCCCCCGCTTCACTATTCCTCCCTTCCATCTTCTCCGGAACAGTCTAGGGCTCCATCTACCCAGTTTCCAATTGATCAATTCCCCACACAACCTTCACACAGCTCCTGATATCTGGTTACTTCTGTTGATTTAAGCAAAACATCTTTATCAATCCAAGTTAGAGCTGATAGAGATTTTGAAGAAACTCAATGACTTCACTCGGGAACAATTTTAAACCATTTCAAGAGGAACTGGGCAAACAAGAACAATTTCATCGATGCAAGGAAAAACAAGCCAATTCAATATTCAGTATATAACTTTGCAAAAGTACAGTTACCTACCTTTGCACCATATGTTTCTTTTAACTCCATATTCCCACCAGTGTGATCATAGTGATGATGAGTATTCAGTATGTATGTTAAATTCTGATTTCTTTGTGTTAGGACGTTTATGACAGGAAAAAAGCTTCAGCGGGATCGATGACTCCAACTGTACCGGTGTCCAAATCATGCAATAGATATGCATAATTATCTCGGAGGCATGGAACCTGAAAATTACTCAACGATCTCAAACTTTATAAGCATATAAGTCTGCAAAATATAGACACGTCAAAACTGGCGCACAGTATTAGGCACCAGAGAAAAAGGACAATTTTTAATGACAATATTTTTTCTTTAAAAATGGTGAAATAAATATGCTCCTGATGAAAATTGAAATTTAAAAATAGAAACAAGAAGATCGATTGAGCTACATAGGTTGCCAAAGTCATATGAAGCAAATTCAGTAGGCTGAAGATGACACATAGGTGATGATGAAGAACATTTGAGGAACAAGCAAGAAAGGGAAGGAATCTGAAACATTATAAACAAGAGCAAATTTAATCTAGAAGTCATTACATAACATTACAATCTTTCTAACTTGAGTATGCTGAGCCATGAAGCACAAACACTTCTATGTCCTACTAAGCCATCAACAGCCTTATCTCACACAAGGATTTGAATAATGTTCCTTCTCTTGGAGGAACTTATACTGAGGATGATGCACCAAAGGAAAGATTTTTTGGTGCACTTAAAATGAATTAGACCAAAGTTAAAGAAAGATAATATTGGAAACAAACAATAGTTTCAAGGTTCTAAAAAACTATCATTGCATATCTCAAAGCTAGATGAAAAAAGTTGAGGGTTAATGTTATATGAAAACATTTCACAAAATGAATTCAAATTTAATGCTTGCTAGTGATACAGCATTCTCTAGAAGTGATGTATCTAGACCTAATCTGATTTAATTAAATAGAGAGTAGTGGGCAAGAGCTTCTTACGAAATCACCTATAAATGATGTACTACAACTTAATATGCTATGGTGAGAAGTATGCTAAGGTTTGCTAGGAGCCTAGGACTGCATGTAAGTGATGCTTTAACTTAAACTAATTGTGTTAAAAACCTGGCACTAAGTCTAAAATTAAAATTAGATTTTTTACATTATGTCATCCAAAGATCAAGATAAATCAATTTATGCCAAGTCAACCAATTCTATCCAAGCTAACTCAGTTTACGAGGTTCTAGTTTAAAAGAAACTCGCTAGTCTACATGAGAACTTGATGCAATCAAAAAATATAGGGAGCCTATATTTTTTTATCACAAAAAGAAAGCAGGACTTCTAAATAAAAGAAGACACAAAATACCTCAAAAGGAAGACTAAGCAGCGGAAATTAAAACTACAAACGATGATTTCAATAACTTAAAACTCTTACAAACGACTCCAAATAAAATAAAACGACACCCTAAGGCACTTGGAGAAGAAGGATACAGGTGGAGCGGCACTTGCGGAGAGACGAAGAGATTAGAAGCCCGAGAAGAAAGGTTTGAAAGAGCATGCAGGATTTCCGGAGGGGATGAGAAAGAAGGGTGGAAAGAGCCCGCAGGATTTCCAAAGCAAACCCGCAGGTTAAAGCTTCCAAAAATAACTTATCATTCAACTAACTTCAAACATTACAAATCCTCCCATATTTATAGGTATGAAAGAGGAATACCAAGAGACACATTACATTAATTCTAACACAAGAAACTAAGCACCATAAGCATAGAAATCCTTCCCCATGCTCACAAAAATCAACCCAAACCAGGAACCGAAGCAGCCACAGCGGGAAACAAGGAGGCCGCACGGAACCATGGGGCCACGGCCTCGGGAAAGAGCCCAGGCACGGGAAAACCAGCGGCTGGCCGGAATCCAAGGGGGAAAATGCAATGAAACCATGGAGGAAATCAAGGAGTCATGCACGATAATACAAAACACCTAACTTGGGATTCCAAAAGCCCTTTTTGGAACCCCAAGAGACATCATAAAAGAAAAGTTTAAAACTATAAATAACATTTAATAAAAAGTAAGATAATAAATGAACTAAAATATTAGCTAATAATGAGCTAACCCTTAGTTCAATAAATGAACTAAAGTCTAGCTCATAAATGAGCTAAAATTTCAGCTCAAATAGTAAACTCAAGGGAAGCCAAAAATCTAATTATTTTTGACATGAGTTGACCCCCCCTTTGTCTACATCAGATTCTCCCCTTCTTGAAGAACTCAGCTCCTGATGAGATGGTTGTTGTTGTCTTCTGAGGAGGAGAAGATGGAGCATCAAGTTCATTAATCAGGTCTTCATACTTCTGCATAATCTTATCTCGTTCTATCAGGAATTTATCTTGTAAGCGCTGCTTCTTCTTGAAGTATCTTTCTGTCCGTATATGCATCCACGATTGAAGCATGTACAGTTCATATTCTAGTGGATGTGTTGACTTTGATGGAATCCATCTATCCATAGATTCTTCAATTTCATCTGACTTGCTTTCTTCTGTCTTTTTGTCTTTTTTCATTTTTTTGATAGACTCAAAAAAGACTCAAAAATTACAAGACTCACAGAAAGACTCAACCTAAACTTAGACTCACAATAAAATTCACGACACAAGACTTACAAGACTCACAAAACTCTCGACAAGACTTGACTTGACAAACAAAATCAAAACTTGACAATCAAAATAAAATTTAACAAACTATTACTTGACAAATCATAAACCTAGGACTTCCTAACTTGCTCTGATACCAAAATGATGTAATAAAAAATATAGGGAGCCTATATTTTTTTATCACAAAAAGAAAGCAGGACTTCTAAATAAAAGAAGACACAAAATACCTCAAAATGATGAGGTAACTTAATTAAGACTAAGCAGCGGAAATTAAAACTACAAACGATGATTTCAATAACTTAAACTCTTACAAACGACTCTAAATAAAATAAAACGACACCCTAAAGTTGCTGCACTTGGAAGAAAGATACAGGTGGAGTGGCATTTACGGAGAGACGAAAGAGGTTAGAAGCCCGAGAAGAAAGGTTGGAAAGAGCACGCAGGATTTTGGGAGGGGATGAGAAAGAAGGGTGGAAAGAGCCCGCAGGATTTCCAAAGCAAACCCGCAGGTTAAAACTTCCAAAAATAACTTATCATTCAACTTACTTTCAAACATAAACAATCCCCCATATATATAGGTATGAAAGGGAATACAAAGAGACACATTACATTAACTAACACAAGAACCTAAACATCACAATATTAAAACACCTAAAAATAAATCCCAAGCCAAGAAACCGAAGAGGTAGCCGCAGGAGCCAAGGAGGCCGAGCGGAAACCAAGGGGGCACGGTCACGGGAGGGAGCACAGGCACGAGAAACCAGCAGCCGGCCGGAATCCAAGGGGGCAAAATGCAATGAAACCATGGAGGAAACCAAGGAGTCATGCATGGGAATACTAAACACCTTCCTTGGGATTCCAAAAGCCTTTTTTGGAACCCCCAAGAGACATCATAAAAGAAGACTTTAAAACCTTAAATAACATTTAATAAAAGTAAGATAATAAATGAACTAAAATGTTAGCTAATAATGAGCTAACCCTTAGTTCAATAAATGAACTAAAGTCCAGCTCATAAATGAGCTAAAATTTCAGCTCAAATAATAGACTCAAGGGAAGCCAAAATTCGTATTATTTTGGACATGAGTTGACCCCCCCTTTGTCTACATCAGACTCCCCTTCTTGCGAATTCAGCTCCTGATGAATTGGTTGATGATTCCCTTAAGGCGGTGCATATTGTTCATCGAGCTCCTTGAGTTTTTCACCAAACCATTTCAGAATTTCTTCTTGCTCCTTCTCGAATTGTTGTTGTAGATATCTTTTGTACTTCTCAAATTTTTGATCACATAGGAACATGTGATACTGAAGCTTGTACAGTCGATCTTGAAGTGGGTCAGTAGAATCTCCTTCTGTAGGTAACCATCTGTCTAATGGAGGTGGGACATCAGGATTATGTTGATCGCTTTCTTCAATGAATGAAGACATATTTTTGGTATTTTCCATTTTTTAACAGACTCAAAAAAGACTCAAAAATTACAAGACTCACAGAAAGACTCAACCTAAACTTAGACTCACAAATAAACGCTTTGACAAACTTGACAAACTTAGACTTAGACTTGACAACTAAAACAAATTTGACAAATCACAACCTAGGACTTCCTAACTTGCTCTGATACCAAAATGATGCAATCAAAAAAATATAGGAGAGCCTATATTTTTTTATCACAAAAAAAAAAGCAGGACTTCTAAATAAAAGAAGACACAAAATACCTCAAAAGGAAGAGGTAACTTAATTAAGACTAAGCAGCGGAAATTAAAATTACAAACGATGATTTCAATAACTTAGACTCTTACAAACGACTCCAAATAAAATAAAACGACACCCTAAAGTTGATGCACTTGGAGAAGAAGGATACAGGTGGAGCGGCACTTGCGGAGAGAAGAAAGAGGTTAGAAGCCCGAGAAGAAAGATTGGAAAGAGCCCGCAGGATTTCCGGAGGGGATGAGAAAGAAGGGTGGAAAGAGCCCGCAGGATTTCCAAAGCAAACCCGCAGGTTAAAGCTTCCAAAAATAACTTATAATTCAACTAACTTTAAACATTACAAATCCTCCCATATTTATAGGTATGAAAGAGGATGATACGCCCTAGGGTTCCACAATTTCGGTTTTACCCTAATTTCCCCCAAAAATGAGGAATTTCTCCACCAAAAGCAAAAAGAAACAATCACAAGAGGGTTGAGATGAAAAGCAAGAACCTTTGCATTAGAAAGCCAAGAGAAAACAAGATAAGTTTGTCCACTTCGAGAAGGACAAGATCTCCCACAAGAAAACCCTAGAAAAGAACAATAAGGAAACTAGAAGAAGAAAACTAGAAAGAGAATACACTTTTCATAATGCCTCCAACTACCCTAATGGCCCCCTTCATACAATCCAAAAGTCCCTCACATACCCAAATTACCCCCACTTAAGTGGGTGGGCCCCTTTTTGTCCAGCCGGTCCGCCCGCCTCCTATAGACCCGCACGGGTCTAGGATGGACCGAGTGAACCGGTCCATCAATACCGCCCTCTAGAAGATCAACCTTGTCCTCAAGATTGAAATCTGGAAATTGTGCCTGCATGGCTTCGTATATCTCCCAAGTAGCCTCGTGTGTTGGTAAGTCCTTCCACGCGATGAGAACCTCCCTTTTACCTTGATTTTTCTTCCTCACTTCCATCACCTATAGTGGCTCTAGTAAGAGTTGCATATCTTCGGTGAGGCCTCGGGGTATAGTAGGAGTGGTCACGGTATGATCCCCTATGCTCTTCTTCAATAGTGATGCATGGAATACAGGGTGGATGGAGGAATGAGGATGCAACTTGAGACGGTAGGCCACCATCCCAACTTTCCTTTCGATCTCGAAAGGCCCGTAGTATCGGGGAGAGAGCTTTTCACTTCTTCTGCTAGCTAAAGTCTTCTGTCGGTAAGGCCGTAGCTTCAGATATACCATCTCTCCCACCTCAAATGTCACATCCTTGCGGTGAGCATCCGCCTTGGTCTTCATGATTTGTTGGGCTCTCAATAGGTGTTCCCTCAATTCTCCCAACACCTTATCCCTCTCCTCCAAATATTGATCCACTAGATATACAGGGGTCGTCCCCTTCTGATAATTCACCAACGGTGGTGGATCCCTTCCATAAAGAATCCTGAAAGGTGTGAACTGAGTTGCGGTATGGTAGCAAGTGTTGTACCAGTATTCTGCCCATGGTAGCCATTTGACCCACTGCTTAGGCCTATCCCCAACGAAGCATCTCAAGTAAGTCTCCACGCTCCGGTTCACCACCTCTGACTGTCCGTCTGTCTGTGGGTGGTATGCTGTACTGCGCTTCAAGAATGTACCCTGCATTTTGAAGATCTCCTTCCAAAAAGAGCTCAAGAATACCTTGTCCCTATCTGAGACAATAGAAGTGGGGACCCCATGCAATCTAACCACCTCTCTGATGAAAGTAGATGCTACAGTAAGAGCTGAAAAAGGGTGCCGTAGTGGAATGAAATGGCTATACTTGCTCAATCGGTCAACTACCACCATTATGACCGTATACCCATCAGACTTGGGTAATCCCTCAATGAAATCCATGGTAACTTCCTCCTAAATCTTGTTTGGAAGCACCAAGGGCTGCAGCAACCCACTAGGGGCACAAGCTTGATACTTGTTCCGTTGACAAATGTCACATTTGCTTACCATGTCTTCGACATCACCTCTTAACCCTTTCCAAAAAAATTCGGCTTTCACCCGCCGATAAGTCTTCTCCACCCCTGAATGTCCACCAACACGGCTATCGTGGTACTCCCGTAGAAGAATGGGAACAAACGCTGAGTCACGGTGTAGTACCAACCTCCCCTTGTATAACAAGAGAGAGTTCTCGAGGTGATACCCTTTGAACCCTCCTTCTCCCTTCTAGATAGCCGCCCGAATTCTCTCTAGCTCCTCTGCTTCTTGATTTTCCTTCACCATTTCACCCCAATCAACCAATTGTGGTACAGATAGTGCCATCAGCTGTGAGCACTCCACACGGGAAAGAGCATCTGCCGCCTTGTTTTGAGCCCCGGGCTTATACTGAATCTCAAACTCATACCCCAAGAGTTTTGCTAGCCACCTCTGATGTTCTTCTGCCACCAATCTCTGTTCTAGTAAGTACTTGAGACTCCGCTGATCCGTTCGAACTATGAATCGTTGCCCCAATAGATAAGGCCGCCATTTTTGAATAGCCAACACAATGGTCATCAATTCCCGCTCATAAACAGATTTCAGCCTTGCTCTAGTAGATAAGATCCGGCTGAAGAATGCAATCGGCCTACGATTCTGCATGAGTACTGCTCCCAAGCCCACTCCTGAAGCGTCCGTCTCAACCACAAACTGCTGGGTGAAATCTGGAAGTGCCAAAACTGGGGCACTAGTCATGGCTTCCTTCAGAGTCTTCATGGCTTCTTCTGCCTTCTCTCCCCATTGAAAATTGTCCTTTTTTAACTGATCAGTCAAAGGACCGGCTATGGAAATAGCCCTTGATGAACCTCCTGTAGTAGCCAGTCAGTCCCAAAAATCCCCTTAGTCTCTTAAGGGATTTTGGTGTAGGCCAATTCACCATGGCCTCTATCTTAGTGGGGTCAGCTGCCACCCCACTCTCTGAAATGATGTGTCCCAGATACTCCACTTCATTTTGAGCGAAAGCACACTTCTTCCGATTGGCATATAGCTGATGCTCCAATAATGTCGTGAGTACCACCCCAAGATGGGTGATATGGTCCTGCAGAGATTTGCTATACACCAAAATATCATCAAAAAAGACTAAAACAAACCTCCTCAAATAGGGCTGGAGGACTTGATTCATCAGGGCTTGGAAGGTGGAGGGAGCGTTAGTGAGCCCGAACGGCATCACCAGAAACTCATAATGGCCCTCATGTGTCCGGAAGGCCGTCTTCTGAATGTCTTCAGTCCTCATCCTAATCTGGTGATAACCCGACTTCAAGTCCACCTTGGAGAAGATGGTGGCTCCTCCAAGTTCATCCAAAAGTTCATCTACCACAGGAAAGGGAACTTGTCCAACAGTCTCCTTGTTGAGGGCCCGGTAGTCTACACATAATTGCCAACTACCGTCTTTCTTCTTCACTAAGAGTGCAGGACTGGAAAATGGGCTCACACTAGGCTGGATCACCTGAGCCTCCAACATCTCTGCTACCAACCTCTCAATCTCCTCCTTCTGAGCATGAGGATATCTGTAGGGTCTCATGCTGACGGGTGCCACCCCGGTCTTCAACACAATAGCATGCTCCCTGGATTTGATAGGTGGTAGCCCCTGGGGCATCTGAAACACGGAGTGCTGCTGTAGAAGGTCCTGGATCACCTCAGGTATGACTTCTGGCTCTCTTTCTTCCTCCCTGCCCACTTGCTGTAGTTCTATCAAATAGCCACTCTGGCTCTACATAAACTGGGGTCTCCCTGTAGTGTCACTTTCCTGCTCCCCTTTCCATACTCCATGTATAACTTCTTCCAATTCACCTTCATCTCACCCAGGGACTGGAGCCACTGCATCCCGAGTATCACGTCAGTGCTTCCCAAGTCCAACAATAGAAAGTCTTGCACTGTCTCCTCCCCTTGCAATGTAAGGGTCACTCCCTTACACTGCCCGCTACAGCGCTCCTTCTTCCCCGTGCCCAAAATAACTCCTACCCCTCTCCCTTGGGTCACCGGTAGTCCCACCCTCTCCACCAATCTGCAAGCTATGAAGTTGTGGGTGGCCCCACTATCAATCAAAACCATCACCTTGTACCCTGCAATCTCCCCTTCCAGTTTCATGGTGGAATGCGATGTCAGTCCGGCTATGGAGTTGAGTGAGACCTCCACAATAGCCAATTGAGGGTGCTCTTCCTCCTCTCCATCCTCCTCATTTGCCCCTGTGTCTCCTTCCTCCTCCTCTGAATCCCCCACTATGATCACATGTAGTTTCTTCTCCTTACACCTATGTCCTGGTGTAAACTTCTCATCACATTGGTAGCAAAGGCCCTTGGCCCTTTTTTTCTTCAGCTCTGAATCAGTCAATCTTTTGAACCCCCCTTGGTTCACTGCCATAGTGGTTTTCTCCTTGGCTACCTCCCTAGGAGGAAGGATGGTAGCCGCCTTTGGGCCTCCTGTCATGAGTGGTGGTCGATAAGTGGGGTAAGATACCCCTGATCTCCTCGATGGCTCCACCTTCAGCTTGTCCTCTACCAGCTGTGCAGTCTCCATTATCTTCACTAACCCATGTGGATCAACTACTCTGATGGCTGCTCTGATGTGGGGCTTCAACCCCTTCATGAAATTCCCCTCCAAAAGGTCATCTGGAATCCCTCTCAATCGGCCTGAGAGTAGCTCAAAGTGCTCCCTGTACTCCGCCACTGTGCCCTCCTGCACTAGAGCCAAAAACTGCTCATAGTATGTACCCTCGCTAGACACCCGGAATCTATGAAGTAGGAGGTCTTTGAACTCCTCCCAACTCCTAACATGTTGTCTCCCTTCAAGCCATTGAAACCAGGCCAATGATTTTCCCTCCAAACATATCGAAACTGCCGTCAACGTTTCCTCTTCTGTGACGCCATTCACAGCAAAGTAGCGTTCCACCCTGTAGATCCACCCATAAGCATCCTCTCCTTCAAAAATAGGAAGCTTTAATTTTCTCATGCGGTTGTCGGCTCGGTTGAAGGGTCTTCCATCTCCCCATGTCCCCTGAGTGAATCCCTCCCCCGGTGATCTTCCCCTCCTCTCCCCCGGGTAAGGATTTTTGATCCCCCGCCATGATGGTTCTCTTGGCTCACCATAACCCATGCCGTAGTCATCCCTTCTTCCTCCCTGCTCCCACATGGCACGGTTCCCTTCCGGAAATCCCCCCATCTGATTCGGCCACCCTTCACGTGTGCTGTGGAGGCCCACCGAGCCCATGTGTTGCCGGCCCCCTTGACTACCGGTCATTCCCCAAAGGCCGCCCTCTCCAGACCCTTCTTCCCCTTCCCTTGACCATTGCCCTTGCATGCCATTTTCACTCTGATTTACTCCTTCCCTAATTGGGATTATTAGGGGGTTAGGGTTTGTCACCGGAGATTTCCCTTTTTCCTTAGGATTTGATGAAACAACTTGGGCTTCTAACAATTTCCGGATCATCTCTTCCATTCCCCCAAATCTCTTCTCTAGGGTTGAGAATTTTCCCTCCAACGAAGAAAGTTTCTAACCCACTTCCTCTGTTTCAATTGGCCCATTTCCCCCTCCAAAACTTTTACCTTCTTTGATGTCATGCCGTCTAGGATCGAGAGCTCTGATACCAAATTGATATGCCCTAGGGTTCCACAATTTCGGTTTTGCCCTAATTTCCCCCAATAATGAGGAATTTCTCCACCAAAAGCAAAGAGAAACAATCACAAGAGGGTTGAGATGAAAAGCAAGAACCTTTGCATTAGAAAGCCAACAGAAAACAAGATAAGTTTGTCCACTTCGAGAAGGACAAGATCTCCCACAAGAAAACCCTAGAAAAGAACAAGAAGGAAACTAGAAGAAGAAAACTAGAAAGAGAATACACTTTTCATAATGCCTCCAACTAAACCCTAATGTCCCCCTTCATACAATCCAAAAGTCCCTCACATACCCAAATTACCCCACTTAAGTGGGTGGGCCCCTTTTTGTCCAGCCGGTCCGCCCGCCTCCTATAGACCCGCACGGGTCTAGGATGGACCGAGTGAACCGATCCATCAGAGGAATACCAAGAGACACATTACATTAATTCTAACACAAGAAACTAAGCACCATAAGCATAGAAATCCTTCCCCATGCTCACGGAAATCAACCCAAACCAGGAACTGAAGCAGCCACCGCGGGAAACAAGGAGGCCGCACGGAACCATGGGGCCACGGCCTCGGGAAAGAGCCCAGGCACGGGAAAACCAGCGGCCGGCCGGAATCCAAGGGGGCAAACGCAATGAAACCATGGAGGAAACCAAGGAGTCATGCATGGGAATACAAAACACCTAACTTGGGATTCCAAAAGCCCTTTTTGGAACCCCAAGAGACATCATAAAAGAAGACTTTAAAACTATAAATAACATTTAATAAAAAGTAAGATAATAAATGAACTAAAATGTTAGCTAATAATGAGCTAACCCTTAGTTCAATAAATGAACTAAAGTCCAGCTCATAAATGAGCTAAAATTTCAGCTCAAATAGTAGACTAAAGGGAAGCCAAAAATCAAATTATTTTTGACATGAGTTGACCCCCCCTTTGTCTACATCAGAACTCATAATCTCAAAACTTGTCAGCCTAGAAAATACGGCCCATCGGTTACCCCTGGCAACTAAAACTATGAAGTCATTCCAAGCAACTAAAAAAAACGACTTCCCAAAGGTAACTATTGATCAGCTACTCAACTATTTAATCATTGATATACGTCGAGTGACTTCTTAGAAGATCAACAAATGACTTCATCAATTTGGACGTTTTAATTGGACGATACACAATTATAGTATTTTTCTCTATTTTTTGTATAGTCATGTCTCTAGCCAATTCTATAATGCTCAAGCCTCAACCCAAATCTATAAATAGGGAGTTGAGGGAGAGCTCAGTTTACATAATTTTTTGTACTCAAGCTTATTTTACAGAAATCTCAAAGCTTCTCAACCTGAAATTCTTCCTTTTCTATATATTTCTTTATTATCAATATAATTGAGTGTAATTTCCAGATAATTTTGGATTCAACACATTAAATTTGAGGAATTCATATTAGAAGACCAAAATATTAGACGACAAAATGACTAGACAAAGTATATTTATCATGCGCTAATAAAAAACTAGATGGAGGGGGAAATTCAAAGACATAAGGGAAGGTTATGACAAGTTATAGGCAAGGGAGGTTTAAAATAAGAATGCAGCAAGGATAGTACTAGATAGAGATTTGAAACTCAAAATTATTAAGGTGAATATTGCTAACTATATGGTGACTGTAAATAAGTTAATTATCGTTTATGTCACGACCCGGTCCGAATACTCGAATTTAACAAAGCGGGAATTGACAATCGGAGGATTAATACAATTATTACAATTACATATAACAATAATTTATAACAATCCACAAATATTGAAGAGCCACTAGAAAAATTTCCATCAAACTACTAATAAAATCTTTCACATACTTAACATTTACAAAAACCATAGATTACCTGCTTGTATTTGTGCAACGTCTTCTGTAGACATACTCCTCTTCTCTTTCAACTTTTTCTATTTCTCTGGAGACTTACATGAAATTTTAGGTTAATAGGTTGAGTTTATCATGTAAACTCAATGGGTATTCACCATTTCATATGCAATAGTTCATAAAATAGTCAAATAAAATAAACATACATATTTCTTTTTTAAGTTTCTTACATAATTAAGATGTACATCTTCCCTTGAGAACCGAGAGGGAGACAGATCTGATGGGTAACTAATCCACTTTTCCTATTGTCCCACCACCAGCCTTTAGCCCTTTATTGCCATTGCTGGTGTCTTTAGGGCTACACTATTCAACGCAACCTTCATTGATGCCTTACAACTTGCAGGCTTAATTGATATAACCTTCAACGCCATCATTTGTTGCCACAATGTCTAAAGCTAATTCCTCCTGAAGTTTTGACCAAATGGAGGCCTCTATGGTGCACAAAGGGATTTGATAATTTTACCTTTTTGGGATTGATTACCAAGCTGAGAATGAAAAATCTGTATTTCTCATCTTGAGGGGGAGTGTCAAATACCGTCCCAGCCATCCTAGCCGCCCCTTGGCTCTTGATCTTATGGCCAAGATGGGGATTCGTGGAAGGCTCACCTGGATCATGCCGATCTCCTTCCATATTTTGGTGGTTGAATTAGGAAGATTATATTAGGATAATTATGCATTAATCTATAATTATTTGTGATGTAGAACTAAATGCTTTAAATGAATGAAATAAGAGTTTTGCACGATTCCATGATTAGAGCAATTATGATTAACGCTATTAGCAATTTAAAACGAGAAAGGAGTGCCTACGCTTAGGCCAAACCACATGACAAATGCTAGAGTTATCAAGATAACATAGAATATCAATATAATGCGAATTAAGTAGATTTCAAACAAAATCCATACGCTAACAATGAGATTAGAAACATGGAGATCAAACTCTCGTTCTATGTTTACTAGGCTTGGCAGAAATAGATGAATAAGATCTTCATGAATCTATAAAACCACAAGAACAAGTTAGACAAGGAGAATACGAGAGAAGTAAGATTGATAAACATTTATCACGGTTGGGTTGAAATCCTTCTATGGCTTTGACAAGGGTGTTCAGAATGCACTCTACGTACTTTTCGACGGTGTTGTTGATGTTCAGATTGACGTCAAAGAAGGTAGAGTGAAAGATGCTAACAACCCCTTGTTCATCATAGGAAAGACCGTAATCACGATCTGAATCGGCCATGCATCTATCTTGTGGCGTCGAAGTATTGACGGAAGTTTTCTTTTGCTGTCCAAGCAGATTTTCAAAATCTAGGTGGTGGAAGGTGGAGGAAGGTGGTCGCCCACAAGGAAGAAGCTTGGGGAAAACTAGGCTCAGATTTTGGTGGAATTGGGTTGAATTTAGGAGAGGATTTTGGTGGGAATGCTGTGAATAATTTCCAAATCAAAGGTTCTTGAGTTGGAAACTATTTAGAGAGAATATAGGAGGGGGGGGGGGGGGGGGGGGGGGGGGGCTTTGGAGCTAGAGAGGAGGTGGGGATTTAATTCCAAAAGTGGAGGGATAATTTTGGAAAGGAATTAAAGGAGGTGGGCCTTTGGGAATTTCGGCCAAATGAGATGAGGGGGAGCTTTGAATTCTTTCCAAAAGAACCACTTGGATTTTGGAAACAAATCCCAAAGGGGATCCTATGGGGCCGGCGGCAATAGGGAGAGGGGGTGAGGTTTAATGAGGCAATTAAAGCTTACTTAAATTAATAGATTATATTTGGGAAGAAATATTTCATCCTAAATTAATTTAAAATTCAAAAGTCTATGATTTGGAAAGTTTCCAAAATTAGGATTTCTAATTTAGGCAAAAATTTCAAATTCAAATAAATTTGAATTTGGTATTTAATTGCATTACCTAAATTATGAAAGCTAAATTAGGAAAGGTTTAATGGCAAGGGAGCTAGGAGGGAAACCAAGGAGGGGCCGGCGGTGGGGTGGATGGGCTGTGGATGGTGTGGGGGTTTTAACCTAGCTGACGGGTGGGGATTGTTAGTATGGCCGCGACAAGTCAAGGGAGGGAGGAAGAACAGTGGGAAGTGGTCGTTGGTGAAGCGACGAAGAGGAAAGGGAAAGATAAAATAAAGAACCGCAAACCCGGCCGTCTCCAAGGTTGGTGGGTGATCCAAACTTCCCTCTCCAAGGGATCTCACTCCGCTCTCTCTCAAGCTCTAAAAAAAACTCAGAACATGTAGAAAATTTTTATCATTCAATCATTAACATGAAAAGAGAACAATGAGGCTATATATAGCCTCGTACAAAGACTCAAGAAAATAAAAAACGACAACGCCCATTGGGCTTACATACAACCTACTTTAAGTAAGGGGGAAAAATGAAACTACACTAATAAAGCAAATACAACATGACATAATAATAATGAAAATAAATAATACAACTCAGAAATACATCGACTCAACTGTGGTCGTAGATCGACGTCCACGTCTTTGATAGACTTTCCACGCTCTGAAGTCCCCATCAATTTGTTTCTTTATTAAGATATACTGTATAGATCTATAAATAAAGATAGTTTTGTATAATAAAATTAAGCTTTTTCCCTCACTATTTCTCTAAATTTAACAAAAATATTATGGAAGAAGCAAAGTAGCTTGCTTAATAATCATATTATTGAAATATCAAAAGCTAAGAGAATGCTAAATTATAAGAAATTAAGTATTTTTTATCTAGAATTTAAGAATAAAAAAGATGTTAAAAATTATATATTTATAGAGGAATCAAATATTAGTAATTTTAGTAGTAATAGACCTAGTGAGGGGATTGTGACTTTGGTCGATCAAGTCATTAATAAGAGTACACGTTTTAGATATCTTGGATCTATTGTTCAGAGTAATGGAGAAATAGATGAGAATATTATCAGTAGAATTCAAGTTGGATGGTTGAAAAGGATGAATGCATCGGGCTTGTTGTGTGATAGAATAGTCCCCCTCAAACTTAAGGGAAAATTTTATAAGATGGTGAAGAGACCAGCAATGTTTAATGTTGCAAAATGTTGGCCATTAAAAGAGAAGCATAAAAACTAAGTTAAGTGTTGCTGAGATGAGGATGCTCAGGTGGATGAGTGGCTTTTACCCTTGGAGATAGAATATGAAATGAGCATATACGTGAAAAGTTTGGAGTAGCTCCAGTGGAAGATAAGATTAGAGAGAGTCGCCTTAGATGGTTTGGTCACAAAAAATGACGGCCTTTTGATGACCCGGTTAGGAAAGTAGAGGTATTATATTTTGACTTATGTTAAGAAAGGTAGAGGTAGACCTAAAAAGACTTGGTTAGAAAATATTAGAAATGATATTTCTTTATTAATTTAAACAAAAATTTGATTTTTAATAGAACACAATGGAGAAAAAAGATTAATATAGCCGACCCCACGTAGTGGGACAAAGACTTGATGTTGTTGTTGATGTTGTATAGAGGAATCAAATATAAAAAATAATGTCAGTACTGAGAATTAGTTCAATTTTATGCTAGAAGATACTCATCAACATCACCATTAGCCTTGTCCAACTACAATGAACTCTCATTTTCCCTTGTTTGTTCCTACTGAGTGCTGCTCAAGTCATAAAACATATTCTCACAAATCACTTCAAAACCATTTTAATTCATGTTTACCTTAGGTCTTCCCCTTTTTTCTCCTTTCTAGTCCACTTATACTAATTTAAGCTACATGTTTAATGGATTTATTTTCCATCATTCAATGTATAAGTTTGAAACTACATAAATTTATTTTCAACTAAAAAATCTTCAATAGATGTCAATCTATAATATACCTACTTATTTTGTTCATTATGTTCCTCCAAAATATTTTCTTTCTTAAAATTTTTATTCAAAAATATCTCAACGTACGGGTTTCAACTTTCTTTAGTGACTTCATATTTAACTAAAACAATAATATTATCTTCACTTCGAATACATACATACATATATATACATATACATATATACATATATATATATATATATATATCCTTAGTAATGAGCTCATAATATAAACCATTAAAAAACTAATGTTTTTGCTTTGCTCAGCACACTCTTTCCAAGTTTTTTTTATTTTTTTAAAATTATTATAAGCATAAAAAATATTTAAAATTTTCCCCTCTTCTAAAGAATATTTCCTTTCTTAAATTCTTTTGTACCTTCTCAGTCCACTCCACAAGAAAATTCCTTTATCAATGTATGATTTATTTATAAATTCTCCTAACGTTCTAGGATAATCTGCTTAATAGAATTAATCATCTTATCTTACATCAGCATTTGCTCAACTAAAAAAATTGTCTCTTTTGGCAATTCATTTTGACTGATAAAAGTTTCTCGGCTCTTAAATTCATCTTATCTTAAAGGCAATTATTTCATTGATTGTTTCCTTCATAATCTTTAGATAAAAAACCATAGCTACTACTTTATGTTGCATGATCAAACTCTCTTTAGAAATCACATTTCAAAAAATGATATAGAAAAAGAAATATATATTTTTATTAGATGGCTCAACTTTTGCAAGTAATTAAGCGGAGTTTTTGTTTCTTAAATTATGCATTCATTTTTGCAATATCATAATTTACTATGAAATCAAGTATAACTTCTTCCATTAGATATCTATCTCTTATTCCACAACCATCATAAATCCTATTATAACCCATTCTACTTAAACCTATATTTTCGTTCAAGTAACATCACTAAATACCATTTCTTCCATAGGAGTATGTTGTAGTAGGTATTTATCACATCCGAAAAGTGATTTTTAAACTATCTTTCTAATAAAACTAAAGGATCATCCCCCATATTTATAATGTCTCACCACTAACCACCCTTATAGCAAACACCCTAATCAATAGCATATTCACCTCAAAGCAAGTTTATCTACAATAATCCAAATTCCAATTCTACTCTTAAAATTTCTAAAATATAATAACTTATATAATATCTTTGAATTTTCATATATCCAATTTAATTCTTACAAAGAGATGAAACTAAGGTGGAATTTTTTGTGCCAAGGCAATTTAATAGAAGAGTATCGAAAGGAAGATATTTTTTGATATTAAGAAAGCATATGTTTGAACACCATTGAAATTGTAAACAAGAGTAGTTGTATTTATATGTTAAAGTAGTATTTAACATCATTAGGTGGTAGTTGAGGGTATTTCCCACATAAATCTCCTTTTGTTGGACAAAATAAAGATATAACTTAAGCTTACTTGCATTTATTATGATTTTTACGAAGTCTTTGATGTTCAAGCTAAACTCTCATTACAGTTTTTTTTTGTTTTAATCACCCATTTTTAACTCTAAAGATGCCTCATCGATATATCAAATTCCAATGTAAAATAGATCAAAACGTACTGATAAACTTTCAAAACTAAGAATCACTCGAACTCTCCAGCATCAGTGAAAAATAATTATCAAAATACCTTAAAATTGTATACAATGTAACTAATTTTGTACAACTACCCTTTAAGCTTCAAATTTTCTCTATTTTGTTAATATATTCATTCATTCAAGCATAGAAATATAACCTATTAAATTATGTAATCTGGAGTAGCATCTATCAAAGTAAATCATCTTGAGCAGGTTTTTTTAAGTGTTCTTTACAATCCATAAAAAAACAAAAGCAATTAGTCATCATCCCAATTACAGTGCTCCAAAGAAACTTTTTTGTTACTGTTGACCTCATTTTTGTATGAGGTTCTTTAATGAGATCCTAAACCCAACTCAAACTCAAACTCAATGCAAATCCCAGTCAATTCCACACCCAGATCTTAGCTCCTAAGGCACAGTCCTAAAAACCTTTTCACAGTGAATTTTTGAATACTTCAAAACCCCAATCAAATGGACTCTGATTCAGGCTCTGTCAGCTTTCATACTGATGGGACATGTCTCTAGAGTCAATCCTCCAAATTTGAGCCCATTCTGAGGACTCTAACCCCAGAAACTAAATTGAATTCCAAAATGCTGCAAAAAACCTTCAAATATTTACAGCCAATGGCCAACGCAAAACCTTCAAATAAGTTACAGCCTATGCCACGGGACCTTTCGTCCAGTGGATCCTGACCCTGGAGCTTTCTTCGCACCAACCTTCCAATCACTTCCAGACCTTCAATCCTGATATGCTGAACAATATAACTGCATTTTTCTGGACTCATTTCAGCCCCCAGTGGTCATGAGCCCGAAAATGACCAAAATACCCCCTATGGGGCTCAAATAGGGATTTCAAAGCTAAATGAACTCCAAATTGAATGCAACCATCTCCAAACAAGTTTCAAATGTCAAAAATCAAATCTGTTGGACCTTTTTCAGACTCTGGGTCAACCTGGTTGACCTAAGAGGACCCTTTAAGGGTCCAAATAGGTGATTTGACTTGAAATGACCTATCTAGGCCATGGAACCCTACTTCTATTGGTCTTCAACATGCAGTTTAAACTTGTTGAAGCCTCATTCCCATGTTGCTCCTGTGGTCAACCTGGTTGACCAAAGTCAACCTAGATTGACCTATTGACCCATTAAAGCTCTTGGTTGACCAATTCAAAGAGGCCATTAAATGCAAGTTTCAAATACTTCCAAACCTCTCATATACCATCAAATCTAAACCTAAGCATAGCTACACTCCATTCTATCAACTTTGTCTGTAGTTAACTTAGTCAAACCTCAAAGAAAAGACCTTGGTCAAATCTCCTTATATACAAAGCTCATCACTCAATAAATGCATCTAGTCATCTAAACCCTTTGTGCAATTCATATTCAACCAGCATGCATCAACCCCACAATCCACATTCATCAATCCACCCGAAATCATTGAAAAAAACCGAGTTTTAGATTGGTCAAACCAGTCAATCAAGGTTTAAAGCTTTAGACCATTTATATGGTCAAACTTCTCCATTCAATCTATTTGCTCAAAACTAAACACATCCATCCATTTGAATATGCTTTAGGAATGGTCTTTGATGCCACCTCAACCCCTTTTGACCACCCTTGATCTGGTCAAGCAGTCAATCTAAAGGGTGCTCAATTTGAGCTCTAATGGTCAAACCCGATCAACACCAAATCTCCTAGACCAGACCAAATCTCGCTACACGACCCCATCCATACATCCTAAATGACCCTAGAAACTTGCTTAGGACTTAGCTTGACTCAACTCACCTCATGTACTGGCTCCCTAGCTTCGACTCCAAGAGACTTAAATGAGCTCTCAAATACTCAAACCCTTCGACTCACTAAAGTCAGCTCGGTTGGATACCAGGCAAACAGCCGATTATTATGATATAGTTCAAATCAATTTCTGGAATGTTCTTAGAACTTGCCTAACTCAAATCCTTAAGCCGACCTGTTTCGTCCCGAGACCAGCCAAAAAGCTCGTGGTCCCCCTCATGCATTATGGAAAGGACGTCAGTTCCTTAGCCATCACTTGAGCAGCACGCTCTCTGTTCGCACTAACCGTTTTGGACACATTGTCTTGCATCCAAGCAACGTCCCTGATCAATCCCAGCCCTTGGTTTTTATAGAGTTCCAAATACAGCTGAATAGGCAAAAGTGACGGACAAGATGCTCATTCCAAGCTACTCTTGTATTCCAGAAATTCCCATAGCTGTCTCTAAAGTTTCGTTTCGATCCTCTGAGCTCGACCTTCACTCCCTCATGATTCTCGGTGTTCGAAGCTTCTGGCGGCGAGGATCTAAATTGGGTTGACCGGAAAGCCATTTCCGTTCAAGACTCCCTCAAATCTGTTTCAGTGATCCTCTCCGGAGCTCGAAGTTGTTGAAGGAGATCAACACGTGGACAGTCAACAAAATTCAAACCGTTTTTAAATCATTCTCAACTCGTCCATTAAATCTCGGTAAAAAATCTAAACCGCTAGGATTTTTTCTCTTAGTTTTGTAAAATAAAAATTTTGCACTATTTTCTTTGCAACAATAGCTTTTAAAAATACTTCCCGACCTCCGTTCTTTTGACCATGCGCAGCTAACAACTCTGTCTCAGCTTTCAATCCCATATCATTTAGTATTTTTGCGAAAATGAAACAAAAAAAAATATAATAATATTTACGGTTCTCGGCTTAGACTGAGCGGGGGGAGACGAAATCAGGATTCCGTCCGTTGTCATTTCTGTATGAAACGAGTCACGGTCGTGATTTCGTCATTTTCAAGGGCCTGATCCGAAGCTCATCAGGACAATGGTATGGATGGATTCCGTTAAGATTTCGAGTACTGGTCCATTCATCATCCCTAACCACGAGGACTGATCCACACCTACCGATTATTATGTGTTAAGATCAAAAACGCGGGATCCGAGTCTCAATCGTTATATCGGAACGCGGATGATCGAATTGGTCTCAAAATCCGCTGAGCTGGTTAAGTGTCGGGTCCACTTGACCGCCGTCTGCGTGGGCCATCCCCGATCGCGCCGCGTGTCCAGGTCAGCGCACGCCGCATTTGACCCAGCTAATTAAAATTATATTGTAATTTCAAAATTAATTTATGTCCTGATTCTTCACAAAATTGCACCAGAATTCTGTTTTTTATAGCGATTTTGAGAGTTTCTTTGGGTCTTGGTTTGGTCATACTTATTAAGTACTGTTATTTTAACTAATAATTATAAAATTGTTTTGGGTAGTATGTAAGTTAATAATTTCAAATCATTACATAAATACCTATTCTAATTTTAAAATTATGAAATATTTAACTATTTTGAATGTGGAACGCCAGTATGGCAAGAGATGTCTTAGGGTATGGGATTGGGATCTCCTATAATTTTCTTGAGCTTATTTAGATGGCAATGACACTTAGTTTATGAATTTACGAATAAATTTCAAGTCAATAAATGTTTGGCGATTTAGATTTTTTGAAAATTCCTAAGTTAATCAATTCTTAAATATCCAATTAGTGATGTTAGTGCCTTCCAATCGGATTCAGTGGGGACTTGTGTTTAAATTCCACTGAAAATAATCCTAGATTTCAACGTTATGATCATGATATTAGTTATCATCTAAATTTACTTCTCAAATGTTATGGGTTTTTTTTTTAAATACATAATTTTTCATTACTATTTTTGATCTTTCCTATCAATATTGTATTGAGTATTTGGACTTGAGGCTGTTTCTTCAATGCGCTCAAGTCTTTTCAATTCTTATTGGTTTAGTTTATATAGTCTTTTATAGTTATACATTGTGATTGTGTTACTATGGGTTACCATGTTACAATAATAAACCTATGGATCGTTTAATGATTTATATATTCAGTTCTATAAGAGTATTATGGCTCACTTTCCTTTATTTGCTCATGATTGGGTTTGTTCGTCGATTGTAATTTTGTGTTTAAAGGGGTCGTGTAGAACGGAAGATCATTGATCTTTGCGTTTCCTACTACCTATGTGTACGCAATTAAGCACAATTATTAAGGACATATGGTATTGTGTGAGGTACCTTGTAGACATTTCAAGATAAAAAGAACTACAACATCATTCCTTTTTGAATAAAACATCGCTAATTAGAAAAGTTATTTGTTAATATACCATTATCCAAAACTCACTTTGATGTGGACAGTGAAGTAAGCACTATATCATAATTGTACTTTATTGGATTTTTTTCTATGTTGTTTTTAATTTTTGCTATAATGCAATTTTATAAAACTTCGATTTTGGTACTTATCTCAATCTTAATCTAGACTACTAAACCTGTCTAAGTAGCAAATCTTTTCATTCATGTAAATACCAAAAAAATAAATCCAACTCTCACTGTTTTTTATATATAGTTAATTACTATCTTTTATTTAAGCACCGCATGTGTTAACATGCTTAAAAATAAATGTTAATATAAGATAAAATTTATAACTCCACATATTAATGAATATTAACTCGAAGATGATCATAATTAAATCCTTAATTAATGAAATAAATAAAACCAAACTATTTTGGTAGAATTTATATAGCATTAATTTAATTTTAAGTGAAAAATTCAAGATTTGATTCATTTAATTAATTATTCTTAATTTAAAATTCTAAATAATTTCTAAATCACTTGGGAATCCCTCCTAGAGGTCATTCTGTCCTTTGGAGCTTGATAGTCCATCGGTTATGAGGAACCTTATTTGGAGCGCAAGAAATATCCATTAAAAAAAGGCCCTATAATTCTAAGACAATTTCAAAATTTCAATTAAAATAGACGTGTCAACTTCTTAACCTGTATAACTAAATCCAGAAAAATTCTTTTTCAAGCAAACTTACCTTCTAATTGTGATCGTAATAATAAGTCTGTTGTATTTTATATTAAAATGCTAATTTCCAGAATAACTCGCTCTTATAAAAAGTAATTTTGCGTCTTAATTAAATGATTTAATTATTCACAAATTGCCTAATAAATTAAACAATGATTTTAAACTTAGAAATGCTTACCAACTCTTAAATCAGCAAGCAAAACTTATAAATAAAATCCATAATTTAAAAATATTAAGCAAATTGGAATACGTAATTATACCGGGTTCCTCTAGATAATCAGAGCCTACAAGGTTATTAGCTTTGCCCCATGTGAAGGTGATAGTAAACTTCACGGACCTCGGTGAGTAAACAGAACAATGGTATTCACCCATAAATTATATCCATCAATCTTCTTATCAACCAATATTATGCAACTACTTAATTAATTACTCGGGGTACCATTTGATAAAGCCTCTCTGAGCTATGTGAAGGATTATCAGCTTAGCCCCAAAGAATGTGAATAATCAAGACTTTAAGAAACCTCGGTGAGAAACAGAATGTGGTATTCACCCCACTAGAACAATTTAAATCAATCGTCTAATTCAAGTATATATTCAGAAATAATTCAAAATTCTGAAGTCATTATAATAAAATTCACCACTTAGGGAATATTATCAATCTATAAGTTCTATAGAATCTAAAACAACACGCTAATGTTGTTGTCTAATATGTGGAATAATTCGCAAAATTCAATATATACACTACTTAAATTTCGATTGAATTCTCATTTTGGCCTCTAAATGATAAACTCGTTAATAATAAAGGTTATTCAAACATTATTCCTCTATTTGACCTATCCAAGCCAAAACGATCCTCTTCACACACTTTGATACTGGACTAGGACATACCAACTCTTAGCATAGGTTAGGACGGTGGTTTGTTGTGTTTGTTTGAGGGTGTCTTGCCTAGAGGGCACCATAGTGTGTGTAGCTTGCCTTACTTTTTCTGTACTACATAGCATGGCTTATTCTATTTTTTTTGTCTGTACTCTCAGAGAGCGGATCAATGAATAAAGTGAGGGCCGTTTGTATTTACTTTTCTTGTCTTTATTTTTCTGCATTTATAAATGTACTCCACAACGCATTCACAGCCATAGCCATGCATAATTAAATAATTGCTTCTTATTTTTTCCATTTCTTTTATATTCTTGCGCAAAAAGTAGAATTATTCCTAGGGATCGATGTACGCACTCGTGAAGAATTGTAAAGCTTTATTTTTCTTAGAATTGTTGTATATAAATTGAGTTGTAAAGGTATTGAGTTTGTAAAAGTGATTAAAGATAATTTGCTTTTTATAGCATACAAAAATGGATGTCCTTCAAAATAGTATGTATCCTTCTCTAAGGCGGAGTTTTCTTTTTGGAAATTCCATAGAAAGACTTGGAGTGCGAAGATCATAAGCAGTTATATTTAATTCTTATTTTCTTCGTAAGCTTAGAACCCAGGTTTGTTGTCGTTGGGGCCTAGCCACCTTTACTTTTTGCTGCAGACCCTGGGAGAGTGGTGCTGTAAATTTTTATATTAATAAAAATAGCATTTCTCTTTTTGTAATATTTTGTGTATGACGCATCTTTCGCAGTACGGAGTTAGATTTTGGGTTTTTGTAGCAATATTACTCAGCAGATGTTTTTGTTAATTCTGTGTGTGAATTGTTACGTCCTTTGATTCCAGGTTATTATAGTACATCTTGAGATGTTGCATTTATAGGCAAATGTATTTTGATTTAGGATAGTTAGCTGACGCCTCCCAACTCTAGGCAGTGGTGTCAGTCCAGTATAGTATATCACTTTCTCTGTGTTACTATTCTTTTATTCTATTATCAACTCTATTTTCTCCTAGCATTCTGTGTCAAAAAAACACTTATAAAGTATGAAGTTTCTGATCGTCGGAAATTTAAATTAGCCCAAATATTTAATTAAAATTTGTATATAATTTTGGAATCAATTAGTCTTCATTTAAATCGAGGCAGTATTTTCTTAGGAGATGTACTTACACTATAGGGGCTTGCCCCTATTGGAAGTCTAGATCCCAGAATAATCTATACCCCATCTTAGTTTCCTTTATGAGGTGAGGAAGAGATGTAAGTGAACGTGTAGATTAGTGTTTTATATCTATATTTTAAAATTTTATTTCTAAAATCAAAGGATTAGATTGATAATTGATCTGCTTTTACAGGAGGTCAAATATTCTTATATATTTGATAATGAAAATGGAATGCGAAAAATTCATAAGTCTAAATCGGTCGATAGGGTAGTATACGAGTCCGTACTTCGGGACGATTTATATATTCCTTATGCTTGTACCTAATTAGATTAATGAATTATAATTTCTTTCTCTAAAATCAATAGAAGGAATTGGTGCTCCTCGGGGCGTTCAGGTGGTATAATGTCCAAACTCCATACCCCCGCCCCCCCCCCCCCCCCCCTCCCTCCAGATTATAAGACCCTGAAACGAAAAGATTATAAAATATAAATAAAGCAAAATCATGTGTGAGAAATAAAAGGCATTTTTAAATTTAAATATTTAAATATATATATTATATATATCCATATATATAAAGATTAAAAATTTTCTCAAGATTTTGTTTATCTTTTAAAATATAGATAAAATAACTATATTTAGTTCATAGTCTTTCCCCCACCTCAGAAAGGAAAAATAAGATGGGGTTTAGATTATTCTAGGATCTAGACTCCCAATAGGGGCAAGCCCTCTATAGGAAATTACATCTCCTTAAGAGGATAACTCTCGATTTAAATGAAGAACTAATTGATTCCAAAATTATATACAATATTTATATTAAATTTGGGCTTAACTTTAATTTAAATTTAAATTTCCACGATTGTGGCTTTAGATTATAGAGTTTAATTGAGACACTGAATTAGGTTTGAGAATTAGGTTTTGATTAGAAAAAGGAATGTGCAGAGAGAAGTGTATAGATTCTGGACTTACGCACTGTGCCTAGTAGTGGGTGCCAGCTAACAATCCTAATCACAACAATTCGTCGATGATATAAGAGTTTAAGATGGCTCTATCCTAGAAAATTTCAAGGAGTAATTAAAAAAAAAGAATTAAAAAAAATAAATGCAGAAAAATAATTAATCTACAAAAATTACTCGTATGCGAATGGTGTGTGAAATCAATTGTATTTAAAAGAGTTGATTTTTTATATAAAATTTATATAGTACATCCTAAGGGTCTGCAAAGAAAGTAAGTAGGTGGCAGGCCCCACCGATAACATACCTGGGTTCTAAAGACTCTACGAGAAAATAGAATTAAATATAACTGCTTATGGTCTTCGGGGCTCCAGGTCTTCTATGGAATTCCAAAAGGAAAACATCCTCCTGGTAGTGGATTTTTACTTTTTTGGAAAGCCCTATATATATATATATCTTATATCTATATATATAAGCAGTTATTTTTAAATTTATTTTACAAACTCAGACGCTGTTATACTACTCAATTCTAAATACAAAAATAGAAAGAAACGCTTTACATTTACATAATATCAGTAATTAGACCTTAGCAACATGTCTACTGTTGCTTTTAAGACTATAAACGAAGAAAAATAGAAAAGCAAGTGTGTAATTATGCATGTTATGAGCTGCTGTTTATGTAAAGTTATAAATGTAGGAAATAGAAAAGTCAGAAAAGTATAGTACACGGCCCTCACTTTATTTCACTCGCTCTCTGGTGTACAGACAAAAAAAATAGGATATGCATGCTATTAGTAAGAAAAAAGAAGCAATCACTACTAGGTTGCCTCTAGGCAAGACACCCGCAAACAAAAACACAAACACGGCAATCTAACCTGGCAAGGAGTTGGTTGTCTAGCAAGATTAAGTGTGGTGAAAGAGGTAGTGTGGCTTGGACAGGTCCTATAGGAATTATTGTTCAAATTTACATGTATTATTAGAGTTTTATTTATTTAGAGGCCACAATTGGAAAAATTTAATTGAAATTTGAAGTAGAGTGTATTTGAATTTTGAATTATTCCAAATTTAGATGTTAAAAATTATTTGATTT